>BLBF01000051.1:7976563-8158904 GCA_015471245.1 Laticauda colubrina
CTATCCTATCCTATCCTATCCTATCCTATCCTATCCTATCCTATCCTATCCTATTCTGCAATTCAAAACTGTGCAAGCATGAGTAGATAAATAGATACCACTTTGGTGGGCTCATAAATGGGGACATGAAAGGAGCACACAACTGGCCATCCCCCAGACAATGATGATGTCACTGGTTACTCTTTTCAACTTGAAAGCGCTTTGGTGCTTCTAACATGGATGTGATGATAATGAGTAAAATATAGTGGAAATTCAGGACATACATAAAGAAATGCTTATTTATTGATTGCATTAAGTACAGAATTTAAAATCGTCTCTAATTTGAATATTCCATTAATAGGAAATTCAGGAAAATACTATGTAGTTCAACTAGGTTCCCATATCCATTAAATCATGGTTCACTGAGACATGCCTTATTAAATAAATCAGTATTACCTAGGTTTGCCTAATACAAACACAATGCTGTGATAGTGGCTGCTTTAATGTATAACATTTATGTCTGCTAAATAGCTAGTACTTATGACTGGATGTGCTTTGGATGTGATTGCGGTAAAGGTCTTTCAGAATGCACAGAGGCATAAACAGGGCAGATGTCTGCAATTCTTAAACGGTTTCTTGGGTTCCTGTGACAGCTGCAATGGAAAATGGAGGTACTTTAAAAAGTTGTAGTCAATATCAATCTGGATCTCAACAATGGAGGCAATGACCCATCCAAATAATCTGTATATTACTAAAATGATTAAATATAAGGACCTATTGGATATACAAGGAAATCTGAAATCGTGGCAAGACCTTCAAGATCAGGGATTAAAAATTGATCAGTGGGCATATCTTCAAATTCAGAGTAGATACAAACAGGACAAGAAAGAATTTGGAATTAATAATAAACTCCAGCAATTAGATAAAATTTTATTAGGATCAGGCAAAAAAAATATAACAAAATTTTATAATTATTTATTAGAGGTAGAATTAGAGGAAGAAATTGTTAAAGGGAACATGATAGCCTGGAGTAGGAACAAAGGACGTCATATCGCCTTAACAACAGGAAAAGGTCTGGGGTAGAAATAACAAAATCACAAAATTGATAACATACAAAGAAAAAGCCTATAAAATGTTTTATAGGTGGCACTTTTTCCTTTGGGATTAGGAAAGATGCACCCCAATATGAGTCCAAACTGCTGGAAATGCAAAAAAAAAAAAAAAAAAAGAGGGAACTTTCTTCCATATGTGGTGGTCTTGTACAGAAACTCAAAAATATTGGCAGAAACTTAGAAATTGGCTGGAGGAAATGACAAGAGAACAGATCTAATTTAAACCAGAGTCCTTTCTATTAGGGATCTTTGATAAAGAACTACCAAAAAAAGTGAAATATATAATAATTCATATTTTGACAGCAGCCAGATTGGCTTTTGTACAAAGTTGGAAACAGCCTCATGTTCTATCGGAGGAGATGATTATTCAAAAAATTTCAAGTTGTGCAGAAACAGACAAATTAATCTTGGCATTAAAAGATAAAGACACTTCAATATATTACGACAGCTGGAACTGCTGGTACAAATGGATAGACCAAAGATAGATTTCACACTAAAAGGCAAAAGAAGATATGATAGAATCATAGTAGTGATGTACAGATATATGTAAGGATTAATTGTGTATATGGCATAAAATAAGGATAAAAAGGAGGTCTCACAAACTGTAGAAGATGAAAATGTTTTTAATTGTTTTCTATCTTTTTCTTTCTATTCTTTTTTTTCTTGTTTTCTTTTTCTCTCTTGCATTTATGTATGTGTTGTTGGTCTATTTTAATTGTAAAATCAATAAAGTATATATTTTTTAAAAAGTTGTAATCAAATGCTAAGTCCATCCTCCTGCAAGTTTTAAAAAACCTATTCTAAATTATTTTAATGTCAACACTCCAATATCAGAATAGTATCCTATGAATACCAATCCATGGGAAAGTGTGAAATAAGAATAGTATTAATGCACTCAGCTTTTGATTTTGGCTTTCTACAGGTCCCTACTTGACAATTATGGGAACAAATTTCCAAGTCAGATTTGTGCTTTTTTGGCAGGTCTCTTATGTTTTGTATGTGCTAGGAGGCCAGAAGATACAAATATACATGCACAAACGTGTGATAATGATTTGTTTTGCATTAGAAAGGCTTTTCAGTTTGTTTTTTGCTGGTGGGTCTTCAGATAAGAAATTCAGCCCTTGGTCATATCTTAACTTACTATAATGTGCATTGTGTAGGTGGAATTACATTAGATAAGAGTCTCTACAAGCAAAAAGCCAGCCAGCATGTTGAGTGAAGTGAATAATAAATATAACATGAACAGCAGCACAAACGACATTGATCTAAAATCATCCTTGGTTGCCAAGCTCATTTGTATTTTTTAATGGATCGCCTTTTCTCCTTGTGGGCCATCACAGCTGTCTGAGCTCTCAGAGTGAGACGCTTTTAAAAAAATGGCTTCAAGAATATATTGCTATTCATAGAGAATTGTAGTTGAGCCATCAAGCTGTTGTTTACTCAGCAAATGTGCACATTGGGTAAATAGTTTCCATGTGGGACTAGCACTTGAGATTGCAAGAGAATAGAGATGAGGAAAGATACAGGACAGATCAGTGTTAAATGGCATTTAGATGCTGAGTTCATGACATTGAATAGTACAGAATGGAATAATAGAGTTGGAAGGGGCCTTGGAGGTCTTCTAGTGTTGAGGTAATTCCCCGTTAGGAGAATGAGCGCATACAGGGAGACATAAAGAGAATAGTGTTGGAATAATACACACACAGTACACAGATACACTGTACAGTAAATGTAGGTTTTTACTTCCAGAAAGGTTTAAGCAAAGTTCAAAATAAGGAGTCCAAAAGTCATTCACAGGTTAATCAGTCAGTTTTTCAATCCAGGGATATTCCAGTAACAAAGTCCAGTGTCAAAAACAGTTAAGTATCAGACTTACATTAAATCCAGAAATATCAGTCAATTAGGAAAAATGGAGCAAGGGCAATACTTTCCAACAGAAGGAAATAAAGATACACTCACACTCTCTTCTGAGACTCAGACTAAGACTAAAAAAACCCAGGTTTCTGGCTCCATCTTATGGCCATTTGAGAAACGACACCCAATTGCATGCTCTTGCATTCCCTTAAAGAGATAATATTAAAATGTCTATCCTGGTTTATTATATAATACCTCTTCGGTGACTTATATTCCTAACATTCCCCCCTTTTGGGTAAGATAATATATACAACCTTACATTCTAAGTCCATAATCTTCACAGCTAGCCTTATGCTTTATAGAGCCTTGGGCCTTTGTAAAATGATCTGTTATATTGTTTTCTGACATACAGTATTCTAGCTTAATCATCTTACTTTGCACATATTGTCTCACATTTAAATATCTTAAATCTTTGTGTTTTGTTCTTGTTTTCACAGCAATATTTGAAACCATCTGTATTGCTGATTGGTTATCTTCGTAAATAACAATAGGATTTTTTACATCAATTCCCATATCAATTAATTGCTTATACGAAACTAAATCAGTACATAGTAAAGACAAACATGATAATTCAGCCTCCATTGTTGACAAACTTAGATGTTTCTATCTAATAGATTTCCATCCAATCAATGCTTTTCCCAATAATACAGCAGGACCTGATGTAGATTTTCGTGTATTTATGTCTGTAGCAAAACTTGCATCAGCATATGCTGTCAAATTCAGTTCATCTTTTGGCTCCAAATACAATGTATAATGCATTGTTTGTTTTAGGTATCTTTACATACGTTTAGCAGCTTGCCAGTGACTTTCAGTGGGCTCAGCGTTAAATCTCACTAATTGATTAACACTGTATGCAATATCTGGCCTTGACCAATTACTGAGATAAGATAAACTACCAATCAAAGACTGATAAATATTCTTATCAAAAATAGGACTTTGAACATCACTATGGATAAACTCCTGGCTCATTGGTGTTTTAGCCAGCTTACAAAGTTCCAACTTTTTAGTAATTGGTTAATTTTATCTGCCTGTGAGATCTTGTATCCTCCCCTAATTCTATCTATCTTCAAACCAAGATATTGTTTGATTTCTCTTAATTGTTTTATTTTAAATTTCTGTTCCAATGGTGAAATTATCTCAGTAGCTTCTTGTTCAGTTTTGGTGATTAATACTATGTCATCAATAAATAATAGCAACAATGAAATCATACCATTATTTTCTCTTTTAAACAAACATGGATCAGCCATGTCAGCTACAAAACCTATCTTAGTTAATTCTCTAACTATACATTGGTTCCACTCATATCCTGATTGTTTTAAACCATAAAGACTCTTATTCAATTTCCAGCAATCATTATGATCAGTATTATTTTTGAGACCGAAAGGTTTCTTTAAATATATAGTGTGTTGCAATGGTGCATGCAGGTATGCTGTCTCTACATCCAAATGATTTACAATATATTTCTCTTTAGCTGCCCACACTAATACCGCCCTTAATGCAGTAGCCTTCAGACTAGGTGCAAACACCTCATTGTAGTCATTTGCTGTCTGATTGAACCCTTGTGCTACTAACCTGGCTAACAGTCCCATCTACACCTGTCTTCAGTTTATATATCCATTTACATCCTATGGCATGTTTACCTGATGGTAACTTAACATTTTCGTATACATCCAATTTTTTTTAATGATTCCAGTTCCTTATCCATTGCTTTCTGCCAAGCAGCCTGATCCTTAGCAGGATACAGTTTTAGTTCACAAGAGTTACCAGGAATTGTATTCACTTGGCATACAACACTACCCTGATATCTATCAGGTGGTCGTGTTACTCTGGTTGAATGTCTTGGTAATATACGGCTTACTGGTGGACTTTCCTGTGCGACCTGCTCCTGTTCTTCTACCTCTTCCTGTCCCTGTTCTCCTACTTCCTCCTGTCCTTCCTCTTTAATGGCTATTGGGGTGTACTGATTTTATCTTTAGGGACTATTTGGGTGTCAATAATAATATAATTGCTGTATTCCTTTCCAGTTTATCCCACCCAACATGTTCAAGAAATTTTGCACTAGCACTACAATAAACACGAACTGTGCCTTGATCCCAAAATCTAAACGATCTATAGTTGGCCTCATAACCCACAAAAAAATAACTTCTTAGCTATATGTTGCCCTTTCAGTCTTACTTGTGAGGGAATATGCACCAATGCTGGAGCTCCAAATATGTGTAGATAACTTAAATTTAGTTTTCTGCCATGCCAACAAATGATTGGCAATTCTCCAGTTGTTGTACTTACTACATTATTTAAAACATGGTTACTACACATTATAGCTTCACCCCACAGTGTTTCAGGTAAACCTAAGTCAGATAACATAGTGCGGGCTATGGCTTGTAATGTTAGCCCTTTTTTTTTTCTATTAACGAGTTATATTGTGGTCTGTAAGGTGCAGAACGTTTATGCTCAACACCAGCCAATTACAGCATATTTTGGAATATTTTGTTAACAAATTCAATCCCAACATCAGTAACTAAAGTAATTACTTTACTTTTCATTTTTCTCTCAGCAAACCTTAGCCAGTTAAAGAAATGTTGGAATGTTTCTGTTTTGTTCTTCATAAAATAGCAGAAACCATATCGTGAGTAATGGTCCATAATACTCAAAATATAACAGGCACCTCCTAAACTTGGTTTCTCAGGACCAATTATGTCAGCAAATACAATCTCTAAAGGTTCTTTGGTCTTAAGCCCATTTAGTCTGTTTGCAGGAGTAACCTTACTCTTTTCTTGACTACAAACATTACAGTGTAAATACTTGCTACAAGGTTTCAATTTTACTCCCTCTGACAATTCAACAGTTTGAGCATTTTGAAATTAATGTGCCCTAGATGTCTATGCAGTAAATGTATACATTCATCATGTGGCTTAACGTTATAAACTGAGTTAGTCATCTTCAACTAATCATCATGTATCACATATAAATCAGTTTTTAAAGTAGCAGTAACACTTTTACCCTCTTTCTCTATTATAGTTATCTCCCCTAAAGATTACTACATAACCAATATTAACTAAAGCCCTTACTGACAGCAAATTAAATTTCAGTTTAGGTACATATAACATTGTTAAATGTTCATTTATACAAGAACAATGTGCAGTACCTTCACCTGATGTTTTCATCTTCCATCCATTTGCCAATGATACATATTGTTTACTCGTGGAAATCTTTACAAACCTTTTTCTATCTTTAGTAATGCATTGTGATGCTCCACTATCAACAACCCACAAATCATTGTTTACAGCTGAATTGCTACACATAGCTAAATTAACATTCTTCTTGGCCTTCTGGTGTTTGCCAGTTTTCTGTTGTTTTCCCTTTTTACAGAATTTAGATATATGTCCCCTAGCCCCACAAGAAAAACATTTCCTAATAGTATAGGCAGTTGAAGATAAATCCTCTTCTTGTGGTTGTTCCTTTCTCAGTTGGTCTCTATCTAGCTGTCTTCTTGCTTCTTCTAGAAACCTTCCAGTTATGTCAGTCAATGTCAGTTTATCTCTGGGCAGGACTTCCAGTGAAGATACATAATCATCATAACTTTCATCCAATGAGGAAAGAATGATGTAAACTTGATGCAGCTCTGAAAATAACGGTTCCTTTTCATGTAGCTCTTGAAAAGTTCTTTTCATGAAGTTTAAATGAGCTAACATATCTCCTCCACCCTTCAGAAGACGTGCTCTAAACAGTTTACATGTAAGATGTATGTGTACACTGTCACGAACATAAATCCTCTTCAAATTCTCCCAACACTTAGCAGCAGACTCTTCTCCATGAATATGGACTAACTGCTGGTCACTCAGTGTTAGTCCAATTATACAAAGAGCTCGTTCGTTGTTCTTTTTAAATTCAGCAATCTTCTTGGCATCATCCTCATTCTCTGGATCCAAGCATTTACATCTGGTGGGTCTTGAACTACATTCCATAAACCTTATTGACGCAGAAGTAGACTGCACTTCATAGACCAGGAAACATAGTTTGTTCCATCCAACCGGGTTATCAGTGATAGACATGTTGAAGTGACTTGTGCCATCTTTATCAGGATAGTAAACCACAATAAAATAATAAACAGCTGTCTGTACAGTACTGTGTATTCACACTAACTCTCAGTTATCTGAGCCTGGTATGGCCTAGGCCCATAACCAGTGTTGAGGTAATTCTCCGTTAGCAGAATGAGCGTATACCGGGAAAGTATAGAGAATAGTGTTGGAATAATACACACACAGTACACAGATACACTGTATAGTAAATGTAAGTTTTTACTTCCGGAAAGGTTTAAGCAAAGTTCAAAATAGGCAGTCCAAAAGTCATTCACAAATTAATCAGTTAGTTTTTCAATCCAGGGATATTCCAGTAACAAAGTCCAGTGTCAAAAACAGTTAAGTATCAGACTTACATTAAATCTAGAAATATCAGTCAATTAGGAAAAATGGAGCAAGGGCAATACTTTCCAACAGAAGGAAATAAAGATACACTCACACTCTCTTCTGAGACTCAGACTAAGACTTAAAAAACCCAGGTTTCTTGCTCCATCTTATGGCCATTTGAGAAACGACACCCAATTGCATGCTCTTGCATTCCCTTAAAGAGACAGTATTAAAATGTCTATCCTGGTTTATTATATTTCTAACCCAAATACCTGTTAGGTGACTTATATTCCAAACATCTAGTCCAACCCCCAGCTCAGGCAGGAAACCCTATACCATTTCAGACAAATGGTTGCCCAATTTCTTCTTAAAAACTTCCAGTGTTGTTGAATTCACAACTTCTGGAGGCAAGTTGTTCCACTGGTTAATTGTTCTGTCAGGATTGTTCTCCTTAGTTCTAGGTTGCTTCTCTCCTTGATTTCCAATTTCCATCCATTGCTTCTTGTCCTTCCCTCAGGTGCTTTGGAGAATAGCTCGACTCCCTCTTCTTTGTGGCAGCCCCTGAGATATTGGAACACTGCTATCATGTCTCCCCTAGTCCTTCTATTCATGAAACAAGACATACCCAGTTCCTGCAACCATTCTCCTTAATCATCTTTGTTCCTCTTCTCTGCACTCTTTCTAAAGTCTCAACATCTTTTTTACACCGTGGTGTCCAAAACTGAATACAGTATTTCAAATGTGGCCTTAACAAGGCATTATAAAGTGGTATTATCACTATACATGATCTTGATTCTGTCCCTCTGATTATGCAGCCTAGAGGTGTGTTGGCTAGGCTGCATTAACAGAGAGGTAGACTAAAGATTGTAAAAAGATTGCACAAAGCCACTTCCAGAAACCCTTTAAAAAACAATCACATCAACACGGGATTCTCTCTTTAAGCCCATGTCACACTGGCCAACGGATGCAAAAAGAACACAGCGGACGAGCAAAATGTTCCATCCGTTGTTATCCGCTCTCAAAAGGGGCAAAAATTTGCATAACCGGAGCGGATAACACAGACGCAGGGAGGACGCAGGGTGGATGCAAAGCGGATGCGGAATGGAAGCCCAGCGGATGGAAGCAGATGGGAGCGGATGGTACGTCCGCGAGGCTTCCGGGGGGCCTCAGCGAAGCGGACGTGGAACGGATACAGCGGATGCACAGCGGATGAAGCGGATGCACAGCGGATGCACAGTGGATGCACAGCGGAAGCCTAGCGGATGCCTGGCATTAATAGCGCATGCGGGGAGGATGCATTGCGTCAGCCCTGCAGATATAACGGAAGCAGCTCGGAAGCAGGTTGCCATTCAGAGGAAAGACCTGCTGCTGGAAGGATTGGCTGCCTTGCCTGCCCTGCCTGCATGTCTGCCTGCAAGCCTTGCTGCCACTCTCCCTGCCAGCCTCCCTGCCAGCCAGCAACCCCACAACCATGCTGAAGCACAGCAAGCCTCAGCCATCTGCTGCCAGCCCTTGCAAGAGGGACAGGGCTACCATCCCGCCCCCTGGCCCTCACTCTGGTTCTGCTGGGGCTTCTGCAGCACGGGCTCGCTCTTCTGGGGCTGGGGCTTCTGCTGCTTCTGCTTTTGGAGGAGCTGATGACAAGCACTCCAGCACCAGCCACCTCCACAGCACCTGCACCCTTCACCCCTGAGACTGAGCGACCAAGAGGAGTGCCAGAGACTCATTTTTGTCTTATAGCTTGTTGTTAATAAAGTCTAGTTTTGATTCACACACTTTCTTCATTTCTTTTTTTTTTAATAAAGTCTTGGTGGAAACTTTTAGAAATGGTTTAAGCCTTTGCGTGCTTGTGGGATGGGTAAGGAAAGCTTTGGGATGGGTTAGGATACCTGTGGGATGGGTAATAGCTATGGGATGGGTTAGGATAGTAGTGGGATAGATAAACCTCCAGTGCAAGCATAGTGGGACTGTATGGTCCACCCTCCCAGGTGCCACACCTATGGCCCTTTATTATCAATAACAATATAATCAATCATCCACACATGTCAACATAAACACAACTCTTTATTAAAACCCTGTTCATTGTAGCCCAACCAAATATACATGTCCCAATCTCATCCGTGTGATGAGACAGGCTGAAGGAAGCATCCATTAGGCATTTACCATCCTGTCTTGCTACTCCATTGCTCCAGCTGGGGAGTTGCACCAGTGTCTCAGGAGGTTGCGCTGCTTCTTCGCCTCACGTGAGGCTCTGTTGGGGCCTTGCACATCCTGAGTGTCGATCAGGTTTTTCCCTTGCCTCCATTCCCCAGGCTCCATGTCCCCATTGCCTTGTTGACGGTCCACAAGCCTGTTCTGCAAGACTGGGTAGTGGGTGCGCATGAGATTGTGCAGGATGCAGCAAGCTTCCACGATCCTCCTCATGGTCTCTGGGCTATGCTGCGTGTTGGTGAGAAGTACCTGGAACCTGTTGGCCAGGATGCCAAAGGCGTTCTCCACCACCCGTCTTGCCCTGAATAGCCTGTAGTTGAAGATCCTCTCTTCACGGGTGAGGTATTTGGAGGTGTAGGGCTTCATGAGGTAGGTTGTGAGGGAGAAGGCGTCATCCCCCACGATGAAGTAGGGCACATCTTGCGTGTCGTTGGGCAGCGGGTCTGGATCTGGGAAGCCCACCATGAGGTTGCTTTCCAGCCCCTCCTTGAGGTGACTGGCGTTGTATACCTGGGCATCTGAAGATGAGCCGTTGCCTGAAGCATCGATGTACATGAACTTGTAGTCAGCATCAATCATGGCGAAGAGGATGATGCTGAAAAAGCCCTTGTAGTTGTGATAAGTGGACCCCGACTTGGCTGGCACTTTGCAGGCCATGTGCTTGCCATCGATGGCTCCAACGGTGTGTGGCAAGTTCCACTTCTGATACCACTGCTCTGCAACTTTCTTCCATCCTTCTTCAGTGGAGGGGCACTGGAGGAGCTCCTCCTTGTATTCTTCGATGATGGCCTGCAGCACTTCTCTGACAACAAAGCTGATGGTGCTGGGTGGCACCCTCCAGCCGTACTGCATGCTCCTGTAGGTGGTCCCTGAGGCCAGATGGCGCAGAGTGAGTGCCACCTTGAGCCCAGGTTCCAGGCTGGGTGGGAAGTTGGTGTTTGTCTTGGTCAACCTGGGTGTCAGCCGCTGCACAAGTTCGTCAAACATGGCATCCTCATGAAGTTCTGGAACGCCCGAGTGTCTTCGCTCCTGAGCTCCACCATCAGCTTGTTGTACAGTCCGTCCTCTGCTCTTCTGGCGAACCATCTTTGGATCCAGACTTTTTTTGGGTGGCTCCTTTTCTTCCCGTAGTAGAGTTCACAGAGCCTGTAGATGGTTTCGTACTGTTGCAGAAGGATGGTGGCTGCCGAAAGGACTTTGTCACAATCCACGGTGGACATGACTGGATGCTGTGGAAGAGGAAGAGTCAGATAAAGGCTGCAGAGGTCTGCACAGCTTAGCTGCTGTTCTGAAAGTGAGATGCAGGCGAGTTGCTCCCCCTTTTTATAGGCAGTGTAGGTGTCCCTTTGCATCCTCTAGACATCCTTAATATCCGAGATAGGTCCCCTCTGCGAACGTTTTCTCCGTTTTAAATGCTTTGTTTCCGCTTGGCATCCGTTCTGCATCCGTTCCACGTCTGTTCCGCGTCCGTTCCACGTCCGTTCCGCTTCCTCCCTGCGTCCGGGCGGATGCAAATTGCGCGGATGCGTAGCGGATGCCTAGCGGATATAGCGGATGCATAACAGATGCGTAGCGGATGCAGAATGGACGAACTGGATACATTTTCCGCGCAAAAGTTTTGGGCAGCCCAAAAGTTTTGGAGCGGATGAAACGTCCATAAACGGATGCTGGACGGATAGAGAGGAAGCCAAACGGAGGCAGTGAGTACATCGCGTTTTCCAACGGATGGCAAGGTTTTTTGTCCGTTTTACATCCTCTATGCATCTGTTGGTTCAGTGTGACATGGGCTTTAATTCAGCTGCTTCTGTTGAGACAACCTTCCGAAAGAGATTTCAGTTTATATTCTTTGTTAAGCTTTGCTTTACCAAGCTTTGATATGCATCCTGTTTTGGAGCATCAATATTCAGCATCCAACTCTGGGATTATTAAACTATAATGGAGTAAATGGTATCCTGACCATAAAGGATGTTTGTGTGAATGTCTTTGAATCAGTGTTAACTCCTGGGCAAGTTTGTATAGTTTTCAGAAATGGTTTTGCCATTACCTTCTTCCTAGGGCTGAGTGAGAATGAATGGGTCAAGGTCATCCAGCTTCTTTTATGTTAAAATGGGACTAGAATTCATGGCCTTTTGGAGAAGGCCTTCTCCAAACCAGAAAGCCAAACATGAGTATAATGATTTAACTAAGTGTTTCTCTCAGCAACATGTGTGGACCTCAACTCCAAAATTCCCCAGCCAGAAAGCCCAAGACAACAGCCTGAACCTTACAAAAGTTTCACTTCCTTCCAATTTAATCAAAGTACCCTTTCGCTATCTTGCTGGAAGGTCCTGTTATCATGCCTCCTTTCTTCAAGGAACCACCTTCCTCAGTAGCCTGAAAGCTTTTATCCCTTTGTCATACCATATCTAGGTTGCAAGACTTTGACCACTAGAGGGTAGCAAGGAGTTTTCAATATCTCTTTGCTGCCCTCTGAAGATTGTTTTTTTTTAGCTATTTTTTTCTGTGTCTGTTTCCTACAGGTAATTTTCAACATATGACATTCCTTTTACCCACTGCTCAAAGTTATTAAACAATTGCAAAGACTTTCTTCCAGAAGTTGTGGGTTTTAAGAAGAGTTTGGACAGCCATTTGTTTGTTTGAGAAAGGGGTTGGACTAGAAGACCTTCCAACACCATTATTCTATTAAAGTTACAATAGCCACAGAAAAAGTGATCAATGACCTATGCTCAGACTTTCAACTGTCGCACCAATCCTGCGGTCATGTGATTGTATTCAGGCTTGCATTTATGACTGGTATCCAAATGTCCATTGGGGAAAGTGGATTCACTAAATGACTGGATGGATAACCAGTTGCAATGGAAATAGGCAAAGAAGGTTGGAGAGAGGTCTGGGGGATGTTTATATCTTCCTGTAATATTCTTAATTGTTCATTTATTTAGTGCAATTAATCCTAGGTGTTTGTTCTCACGCAGATGCCCCCATTAGCAACTTTGCTGGACAAATTCAAGGTATATGGGAAGGGGCTTCTTTTGGTCCTTGAAGATGATAGCTGAGATAATATAGACAGAGTGTGTATTCCATTAAGCTTGAATTATGTCATATTTAAGTTGCAATGATTAATCAAAGATATTTGAAAAAAAAGATTATAATAATTCTAATAGTGTTTTTATTTTCCTGCAGAAGCAACACACTGGATGCTTGTATATTAACAAAAAGTTAAGGGATAAAGAGTGCTTTTTGGGTGGTGATGGTGAATGGAAAAACTGATTTGGAAATCTGTAGCACCATTAAATTCTTGGAGGTCTTCTAGTCCAAGCCTTCTCTTTCTGCTGAGGCAGGAAACCTTATAGGCATGATAGTGAATCTCTGGCATGCATGCCAGAGATAGCACACAAAGCCCTTTCAATGTGCACGCACACCATCGGCAGCTGTTCTTCTGGTTTCTGGCGTGCCAGCTAGTTGGTGCTTGTAGGGGCCGGAGCGCCAGAAAACGGCCAGAAAAATGGCCAGAAAATAGGCTATTTGTCAGGCCATTTCCAGGCCTTTTTCAGACCATTTTCAGGCTGTATTGGAGCCAAAAATGACCTGAAAATGGTCCAGAAAATGAAATGGTCTGAAAAATGGCCTGAAAATAGCCTGAAAAATGCCCAAAAAGCAGGCATGTGCGCACTGGCCAGCTGGTCTCAGAGTGTTTTCTGACTCTCTGGCAGTGCACATGCATGCGCATGCATGCGCATTCCGGTTTAGGCACTTGGTGCCGAAAAAGTTCTCCATCATTGCCCTATATACCATTTCAGATAAATGGTTATCTTGTCACTTTGTCGGGCTTCAACAACGCTGCTGACGAAATGAAGCCTGACACGTTGCTGTGGTTGGGGGAGAGCTATTTACCTGGAAGGTCCGGAATTGATGTCGATGACAGTCAACAAAGCCAGGCGTAACTGCCCCTCCCCACTTTGGTGCGACCAGCTGGGAAATTGCCTTATCAGTTGTTTGGCGCTTTGCAAAGCTCTAAGCAAAATGCCTCCTACTCTTACCAACCGGGAAATACTTCTGGATGTCATTTCAGTTGGTCAGCATTCCACATAGGGGATATCGAATGGATTGGGAGGAAAGGACAACACTTGGGGAGGGGGAAGGTATTATTTGGGGGGTTGGGTGGTAGCGCACGAGATTGCTGTAGATGGATATTAAGTGTTTTGCTAAGGGCGGATGTTAGCTAATTAATGGGTGGGTGAACAGGAAATATAAACAGCACTGAGAGGCAGATGCCCTCAATGCTGGCTTTACTCGGACTTTCTGTTTGTTGCTGCTGTTGGAAGAGGCCAAAATAAACACACGTTGCTACATCAAGACTGTGAGTGAAGTGTTTTATTGAACCAGTTTCAACAACCTCCTGTAGGAGCTGGCAGAAAGCCAGCACTGAGCCTTTTACTATTTACTCCGTTGGTGGATTATCATGGCAGAAGGTAAAGACTCTGATTTTTTGGAGGAAGAGGTTTGCAATGAAGTTGAAGAGAGAGGTGAGCACAGACAGGACTGTGAGGATATGAGGGAGAAGATGGAGGATATTCTGCCGACAGTGCAGCCAGCCGTTCGTCCAAAAGTGCATTTGAGTGAACAGAGTTACGCTCCAAAAGGGATGACCCAAACAGAATGAACATTGAACTGGAAAGTGAAAAGGTGGCCTGGAGCAGAAGACAACCAGTGGATGGCTCCATGTAGTGACATGTTGGAACTTTTACATCAGCAATTCGGAGAGATGACATTGCGAGGGCCCATGGATAGAGGCTTTTTGGGATGTAAACAAGCCTTAACTCCTGTTAGTAGTTCTTTGGGCATACCACAACAAATGGGATTCAGGGAAACTGATGTAGGAAGAGGCTTGGAACAGTCAGATTTACGTACTAGAAGATTAGATGAAAGGAGCGTGGGATCTGAAAGTTATTCCATAAGATCTGGCTCTATAGACAGACAAGAGATGGAGTATGGGCCTCATTGGGGACGGCAGCCACCAGGAAGATGGGGACCACCTCCCCTGACTGCTACTTTTGATGGTCTGCACAAAAAGTAGCTGTATTTCTAGGTCAAGTATTGAATCATTTTGACTTATATGGTCAGTGTTATCCTTCCACTTGGTCAATTATCATTGCAATCATTGGAGTATTGGTGGGAGAGTCATATGAATGGGCAGCCGATTTGTTTCATAACAGGGCAGAGGAGTTAGGAGATATAGGACAATTTTTGGCCACCTTACAAACTAGATTTGAGGATACAACGGCTGATAAACAAACCAAAGAAGATCTGGCCATAAAACAGGAAGGAAGAACGGCCAGAGAATATGTCAATGAATTTTGAAGGGTGATTAGCAAACTGCCATTATTACCTGAAAGTCTATTGATACAACTATTTCAAGAAGATCTGGACCCTAAGTTGCATCCAGCATGTCTATACAGGGGCTCACATGTTAGGATCACCAAATGGTATCAGGGGTCAATAGAATTAGATGATGGACTCTAGCTCTTGAAACCTAAAGTTGAAAGTGATGCCCAAATATATAAAACTATGGATTCAGTAACAAAACCCCAGACTAAAGGGGTGATTAATCCAAGTGACAGAGGAAGAATGAAATGTTTCTGATGTAATAAACCGAGGCATAGAACTGTAGCATGCCCCCTACCCCTTTTGACACTAGAGAGAATACCTTGGGTCGATCTAGAAAGTGCCTGAACCAGATCAACCAGGGAGTGAGTGACATGGACAGGAGAAAGTGAGGGGTGTTCAAAGCAAATCACCGGAGGACCATGATGAAGATAACAGTTCCACTATACCGACTACGGTTCCAGCCTACTGTGATTTGGAAGTGGGATCCCCGATGATCCAATGGTGAGTAAATCAATCCATCCTTTTATCTTACCTGTTGTTCTGTGGAATAAGCGGACTGAACAAGGAATCAAGGTGGGGGCACTAATTGATTCTGGGTGCATGAGATGTTTGATAACTAAAGGGGTGGTGGACAAACTAAGTTTAAAAGTCGTTAAATTGGATGTACCCATTAAATTTAAACAGGTGGATATGTCCATATTAGGTGGGGTTCCGGCAAGCCATAGAACTGAATATCTTAAAATGGTGATGGGTGAACACTGGGAGTGGATTTCTTTCAAGGTTGTTCCTCAGATTAGCTAAGCAATAATCTTGGGTTTAGCTTGGCTTGATAAGTGGAAACCAACTATAAAATGGGAAGGAAGGTATCGGAAATTGACGCTAGCAATTGACCCTCATCCACCTAGTCATCATGGAGCACAGCGGGCTCCTGATCATGCATTGATAAAGGAATTATCAACCATATAACCCTACCCTTATGAATATAAAGATTTGGCCAAGGTGTTCGAAGAAGATGGCACTGATTATTTACCACCACACCGCTTGACAGATTGTGCCATAGAGTTGATCCCAGATGCACCTTTACCTAAGCCACGAATGTACTCCATGACCCACAAAGAATTAGAAGAAATGAGAAAATATATCAAAAAAATAAAAATAAAAAAGGGTTTCATCACTCCAGGTAAGTCACATGTGGCAGCGCCTGTGTTATTTCGTGAAAAAAAAGATGGCAGCTTACGTTTATGTGTAGACTATTGAGGATAAATGCCATCTGTGTGGAACCGTTATATCCATTGCAATTAATGAAATACTTACTTGCCACTTTAACACAAGGTCGCATATTTACAAAACTTGATCTACGAGAAGCGTATTATCGAGTACGAATTAGGGAAGGAGATGAATGGAAGATGACTTTTAATTGCCCATTGGGCAGTTATTGTTATAAGGTGATGCTGTTCGGACTGCAGGAGGCTCCAGCTGTATTTATGCAGCTGAAAAATGACGTGTTGTATGAACATTTATATAGAAGAGTTTTTTTTATTTGGCTGACATTTTAATTCAAAGTCTGAACAAGAACATATCCAATTATTCAGACAGGTGCTCAAAAAACTGTTAGACCCTCAACTTTACGTGAAGCTCTCAAAATGCGAGTTTCATACCAAACGATTGGACTACCTCGGTTACCGTACTTCTGAACAAGGTATTGAGATGGACCCAAAGAAGGTCGAAACCGTATTAAAGTGGCAAGCCTCAACCACTTGAAAACAGCTGCAGAGTTTTTTGGGTTTGCAATTTTTTATCGACAGTTCATTCCTGTTTTGCCAATGTTGTTCTACCTCTGACAGATTTATTAAAGACAAAACCTTTAGGAATTAAAGATACAAAGACAAATACTAAGTTACCATGGACAAAAATATGTCAACAGGCATTCAACAACTTAAAAGAGTTATTTGCGAAGGAACCAGTATTAAAACATCCAGATATTGAGTTATCTTTTGTAATCTAGGCAGATGCCAGCGATGTAGCAGTAGGAGCAGTGCTACTGCAAAGGAGTACGGATGGGGTTTTAAACCCGTGTCCATACACTTCTCATAAGTTCAGCCGAACTGAACGTAAATAGGCGATATGGGAGAAGGAAGCTTTCATGGTTCATTGGTCATTATTGACCTGGAGACATTTATTGGAGGGCTGTCCAAAACCGTTCGAGGTGTGGACTGACCATAACAATTTGGAAGCCCTCCAAAATCCACGTTGTTTATCACCGAAACAGGTTCATTGGGCTTTATTTTTTAAAAGGTTTAGATTCACATTGAAACATGTCCCAGCAGGGAAAAACTTTATGGCAGATGCTTTATCCCAACTTCCACAATATCGTAGCCAACGTGAAGACACAATCCAACCACTTATACCAATAATTGATAGAGTAGCAGGAACTAAAGCCATTATACTAGCGCCAGATCTGCCTGTATTATTAGCAGAAGATGATTAGTTGACACATAACATAAATCGAAATGAAAGATGGTATAGCCTGGCATGGGAACAAAATTTATGCACCAAATGTATTATGTACCAAGTGGTACTGAAAAGATGTCATGATGTTAAGCAGGCAGGACACTATGGATTCCTGAAATCCTTACATTTAACAAAACGACAGTTTTGGTGGCCAGGCATGCAGTCAGATATTGAAGCATATGTGAAGTCCTGTCCAACTTACATGATGAATAAAACTAAAATAGGGAAACCGACAGGTCTATTGCAGTCTGTATCGGAACCAACAAAACCATGGCAAAAAATTGGAATGGATTTCATAGTGGGTTTACCAGAAAACAATGGGTTATATGGACTGTTATCGATTTATTTTTGAAACAGGCACGTGTAAAGGAATACCATTGGCCAAAAACTAGCACAATTATTCATACAACAAATATGTCAATTACATGGAGTACCCAAACAGATTATATCTGATAGAGGAGTGCAGTTTACATCCAAATGTTGGTGTGAAGTCCTCGATGCAATTGGATCAACACAAGGGTTAAGTACAGCCTACCACCTGGCTACCAATGGTTCAGCCGAATGAGCGAATGCGGCCATTGAACAATATATCCAATGTTATGTTGATTATCAACAAAATAATTGGACAACTTTACTGCCATACGCTAAAGTTGCATACAATGACATGGTTCATAGCAGCATCAGTTATTCTCCTTTTCAAATAGTTAATGGGATGGAATTTACACCCATTCCAGAATGGCCGCAAACTGCAAAAACACAAGAAACTCCCAATACCACTACATGAGCAACCAATGTAGCGAAACAATGGGATTCAGTGCAAATCGCATTAAAAAAAGCCCAGGAAACAAATGCAATCCAAAGTAACAAGAAATGAGCCAACCCAAAGCCATATAGTATTGGAGATTGGGTTTATTTATCCACAAAATACATACACCTGGGTTTAAATAAGAAGAAATTAGGACCAAAATTTATTGGACCCTTTCAAATATCATGAATCATAAATCCGGTAACAGCGAAGCTTCAACTGCCATCTTGTTTTAAACGAATTCACCTTATATTCCATGCTGCTCTATTAAAACTGGCTAATATGACCAGACAAGAACCGAGAGTGATTCTGCCAGGACCAGTACGTGATGATCATTACGAAAGTGACAAGATACTTGATTCACGTCGACAATGGGGTGTCTTGCAATATCTAGTTAGCTGGAAGGGGTATCCACTATCAGATGCAGCATGGATACCAAGTAGAGATGTGTCCGCTCCCAGGTTATAGCAGCAGTTCCATAGGAAATACCCCACAAAAGCGGGTGGGCAGGGGGAAATTGTATATACAAGATAATTATTGCCTATTTTTTGTTTCAGAGAATCACATGGTAGGGGGCCGCATGTCAGGCTTCAACAACGCTGCTGACAAAGTACGACACATCGCTGTGGTTGGGGGAGAGCTATCTACCTGGAAGGTCCTGAATCGATGTTGATGACAGCCAACAAAGCCAGGCATAACTGCCTCTCCTTGCTTTGGTGTGACCAGCTGGGAAACTGCCTTATCAGTTGTTCATTATTTTGCAAAGCTCAAAGCAAAATGCCTCCCACTCTTACCAGCTGGGAAATACCTTGGGATGTCATTTCGGCTGGTCAGCATTCCACATAAGGGATATCAAATGGATTGGGGTGAAAAATGACACTCAGGGACGGGGAAGGTGTTATTTGGGGGGTTGGGTGGTAGCGCGCGAGATTGCTGTAGATGGATGTTGGGTGTTTTGCTAAGGGCGGATATTAGCTAATTAATGGGGGGGGGGGTGAACAGGAAATATAAACAGCGCTGAGAGGCAGACATGTGTCCTTGGGGCCTTAAATAGTGAGTATAGGCTATGGCTGATAGGAATTACAGTTCGAGGAATTTTTCATGGTACCAGGATGTCCACTCACTATGACAAGTAGGCAGCTATTTCTGGAGGACAGAAACAGGTGAATGTTAAGGCTCTGTCACACTGGCCGACGGATGCAAAACGTTTGTAAAAAGGACACAGCGGACGAGAAAAATGTTCCATCCGTTGTTATCCGCTCTCAAAAGGGGCAAAAATTTGCATAACCAGAGCGGATAACACGGAAAGGAATGGACAGGGGGAGGACGCAGGGCGGATGGAAAGCGGATGCGAAATGGAAGCCTAGCGGATGGAAGCGGATGAGAGCGGATAGGTCCCCTCTGCGAACGTTTTTTTCGTTTTTATGCTTTGTTTGCGAGCTGCATCCACTTTCATCCTTTCTCCATCCGTGCTACTAACGCTGCGTGTCCATTCCGCGTCTGTTCCCCTTCTTCCCTGCGTCCGTTTACCGCTGGAGCGGATTTGAGTTGCGCAGATGCACAACGGATGCCTAGCGGATATAGTGGATGCATAATGGATGACAACAGATGCAGAACGGATGTCCCCCGTATGCCTAGCGGATGCAGAACGGACGCATTGGATACATTTTCCGCTCAAAACTTGAGCAGCTCAAAACTTTTTGAGCGGATGAAATGTCAATAGACGGATGCTGGACGGATAGAGAGGATGAAAAACGGAGGCAGTGAGTACAGAACGGATGAATTGCGTTAACCAACGGATGGCAAGTGTTTCCGTTTTACATCCTCTTTCCATCCGTTGGTGCAGTGTGACATGGGCTTTAGCTTCTATATTCCTCAGTGTCAAAATGACCAAGTCAATGCTTATTATTAACTCATTTTTTTTTCTATAACACTCTTTATGAACAGTGTGGAAATAGCACAATGGTTCTGATATTTGTCAAGCATATGGAAGACTAGTGATTTGAAACCTCACAGAAATTTCAGTGCATTTTTAAATAACATTTTTTCCTGAGCTAGTTAGTTTTTTCTTTCATTTTTTTCCCAAATAAATCCATGGATGAACTGGATTTAATAAATATCTGATGAATAGAATAAATATTTAATAAATATTTTTTAAATCACCTGATGTATTGCAAGTGATTGGAAAAATTATTAAATGGACTTACCCAGGACTTACCCAGAAAACCCATAAAAATTCAGCTAGCTCAGGAACAGAAAAATAATAAGCAAAATATGTTTCTGCTGAATTTTAAATTGGCATTCTTCAGTATGCTAGGCAAAGATTACAGTTACTATGTTAATTCAGCGCTGCTGAAAAAAATAAAAAAGATTTAAAATATAAGATTAGTTTTTAAAGGTTTCAAAATAACATCAATATACATTGCATATTAGAACATCTTATATTAGCATGGTTTTATGTCAATACTAAAATAATACAATATGAAAATGGTTATTATGCAGTAATAATCAACTATCTGTAGTATAATTCAAATAATGTTATAAAATAAGGTAAAGACATTACAATAATTTCTACCTAGTCTAGGAAATTTTACAGTTAAACAATAAAAATAGAATATTATAATATGTTAGAGAAAACCTAAACTTTGAATCAATTTCTAAGATTAACATCCAATTAAACAATTTTGATATTAAGAATAGAATAGAATATGGCCAAGTGTGATTGGACACACAAGGAAGTTGTCTTGGTGCAAATGCTCTCAGTGTACTTAAAAGAAAAGATACATTTGCCAAGAATCAAGAATCATAAGCTATAACACTTAATAATAGTCATAGGGTACAATAAGCAATCAAATCATACTAGGAAACAGACAATATAAATCGTAAGGATACGAGTGACAAAATTACCGTCATACAGTCACAAATGGGTGAGGATAGGTGATAAGGAGTGATGAGAAGATTAATAGTAATAGTAGTGCAGACTTTGTAGATAGTTGGACAGTGTTGAGGGAATTATTTGTTTAGCAGAGTGATGGCAATTGGGAAAAGACTGTTCTTATGTCTAGTTGTTCTGGTGTACAGTGCTCTATCACATCGTTTTGAGCGTAGGAGTTGAAACAGTTTCTGTCCAGGAGGTGAGGGGTCTAAGCTGTATCAAATTCTTGATACATATCAAGACATATTATTGTAACTTAGTTTGACATTCCTTTACAGAAGAAATTGGTCTTAATTTCTAATGAGAAGCAAAGAGTATTTCAGCTGCTATCATATACAAAACACATATGTACAGCTACATAGTTGGAAGAATCAATTTCTCAATATAGGGATCATATTGAGAAACTAATACAAATTGGCAAGCTGATTTAGCTAGAGCTAGAAAACTGAGGGAGAGAAATAGGAAAAAAAACCCATAGATGAATTAATCATGCACTATCACATTTGTGCAGTATTGCCAGCTTTTGTCTTTATATAGATTTGTGCTTTGAACTGGTTTGGAAGCTTGCATCTTCTGACTTTGGACCATTATCTCTGTTCTCTTGAATTACTGTTCTTTCCCAAGCTGTAAATAAACAGATTTATGAAGGTCATCAGAACCCTCCAGTGTGATACTCCAAAGGCAACAATCTTCTAATGGGAGCTTCAAGCTAGCAGGAGCAAAATATCATATTTGTTATGGTTTGTTTTTCTCTGAAGGTTATGAGACTTGATGGGCCACAAAAAAAGCAGTGATAGTCTTTATGAATGAGGGGGAAACATGAAATTAAAAATGAAAGCCTCTTTCATTTGCCCAATTATGTCATCATTTGGCTCATTTCTTTTATTTATTTATCACGTCTGGAATACACAGAGGCGTCCTTACTCCTCCCTCCATCAGTTCTTGTTGGTTAAAAACTCTTCTCAACTGCACAATGGTCTTTAGTGAAAGAGAGAAAGAGAGAACTCTGTTATTAAATACCCACTTTGACCATTTTTAAACAGTGCAAGAAACCACAAACTAAAGGGCAAAATCATTGAAATGAACAACAGAAAATCTTTTGCATAGTTTCTCTCCAACTAGGAGATTGTTTCAAACTGTTTTTGGTCAGCATGGAAAAAAAAGTCCAATGAGGTAGTTGATCAGTGATTAATATTACTTAAGATTGGACTAAACATACTAACAAAAGATTGTCCGTTCTCAATACTAGATTGTGTGGAACAATAGCTAGAACATGTATTACTCTGTTTTCTGCTGTTGTGAGTGGAATATATTTGCCAGTAAATTGTATTTGATATGATCCAGCTAAGTTCTACTTTGTTCTCCAGAGAAAATTATGTTCCTATTACCTCTGGTTACTGCGGTGTCTCTTTTTTCTTCTCTATTTATATAAGACAAAGCATGATGAGAAGATGGGATATTAGATATTATTTGACCAGATTGGGCATTAGATTAGATTGGGATATCAAACTCTATTTCATTGAGGGCCACATCAGCATTGTGGTTGTCCTCTGGGGGCTGGGTGGAGGCCTGTTGCCAGAGTGGTTGTGGCCAACTGGGTGTGGCTTGGGGGCACATGGCCAGCTCAAAGTCACTCAGGTGGGAGGTGCCTGTGAGGGCTGGGGAGGATTGGGGAGGGAATCCAGGGATCTTTGGTGAATGGGATGATGGATCAGAGGCACATCCTGTGTGATGAGGTGAGGTGAGGCAGGGGGTGGGACAGCTGGAAACTGTCAACTACCATTCGCTCAAGGGCTGATGATTTCTGGCTGCAGCCACAGCCTGCCAGCCCCTCAGCTGGCATACTCTACAATTTGGAGCCCACTGCCACTATGGGTTGGCCATCCAAGCAGCAGATGGAGGTGGGGGGAAAGCACATGATGCAGATTTCTGGATGCGCTTACTCTGTCCCACTGTCTGTTTTGGCTTGTGGTTGGAGAGCAGGTCGACTATGGTCATCTCAGCTCCCTCATGCATCGATGCACCTTAGCCTCATTGCGGGCTACCATCACCACAACTTGGCAGATCCACCCAGCACAAAGGAAGCA
Source organism: Laticauda colubrina (assembly GCA_015471245.1). NCBI lineage: Eukaryota > Metazoa > Chordata > Lepidosauria > Squamata > Elapidae > Laticauda > Laticauda colubrina. Next base: position 7,999,909 of record BLBF01000051.1, read on the forward strand.
AAGCGGCCAGCTAGAAAGGCTGAGTAGAGGTGGTAGAGTATGTCCAGACCCAATAGGTAAAAGGCAGCCACCCTGAAGGGGAAAAGCAGGATCCACATTGGTGCCATAGCCTCCCAGGCCTAGCAGAGACAGTGGGGGAAAGCATGCAATTATGGCTGGTCCTGGGCTCTACCATCTCTACTCAGCCTTTCTAGCTTGCTGCTTTGCCTCCTTTGTGCTGAGTGGGCCTAGTGCTCCAAACAGCGATAGTAGCAGCCTAGACAACCTGCGCAAATTGCTGGTGGCCTCAATGATGGCAGTAGCCCATAGCAGTACTGAGGTGCATTGGGTGTGTGATGGGAACACGCTCCACTCGCAGTCCAAAGGCAAGGCCAGAGAGGGGGCTGAGAAGATGACCAGCGGCAACCTGCGCTCCACTTGCAAGCAAAAACAGACAGGATGGAGTAGGCAGGCCAATGTGTCTGGCAGTAGCTGCCCTATCTCCTGCCTTGCCTTGTCTCAGCCCATGGTGGCAGCAGTAGCCAGAGGCAGAGGTGCAGGGGGAGGCACACAGTCCAGCTTTCTGGATGCGCCAGGCAGCCACCTGCTCCATCCTAGTCACGTGGGATGGAGCAGTTTTGTCTGGTGGCTCACATCATGTGTCTCCTCCCTGTCTGCTGCCAGAATATTGCTGCTGTCGTGCCTAGTTATTGAAAGATCAGCCCAATGGTCATAGCAGGCTGCAGAGCTCATGCTGCTGAACATCTTCTGGGTGCATGCATGCCTCTCTGAAAGGCCGGTAAATGGGGCATGGAGATGCAGGTACAGTGCTAATCTGGACGGGCTGGACTGTTGATCGACACAGCATTAGTGTGCCGCTGCCTTTGCTCCGCCCCCTGGACATGCATATAGGAGGTGGTGAGCGTGTGAGGGCTGGTGTCCTGGGTGAAAGGGAAATGCTCAGAACGCAGTTCCCAGGGACACCAGGCCCTTTGTGCATGTCCAAACTGTGGGGCTGGGCAGCGCTACAGATCTAAGACTGGTCTGTCCTGGATGGATACCACCAAGTTGAAAATCAGCGATCGATTGGCCACACAAACCAGTCTGCTGTTTCTGAGGTGGCCATGTGGGCTAGATCTAATTTACCTTGCGAGCAGGATCTGTCCTGTGGGCCTTGAGTTTGACATCTCTGGATTAGATTAACAAAAGTATCAAGATGGATCCCAATAGACTTGTTCACTCGGCCTTATCCAACAAAATGAAATTTAATGTAGAAGTAAACAAAGTCTTACTTTGTTTGGCAAGAAAAACCCGAAGTACGAGTACAGGCTAGGTGAAACTTGACTCAATAATAATAAGTGTAAGAGGGATCTTGGAACCTAGAAGACAGCCCTCTAAACATAAACTAACCAGTGTGTGACGTCAGCCCAAATGCTATTTATTACCTCTTACTTAAGAATAAGGGATTTTGAACTCAGCAGAACATTTCAATAATATGCAGAAGACTGGATTCCAAACTGAATTTTGGAATGAAATGAATCTTGACCAGTTTTTGATTTTTCATGGCAATAACTGGACTCTCTGATAAGAAGCGCATTTGGACTCTTTGAACATATAATTAGTTCAGAATGTTGACCCACAGAATTTTCAACTGACATTGGACCTAACATATAAGCTACTATCCATATTTCTTGAAATACTATTTCTAAAACATCCGTAAATAATGACATCCCAGATATTATTGAAACAAATCAATGAAAGCTTAAAATTATCTGGCAGACAGAAGATATAAGAAGCCAGCAATCAGATTTGGAACTTTGAAGTGCTCATAGCCCATGGAGTACATGGCTTCCATATATTTGGCTGGACTGCAGACGAAAAGCAGACTTTATTATGAATTTATATCAGAATTAACCATTCTAAATATCCTGGTCTTCCCTGTCTCCTGCAAAAAAATTAAAAAAAATTACATGTTAAAAAGAACAAAGAAAATTCATTATTAGGTTTCTTTTCTGTACTACCTTACAAGTCTCTTTCATAGAATTTTAGTTCTCCATGTCCTCTGAGAAAAAAATAGTTATAAAAATATTTACATTTGCAGTATATATGCCCAAAGTATAGTTTTAAATAAAGTTATTACTAAAGCCCATGTCACACTGCCCAACGGATGCAAAAAGGACACAGCGGACGAGCAAAATGTTCCATCCGTTGTTATCCGCTCTCAAAAGGGGCAAAAATGTGCATAACCGGAGCGGATAACACGAACGCGGGGAGGACGCAGGGCGGATACAAAGCGGATGCGGAACGGAAGCCCAGTGGATGGGAGCGGATGGCACGTCCGCTAGGCTTCCGGGTGACCTCAGCAAAGCGGACGCGGAACGGATACAGCGGATGCACAGCGGATGCACAGCGGACGCCGAACGGATGAAGCGGATGCACAGCAGAAGCCTAATGGATGCCTGGTGTTAATTGTGCATGCGGGGAGGATGCATTGCGTCAGCCCCGCGGATATAACGGAAGCAGCTCGGAAGCAGGTCGCCATTCAGAGGAAAGACCTGCTGCTGGACAGATTGGCTGCCTTGCCTGCCCTGCCTGCATGTCTGCCTGCAAGCCTTGCTGCCACCCTCCCTGCCAGCCTTGCTGCCACCCTGCCTGCCAGCCTCCCTGCCAGCCTTGCTGCCACCCTGCCTGCAAGCCTTGCTGCCAGCCTTCCTGCAAGCCTTGGTACCTGCCTTCCTGCCAGCCTTGGTGCCTGCCTGCCTGCCAGACTTCCTGCCTGCCTTGGTGCCAGCCTTCCTGCCAGCCTTGGTTCCTGCCAGCCTCCCTGCCAGCCAGCAACCCCACAACCATGTGGAAGCACAGCAAGCCTCAGCCATCTGCTGCCAGCCTGGCAAGAGGGACAGGGCTACCATCCCGCCCCCTGGCCCTCACTCTGGTTCTGCTGGGGCTTCTGCAGCACGGGCTCGCTCTTCTGGGGCTGGGGCTTCTGCTGCTTCTGCTTTTGGAGGAGCTGATGACAAGCACTCCAGCACCAGCCACCTCCACAGCACCTGCACCCTTCACCCCTGAGACTGAGCGACCAAGAGGAATGCCAGAGACTCATTTTTGTCTTATAGCTTGTTGTTAATAAAGTCTAGTTTTGATTCACACACTTGCTTCATTTCTTTTTTTTAATAAAGTCTTGGTGGAAACTTTTAGAAATGGTTTAAGCCTTTGCATGCTTGTGGGATGGGTTAAGATAGCTGTGGGATGGGTTGAGATAGCTGTGGGATGGGCAGGGATACCTGTGGTATGGGTAATAGCTGTGGGATAGATGAACCTCCAGTGCAAGCATAGTGGGACTGTATGGTCCACCCTCCCAGGTGCCACACCTATGGCCCTTTATTAGCAATAATTAATAATTATCCACACATGTCAACACAAACACAACTCTTTATTAAACGCCCTGTTAATTGTAGGCCAACCCAACATACATGGCCCAATCTCATCCGTGTGATGAGACAGGCTGAAGGAAGCATCCATTAAGCATCTACCATCCTGTCTTGCCACTCCACTGCTCCAGCTGGGGAGTTGCACCATTGTCTCAGGAGGTTGCGCTGCTTCTTCGCTTCATGTGAGGCTCTGTTGGGGCCTTGCACATCCTCAGTGTCGATCAGGTTTTGCCCTTGCCTCCATTCCCCAGGCTCCATGTCCCCATTGCCTTGCTGGAGGTCCACGAGCCTGTTCTGCAAGACTGGGTAGCGGGTGCGCATGAGATTGTGCAGGATGCAGCAAGCTTCCACGATCCTCCTCATGGTCTCTGGGCTATGCTGCGTGTTGGTGAGAAGTACCCGTCTTGCCCTGAACAGCCTGTAGTTGAAGATCCTCTCTTCACGGGTGAGGTATTTGGAGGTTAGGGCTTCATGAGGTAGGTTGTGAGGGAGAAGGCGTCATCCCCCACGATGAAGTAGGGCACATCTTGTGTGTCGTTGGGCAGGGGTTCTGGATCTGGGAAGCCCACGATGAGGTTGCCTTCCAGCTCCTCCTTGAGGTGACTGGTGTTGTATACCTGGGCATCTGAAGATGAGCCGTTGGCTGAAGCATCGATGTACATGAACTTGTAGTCAGCATCGACCATGGCGGAGAGGATGATGCTGAAGAAGCCCTTGGAGTTGAAATAAGTGGACCCCGACTTGGCTGGAGATTTGCAGGCCACGTGCTTGCCATCTATGGCTCCAACGGTGTAGGGGAAGTTCTGATACCACTGCTCTGCAACTTTCTTCCATCCTTCTTCAGTGGAGGGGTACTGGAGGAGCTCCTCCTTGTATTCTTTGATGATGGCCTGCCCCACTTCTCTGACCACAATGCTGATGGTGTTGGATGGCACCCTCCAGCCGTAATGCATGCTCCTGTAGGAGGTCCCTGAGGCCAGGTGGCGCAGAGTGAGTGCCACCTTGAGCCCAGGTTCCAGGCTGGGCCAGAAGCTGGTGTTTGCCTTGGTCAACCTGGGTGTCAGCCGCTGCACAACTTCGTCAAATATGGCTGGAGGCATCCTCATGAAGTTCTGGAACGCCCGAGTGTCTTTGTTCCTGAGCTCCACCATCAGCTTGTTGTACAGTCCGTCCTCTGCTCTTCTGGCGAACCATCTTCGGATCCAGACTCTTTTTGGGTGGCTCCTTTTCTTCTCGCAGTAGAGTTCACAGAGCCTGCAGATGGCTTTGCACTGTTGCAGAACGATGGTGGCTGCCGAAAGGACTTTGTTACAATCCACGGTGGACATGACTGGATGCTGTGGAAGAGGAAGAGCCAGATGAAGGCTGTAGAGGTCTGCACTGCTGGGCTGCTGTTCTGAAAGTGAGATGCAGGCAAGTTGCTCCCCCTTTTTATAGGCAGTATAGGTTTTCCGCTAGGCATCCTCTAGGCATCCTCTAGACATCCTTAATATCCGAGATAGGTCCCCTCTGCGAACGTTTTTTCTGTTTTAAAAGCTTTGTTTCCGTTCTGCATCCGCTAGGCATCCGTTCTGCACCCGTTCTGCATCCGTTCTGCTTCCTCCCTGCGTCCGTTTACCGCTGGAGCGGATGGAGTTGCGCGGATGCGTAGCGGATGCCTAGCGGATATAGCGGATGCGTAACGGATGCCTAGCGGATGCATCGCGGATGCAGAACGGATGAACTGGATACATTTTCCGCGCAAAAGTTTTGGGCAGCCCAAAACTTTTGGAGCGGATGAAACGTCCATAAACGGATGCTGGACGGATAGAGAGGAAGCCAAATGGAGGCAGTGAGTACATCGCGTTTTCGAACGGATGGCAAAGTTTTTTGTCCGTTTTACATCCTCTTTGCATCCGTTGGTTCAGTGTGAAATGGGCTTTAGATATTATTTCCTGGATACATCCATCTTTTTATGCATTATTTGGCATTCAAAATCATATTTGAATTAAAGTACTATTTACCAGTCCTTAGACTGAACTGTCCTAAAATGTGAACCCCACCATTGATCTGTTTTATGCCCCACACATAGTAAATTATTTGGCAAATGGTGCTACTCTGATTGATGGATTCCCCTGTTTTTTTTCCATCCCACCTGTGCTAGCAGAAATCCCAGCTGTTTTAATTTCTGCAGACACATCTGAGGACTGGTGAAAAATAAACAATAGCTATTTTATGGTTCTTCCCATCACTTGGGCTAGAAAAAGAAACTCATCAGGACTCTTTTCTGTGTCACCAAAGAACACAGAAAAATGGCCTAGCGTTAAATATCAAATGGCCATTTAAGATAGATACTGGAGACTACCACCAGAGTGCACATTGGCTATTTGGAGTCATTTGTATTGGACAGAATAAAAGATAAGAGACAAGCAGGATTGTCTTACCTATGTTGGTAGAGTGAGAAAACTACTTCGGTTGCAGAGCAAGAAATACTGGGGTGGGCATCATTTATTTATGCCCTCCTGAAAGGGTAGATGGCCCATCCTCATCCTGGGTCAAGCAAGAAATATAGACAAGCTCTCTGATGAACTGCTGAATTTCTCTTCAAAGTCTCTGAAGCTTGATAATCCTAAATAACTTTTAGTTCCTTGTGATTTGCTTATGATAGTATTATTATAATAACAATACCCAAATTTGCTCAGTCATATTATTTTCAATTTAAACATAGATAGGGATGTTGGTAAAATATTGTTGGAATTGTTTTCTGGTTCCAGGCTACAAGTTTTATACTGTGGTTTGGATGTAAGAAGTATTTTTTTCAAGATTTGTAGTCCTTCACATTTCTCAACAAAGACAGAGAAGGTACAATCAATCAAACCCATCCAAAGACCAATTCCCCTTGATTATTTCCCTTCCTTTTTCAGGCTGCTAAAATGATCCCAGACCTTTTATTTTTAGTGTCTGGAAAGATTCTATAAAGATTCTCAGAGTGTATGCTGTTTGCATTAAATGATGAATGTCTAATATGAGATAAATACATAGAAGGGCTTCTGATTTTCTTCTCCCTTTTACTTTTTATTTTCATTCCTTCGGCACTGAAAAAAATCTCACACAAACAGGATTTTTTATTTTACTTTTAAATATTTTAAGAACTTTTTTTTAATAAAAGGAAATAGAAAGATGGATAGATGGTCACTCATGCAAAGAACTAACCATAAATAAACTGAAGTAAAATACCCCAAGGTTCCATGATAAATTGAGTACTGAGAATATTGCAAGGCAAGGAAGGGTAGCCTTTAACATCTGGTTTTCAGACCATGAAGTTTTAAATGCCATTCAGTGCCCACATGAACCAGATTACACAGAGTAATCTTGTTTAAAGCTGTTCATGGAACTTGTATTTGAAATTTGGTGCTATTGCACAAGCTCCAACTAGCTTTTGGTAATACTGAAAAATACATTATTTACTGGAAGTGAAATTATAGATTGTTTGTGTATTTCAGGTCTGCAAATGTAAATTCATCAAATGGAAATTTCAGCATGTGAAACTGAAGTGGAGGATTTTAAACAATATTTTTTCTCTTTCTAAAATCTTATATTAAACTCAAATGGAAAGTGAATTAAGTAAGGCTGTAACCAGAATGAATAAAGCAATCAACATCCAACGAAAGTAGCATCCAAGGGCAACATGTCAAAAAAGTCAAGTTGGTAGCTGCAAGCATGCAATGACACTTTGTCCCTTTTTTGCAATATTTAATTCACCACATGCAAAAAAAAGGACACGATTTCATTTGTCTAGTTGCAGCTGCCTTTTAGATTTTCCTGACCACCCTGCAGATACTTCTGCAATCAAGGAAAAAGAATAATATTTGGAAAACACAACTGCTGCTCTCATTAGCTTCTTGCTGCCCAAGATTTTTGTCACTTTATTAATAGCAGGATCAAAACATTTCTCGTAAGAGCTTGGAAAGTTTCATTTTGTGTTGTATTGAAAATAACACTGGCTTCTTATAAATCCATTTTTCCCATTCTACACCCATTATCATTAGTATAAGTTGCATCTCATTTAGAATATTAGATAAGAGTAAAAAAAAACCTCAACAACAACCATGAGTGAAAGAAAAAGCTACTAGAATTGTTACTTTCAAACACTAAGGCTACGTTCACAGTCTATTAAGCTATAATGCAATTTGGTTTTTTGGCCTTGGCATTTTGTAGAAATCCATATATTGTGGTTTGGAAATTTATCTAGTTGTATGAACTAGGATAGAAGTGGCTTATTCACTAAGCAGTAGTAAAATGTGACCTTTGAGTTCTGCGTGCTAAGTTGACATTTTAGGTATGTTCTTTAAATTTTCACATTCTTTTCTGTTAAAACGGTACAACTGGAGAAACAAGGAAGTCCTGCTGAATTGGGCCCAAATTCCATCTCACTGTTAAGTAGCTAATTGGAGGCTTCTAAGAGTAATCTGAGCAGTGCATAAAAACAGGAGCTGTCTTTCCCCGTATTGTTCCTCCTTCCTAGTAGCTGGATATTCAGTGGTGTATTATGCCTCTGAAGATGGAGGGTACATTCAGCTGTCATGATTAGTAACCATTGATAGATTTCTTCTTCCTTAATGCGTCTTTGAAACCCTTTTAAAGCTTTCTCACCCAGTTCCCATCACACCATCTTGTGACATGGGATTTCATACATTAATTATGTGATGTTTCAAGAACTACTTTCTTTTGTCTGCCCTGAATGTAATCCCAGCAAATTTAATGGGAGTCCATGCTGCAACAGTACTGGGCCTGGAGCATTCCAGTCTCTAGTCCTTGAATACAATAATTTCTTTTGGGTCTATAAGGCTTGAATAGACATTCTGTGGAAGGAGTAAGGGGGAAACAAACTAGGGATCAGACTTCCTGCCTGCCTCCCATTGTTCAGTAACAATCTTATTTATTTTGTTCATGCCAAAACTGTTTTATCAAGTCCATCAAGAACAGCAATGAGTCAGACTAAACAAAGCAGTGCTGTAACAGAAATCCATTCTCTTCTTTATGTGCATTCTCTTCTTTATGTCCAAAGGGATGGAGCTATGTCACAACCTGTAAATCTATTTTTGCTTGGCTGGCACTTCACCATATGCCACTTCTTCTCTCCATCTTGGTTTCCTATTTTGAAACCTGGGCAGATGCTTTTCTTTGCAGTTCGTTGGTGATAAAGAAGAGAACTTAGCCACTCCCCCAAAGGACAGTAGGATTGGGCCATAGAGGCAAAAATGTTAAATTAAAATACACAATTTGTTTTTATAGCTCTTATTGTGTTTATCCTAAAGCTTCTAATACAGAAGAGTCTGTCTGCCAGATGCAGTATCATTCCCCAGATAATATTCACCTCTTTCCTAACTGCTTCCTCATTATTATTCATCCATCTATATCTTTCCATCCCGACATAACTAAAAAAACCCATACATTTTGGCAGATTAAACTTTTTTCTATGTATCTCTCCCCCATCTCAGCAAGTTTTAATTGCCCTCTCCCCTCACATGCATTCAAAAACCCCTTAGAGTTGCATTTAATACTTAACGCTAAAGATATTTGGAATATGGGTGACTTTTATGAGGCACCTGAGTAAGGTTTCAGAAAGAAATGGCCTCCCTGGAGAATAGAAGAAGGAAAAAAATCAAGGCCCTTCATATAATGCTGTATTCTACAACTCCCATCAGATTCTGCCAGCATATTAGTGCTCAGACAATAGGAATTAAAATTCAAACTCATAGTAAGGTTCACAGGGCTTCTTTCTGCCTATATCAGCAGTGGCTAATCTTTTTGGGCTCCTGTGCCAAAAATTGTGCATGCTCACGTGACAGCACCCGGAAGGCAATGCTTGCCCAGCACCCAGGCCACCTGTGCATGTGCGTGCAATCCCCCCTCCCGCCGCTCCCTTACCTGCACTGCACCTTCCAGCTGATTTTCTACCTGGTTGAGGCCTTTTTCGGCTTCTGGGAGGCTGAAAGAGGTCACAAATGGACAGAAAACCATTTGGGAGGTGCACGTGTGTGCAATGAGGTTCGTTTGCCTGTGGCTCGCATGCCAGAACAAATGGTTTTGCATGCCACCTGTGGCACTCATGCCATAGGATCGCCATCAGGGGTCTATATGATTGGACAGAGTGGGTATGTCCCAGCTCCCACCTGTAAAGCAATTTTATTTGGTGAGATCTAGGAAGTATACTTTTTCTGTCATAGTACTTGCCATCTCAAATATTATCTGCCTGTCCCTCAAAAGATACATTTGGTCAGCTTGGAAAATATGACTCTTTCCACAGGTCTTGGATGTGGCGGTATATTAAATTGTTTTGTAATTATTTGTTACATAATATGTGTTTAAAATAATATTTTTTATTTTTTTAAATTGATTTTCTATTAAATACATTTCTTAGTCCTCCACCTCTTTTTTCCAACCATTTGTAAAATAAATTCCATGTTTGATAATATTCTGTATCTTCTTTCTATTTAATTTTCAGTGTGTGTCTATCCATTTTTGCACAATCTAGTATCTTCCTGACTATTTCTTCATCTTGCGGTATATCTCCATTTTTCTATTACTGTGCAAATATAATCCTTGTTGTTTAAAATTGTATTTTATGAGCATTTTTATTATATGCCACCCAGAGGCATTATTGAATTGAGCAATCTTATCAATTATAAATAAATATATCTTATTTAAATGGAGCACAACATTGTACAAAATGTTAAGAAATATTGTCCATATTTTATGTCTCTTCTAAAGATAAATTAGATGAGATACTACAGAGCGTATTGAGTCTTAACATCTTTCTACAGTTATGTATGGAATAAAAGAAAATCTAGGGACTTCTATTATGATTAGTATTACATTGCTCTGAATTGTTGTATGAGGTCTTTTCATTGATGCAATGTCCTGGACTTTAAGATACCAGTCAGCTATGGATGATTGTTGCTTTCTATTGTATTGCAATAGAAACATTTTCAGTTGCTAGTAAAAATCTGGATTAAATCTTTATAAGGAACTGACACATAAGTCCCTGTAAATAAAAGTTAAGAATCCAATTTATGGCTACAGTTTCTGCATCTTGAACAAGAATAATGCCATGGGTACAATAATGCCAGAAGTAAAGCTAAGTATATTTGATTTATACACACATGTACAACTGAACCCATACATGCAAACTTCTACAATGCTGTTTACAAATCTGGGACTGGAACAACTAGCAACCAACAATACTAGACTTAACAACTGCCTCGATCTCATCTTCTGCAATAGTTTGAATTTTATTTACGGAATATAAACTAAAGAACCCTTTTCCAACAGTGACTACAATATGATTGATTTTTGTCTCAACATACGCCCACACAAAAATCATCACAATGATGTAATCCCCAATTATAACTTCAAACTAGGCAACTATAATCTTATAGACAACGATCTCTCATCCCTTGATTGGCAATCTCTATTCTCTGGATGCAATACTGTAGAAGACCATTACAACATATTTTTACTTGAAGTCAAAAGAGTCATCAAACTATCTGTACCAATAGCAATTCCCCTCCCCCTCCCCCCAAAAATTACCCATAACAATAAGGAAACTTCAATCCAAAAATAAATCACTCTGGCAGAAAAGCAAATCTGGTAATGTTGCCAACTTCAAAAGCCAATACAAAAATTTATGCCACCAGATAAAGACTGAATGCACCAATTATCACATTAAACAAGAGAAAAACCTTCTACACAACAATTCCACCTGCGCTTTTTATAATTTTGTAAACAACAAACTAAAAGACTCTTGGTCCATCCCATCCCTGATAGGACCTAATGGTAAAGACTGCAATGACGACACCATTAAAGCCAACATCTTTAACACATTCTTTGGCTCAGTATTTGTAAACAGCAATGGATCATGCCCAGTATTTCCTAGCCGAACCACAGACAACTACAATGATCTAATACAGAACAATTTTACAGAAGACAATGTTGAAAAAGCACTACGCAATCTAAAACCATCTGTATCTATTGGACCGGACGGAATATGTGCATACTTCTTAAAAAAGCTATCCACTGTCATAGCTGAACATCTAAGCATAATCTTTGAAAAATCTTTCAGGACCAGCTCCTTGCCTAATCTATAGTCACAAGCCATGGTCATCCCCATCTTCAAAAAGGGAGACCCCAGTCTAGTTGAAAGGACCAATCTCCTTATGCTGCATCACCTGTAAAGTCATGGAATCAATTATTAATCAATCCATTATCCTCCAGTTAGAGACAAACAACCTACTCTCTAATAAACAATTTGGTTTCACAAAAAAGCTATCCTGTAATCTGCAACTCTTATACTGAGTTATGGACTCAATCAAACATATGGACTACACAACTCAATCAGAGCAAAGCAACAGACACAATCGACATAGACTTCTGTAAAGCCTTTGATTCAGTGATACATGACAAATTACTCCTAAAACTAAAATCTTATGGTATTTCTGGACACCTGCATAACTGGATAGAAGCATTCCTGTCAAACAGACAACAAATGGTCAAAATTGGCAGAGTCCTATCAAATTCTGTACCTGTCAATAGTGGTGTTCCCCAAGGCAGTGTTCTAGGACCAGCTCTGTTCATACTCTACAAAAAATGACCTCTGTGATAACATTAAGAGCAACTGCATTCTCTTCACAGATAATGTAAAGCTGTTCAATACTACAGACAATACTGCTACCCTTCAAAAAGATCTTGACTATGTATCAGAATGGTCAAACAAATGGCAACTTCAAATCTCAACAAATAAATGCTCTGTCTTACATATTGGCAAAAAAAAATATATCAGAAAATAAAATACAAGCTGAATAGTCAAGATCTTGTTGATGATCCAAACTCTGTCAAGGACCTTGGAGTACTCATCTCTAATGACCTAAGTACTAGCGCCCACCGTAACTACATAGCCAAAAAGGCATTAAGAGTTGTTAACCTAATCCTACATAGCTTTTTGTCTGATAATATCACACTAATAACTAGAGCATACAAAACATTTGCTAGACCAATACTCGAATATAGCTCATCAGTCTGGAACCCACATTATGTATCTGATATTAGCACAGTTGAGGTAGTCCAGAAATATTTCACAAGAAGAGTTCTCCACTCCTCTACTCTTTGTAGAATACCTTATGCCACCAGACTTGAAATTCTAGACCTAGAAAATGTTGAATCATGCCGTCTTCGGTCTGATCTAAGTATGGTATATAAAATCATACATTGCAATGACTTACCTGTCAATGAATATTTCAGCTTCAACCATAACAACACAAGAGCACGCAATAGATACAAACTCAAGGTTAACAGCACCAAACTTGATTGCAGGAAATACGATTTCAGCAACAGAGTGGTCAATGTATGGAATACTCTATCTGACTCTGTGGTTTCTTCCCCAAACCCCAAAAACTTTAACCTTAGACTGTCTACAATTGACCTCACCCCTTTCCTAAGAGATCTGTAGGGGGTGTGCATAAGCGCACCTACGTGCCTACCGTCCCTGTCCTATTGTTTCTTTTATTTTTCTTGTATGTACCCATTTCATGTATTCATAACTATGTATATACTTAACCCTATTATCTTGCAAGCAATTGACAAATCAATCGTGATTCTGAGCAACTCAATCTGCTTGCCTGTTTTGCCTGATTTGGGGTAAAAGTAATTCTATTTTTAATTATAAAAAAAATCCATATTTACATATATAGTGTGTTGTGAGTTAATTTTGTGAGTTTGCTTGCAAGCAAATTTTATGTGACAGACATAGGCAGCAGATTGCAGAAAGACAGATCTCTGAATGAATCTGTGATTCTGCAAGCAACTCAATCTGTTTGCCTCTTTTGCCTGATTTTGGGTAAAAGTTCTTTTTTATAAAAAAAATCAATATTTACATTAAATATTTACAATATTTACATATAAGCCATGCCCAGCCAGTCATGTAACCACCAAGACACTCCCAGCCAACCAGCCACGCTCAGCCAGTCACCTGACCACCAAGCCACATAAATTATGCCACATCCACAGAACTGGTTGTTAAGAAATTTGAATCCCATCCCTGTCCATCACTCTTGTGCCAGAATAATAGTGGTGATGAGGGCAGTCTTTGTTTTACTTCAGCAATATTCGCATAATGCTCTGAAGATATTTTAAGTTTCTGGTGGAGATATAATCTAAATCTGAATCCTGAATGTCACCAATATATTGAAATAAAACTTATCCACTATGATATTATTCTCATTAAGGCCAATTCACACTTACTGTTTGTTCAATTCCTAATATAAGACACCCACTATTTCTTGAATATTGTTCTCTGCCTCTTTCCAGTAAATGCATTCTCTGGTAATGATTTGATCTCTTCTTACCAGTTCATGAGTTGTCAAAAATGAGTTGGTCTCTTGCACTTCATGGCAATCTAGCAACATCCCAACTTTATTTGGCTATAGTACCTGGTAAAACATATCCCCCCAAAGGGCCTATCACTGGTTTTTTATCCTCAGCTCCCAGCCTGTTAGGCTTTCAATTAATCCATAGTGCTGTTTAGTTCCCCTTTATATTGTATTATTTTGTGTATGAATATGAGTCTACGCACAGACACAGGCATACACATCTAGTTTGAATCAAAACATTGGACTAAATAGGTCTTTGAATTGTGTCTGCAAGGAGCATGTTATCTTATGATTAATATTAGTTTTTCCATGCACTTTGCTGTTTCTCTTAATGTTTTTACTCATTGAATAATATCATTACCCAGATGTTCAGATCTCTAAAAGATAATGCAGAACAAAGAAGACGGTTAGTCCAAAGTCAATTTCTGAATCAACTTTGTATCAAAAGATGGTCTTCATATCATGATGTTGCCTTAAAAACTGGCATTTGTAAACTACATAGTTCCAAGAGGGTCAGGAGAGCTTGTGCCTTATTCCCTTTGTCCATCTCATTTGGGTGCTCCAAATTGTGCTCCAAGGATATGATTTCAATTCTTCTCTAGAAGACTCTGGAGTTCATGCCTTTAACCTTCTTGTGAAAGCAAGACCATCAGCCAAAGGCAAGAACTCTGTTCTCTTTCCAGCAGTTGATTAGGGTAAATGTCAATCCTAAGAGTCAGAAATAATGAATGAAGGATGAAACAAAGATGGGAGGGGGAAGGGGAAATAGGAAGGCGAGTAACTAAGCATGGGGGGGGGGGGGCAGCTTTGAAGTTTTATTATAGCCAGACTTGTGGAGCTCCATCTTTTAACAAATACATGTACTCTGGGATGCATTTGGCATAACGTTTCCATGTGAGTTTTGTTCTAGAGTATTTGATCCAAATATATGGAAGCTTTGCATACTCCAATGTCTCTTCATTAATGACTCTGTTAAAATCAGACTTCAAATGTTACATTCCAATTGTCAAAATTATTAAGAAAAAAAGTGTTTAACTGTTTGAATCAAAGATGGGCTGGATTTCCAGAAATATGAAATATTTCATTAAAACGAGGATAGTGATTTGTAGAGTATTCAAAAGGAATTCTTAATCTACAGAAAATAAATGAGTGCCCAGGGAGTCCTTGCTTAGTGACTGCCTTGTTTAGCAACTAGTCAGTGAAGAAAAAATAACTTTAAGACCAAAACTTGCAGGTTTGTAAAGCAAAGGAAAGCTGAAATAAGGTCATAAGCAAAGCTGCAGTTTCACTTGCTTGACAACCAAGTTGTTGATCTAAATTGTGGATGCTCTATGAAACCATCTGAATAGCCGTTATGAGCTTGTTTTTCTGCAGCAGTTCAAATTGCTTGAAATCTTTTGTTTCATGTTACAGAATAATCAAGCACAGTGCATAGATAAAAATAATAATTAATTAATTTATGGTTCAGTATAATTGAAACAATCAAGTAATGTTCTTTTGTACCAGTGATCCAAAATGTATTAGTGTATTGTAAGAAATATTTGACTGCGCATTTTGTTACATCATTTTGTTACATCATTGCTCATAGTTATTCATTTTCCTTCTGTAGCAACTCAAATTAATACAAACCTTGGATTAATCAAGCAGACAACTCTCTAGTGTGATAAGCTATCTGTTGGTGAAAGATGTGGGAGCATATCACCAAGGCAGAAAAGCGGAGATATGCAGGTGTTAACCCATCACAGATTCAGACATGAAATTCAATTATAATTTAAATTAACCATGAATTAAATGGAATGTCACTACAAATCAGTATTGTGGAAAAAGGTGCACTGTAATGACATGTGTGCCTGTTGGCTAAGTCTGCTGTCCAGCAGCTCATTGTTGATGGACAAATTCAAGGTGTCTGTTTTCTGTTTCTATAGCCTTTAATGCAGTATTTAAATCAGACTGAGGCTAATTTTTCAAATAGGCGAGTGTCCTTTACAACAGGGATCTCCAAGAATTCCTCAGCCAGCTATGCTGGGAGTTGAAGTCCGCAAGTCGTAAAATTAAGGTTGGAGAGCCCTATTATACAACATATGGCATAAAACTCATTCACTCCAGGAACATACACTCTCTTGCATTTTTAAAATATTTATTTAGCAAATTTAGGGGTCATCCATCTTGTGGTTCAGGTGGTTGATAGACTTACATCAAGATAAAACAACATATATCAATTATAAATATAATAATTATAAATATAAACTGGATTAAAATTGCAAAAAACAAAAAACAAAATAACAATAGTTTGCAGGATAGTGGCTTCTCTTAATGTAGCAAACATTTCTAGTCAGCAGCTCCTTCAGGACTTCATTTAAGGACTTTCCTGAAGGCTAAAGGGAGAGGGGCAGATCTTACCTCTTGTGACAAGATGTTCTAAAGGGAAGGAACTGTGAGGGAGAGAAGGGGATAGGATAGGAGAGGCTTCTATGGGACGAGCCTGAGGGAGAAAAGAGTTTGAAAAAAGGGAAGCAAGCAGAGGAAGGAGAGCCTAGCAAGCAGTGAGAGTGAGAGAGAGGGAGGGAGGGAGGGAGGGAGAGAGGGAGAGAGAGGGAGAGAGAGAAGTAGAAGTGCCTGAGTGAGGGATCATTGTGGACCAGCAGCTAAACCAGGAGGGCCAGAAGAACCCGGACTCCAGAAATCCTTGCAGGGGTAGCATTACACAGGATATTCTGAAGCTGCAACACAGCTACTTTTGCCACCACGTTTTCCTTGGAGAACTGGATGAAAATTGTGGCGTCTAATGATGGCTTCTTAAGGAGAGGGAGACCACAACTTTCCTTAAAATGTGTCAGGAACACCCCTCATGCAATGAAGCATTAATCACTGCTTGCACCTACCCATAAGTCATTGTCTTTAAAGTTTTCAATAATCAGGGAGGACAAGGTTCTAATAAGCAAGTGGTTGTCTGACAAGCCAAGGACCCTGTCTATTTGCTCAGGTCCAACAGGGCCAAAATTGCTCCCAGATATAGGGTAAATTTATTATCTGGGCATCTCTGATTAATTGCATCAACCAAGAGCAAATGAGCTATTTTATCTGTCAGATGTTATCTATCACAAGTTCTTCTGTGTGGCCCTGAATGTGATTGCTGAATCATCCTTCCCAAAGAGGGACCAAGTGATTTTGAACAGGGCCATTAAGCAACACTCTGCAGTTGTAATAATTGTGGAGAAATACTGATATTTTTCTGCTCCTACTAGCACAAGATGGCCTTAATCATTGCTTTAACCTGTGTTTGGTCAGATTCATTCTTTGTTTTCTTCCAGTGGCGCTCTGGCTGCATTTTGATCCTTTTCACCATCCTCAGGTTCTCCATGAACTATGGAGGTGGTTGGGGCTCTTGGCCAGGAGAGAACACATAGGCGCAATCTGTCCAGGACTTCAACTGCTCCCCCATTCCAGGTTAGTGGAGAATTTGGCTATTGCAGAAGAAATAGACTCTATTGTGTAGCTATCGTTTAATAGTTATGGCAGAGTGGCCTTGAAGATAAATGAGTACAGCTGGGTCCCCTTTTTCTTCTGTTAAATATTCCTAAACTATTAGAAGAAATAAAACATTTAAGGTCAGCAGGTGTTGGCAAGATACAATACAGCTTCTCAGGAGTGCTTGATTCTTTCTTCAATTACTTCAGAAAATCCCAAGGTTTTCTTTCAAGCATCTTCCTGGTAACCATTATCCATGATGAGTGAGACTATTCTTCAGCTGTGAGGCAGAGTTCACCTACTGAATGGTACTGCTTCCTGAGAAGTTAAAGGCTAGGTCCCACTGGCCGACGGATGCAAAACGTATGCATAAAGGACACAGTGGATGAGCAAAATTCAGGGGTGGCTCCATCCGTTGTCATCCGCTCCAAAAAGTGGCGAAAATTTGCATAAACAGAATGGAAAAGACGGAAAAGAACGGACGTGGATAGTCCATAGCGGGGATGTTAAATGGATGTTTATAGGAAGCCAGTGGATGGAAGCTGATGACACATCCAAAGGGGTTCCGGGGGAGAATTGCGAAGCGGACGCATAGCGGAAGGGGCGGATGCATAGCAGATGATGCGGGTGCATCACGGACGCCTATAGGAAGCAAAGCGGATGCCGCGCGGATGTATATTGGATGCAAAGTGTTCACTGCGCATGCGGGGAGTGTGAATTGCATCAGCTCCACGGATATAAAAAGATGCAGCACGCATCCAGTCAGCATTCAGGGGAAAGACGTGCTGCCACATACATCTAGCAGGAACACCATGCAGGAACACCATCGTCAGTCAGGAAAAATGAGGAAGCCGGTGCCTACTCATTCCAGCCCTGGCAAGAAGGGCAGAACCAGCATCCCACCCCCTGGCACTGACTCTGAAGCTGCTGCTGCTGTGGTGGACCAGCCCCAAGCCCCTCAAGCCCCTCAAAGCCCTGCTGCTGAAGGCCCTGCTGCTCCAGCCCCTGAAGGCCCTGCTGCTCAAGCTCCTGAAGGCCCTGCTGTTCCAGCCCCTGAAGGCCCTGCTGCTCCAGCCCCTGAAGGCCCTGCTGCTCAAGCCCCTGAAGGCCCTGCTGAAGCCCTTGCCAGAGGGAGGAAGAGGCAAGGGAAGGAGAAGGGAGAGAGGAAACGGTACACCATTTCTGAGGAGCATGAGGATGAGGTGCTGGAATGGCTGAGGGAAAACGAGTACCTCTGGAGAAAGAGCCACAGACTCTATCGCAACACCAAGAAGAAGCAGGCAGCTTGGAGAGACAAGGCAGAGAGCCTAGGGTACACTGCAGATGTACTCATGGGATGGTGGAAGCACATGCACACCTGGTATGGCAAGCTACACTTCAAAAAATCCAGGCAGGCTGCTGTCAAGCTCACTGACCAGGAGATGTACGTCATGGAGGGTAAGATCCGCCACCAAGGAGCAGCCCCTCTGAGACCCCTCTCCCTCAGACAGCCCACAGACAGACAGTCCTCTTCCAACCAGGAGCCAGCGAGCCTGTCCAGGCAGGTGTCTTCAGAGGACCCCACAGCAGAGAGTCCCCTGACAGCTGCACTCCCCATGCCGGGGGACTTGGAGGATCCCCTGTCACAAATGGAGGAAGAAGCAGCACCACCAGAGGCCAACCCAACCCCAACCCCACCCCCAGCTCTACAGGATGCAGGCAGAGAGGTAGAATGGAGGGCCAGAACCACAGTGTGCTGTTGGAGATCAGAGACACAATGAAGACCAGCAGAGAACTTCTCTCTCAGCTGGTCCACCTGGACAGAGGATCCTTGGGCCGCCACACATTCATCACCTGCGTGAGCCACACCCTCAGGGACCTGCCTGATGCCCAGTATCAGGTGATGAAGGAGAAGATAACAGCACTTCTGCACAACCCTCAAGGCCCAGCTGAAGCTGCTTCTACCCAGTCCCGATCCGCTCTTCCACCCCAGGCGATGTCACAGGTCTTCCATGGCTTTCAACAGCCCCTCACCTACCAAGGTTACAACTACCAGGACTTCCCACAGCACAAGCAGACCTTCCCAGTCCAGGCCCAGGTTCATTGCACGCCACAGACTCCAGTCCTCACCCAGCTGCAGACCAGACAGCCCCACTACACTCCTCCTTCCTCCACCCCACAGCCAAGCCCGTCAACGGACAATCTGTCATCAGTCTTGGGCCTCACATCTCAGGTCCTTGATGAGGGGCCTCTCAACCTCACGGGACTGAGTCAGCTCTCGGACAGCTTCCTGAACACACCATCCCCTGTTGTACTGTTGGGGCCAAGTACCCCAATGGCGCCTCAGACCAGCACTCCAGCCACAGCCACCTCCATAGTCCCTGGCCGCTTGACATCTGAGACCATGGACATGCCTCAGAGTGACTGAGAATTGTGTCAGAGACTGAGTTGTACTTGTTCAATTTATCTTTGCTTAAGACTCTTTATTTGGTTCATTTTGCTTTTTTAATAAAGTCATAAAGTTTACCTAAGACAGTTAATAAAGGTTATCTTTGCTTAAGACATTTGGTTCATTTTTTTACCTTAGTAAAGTGTTGGTGAAAACTTTGAAAAAATGGTTAAGCCTTTGCATGCTTGTGGGATAGATAAGGATAGTTGTGGGATAGATAAACCTCTAGTGCAAGCATAGTGGGACTGTATGGTCCCCCATCCCAGCTGCCACACATATGGACCTTTATTATCAATAACATTTTATTCATTGATCAACACATTTTAAAATAAAGAAAGCTCTTTATTAATACCCTATTCATTGTAGGACCACTCAACACAATCTCATCAGTGTTATGAGACAGGCTCAAGGAAGCATCCATTAACCATCTATCATCCTGTCTTGCCACTCCACTGCTCCAGCTGGGGAGTTGCACCAGTATTTCAGGAGGTTGCGCTGCTTCTTCCCTTCACGTGAAGCTATGTTGGGGCCTTGTACATCCACAGTATCTCTCAGGTTTCGTCCTTGCCTCCATTCACCAGGCTCCATGTCCCCATTCCCTTGTTGACGGTCCACAATTCTGTTCTGCAAGACTGGGTAGCGGGTGCGCATGAGATTGTGCAGGATGCAGCAAGCTTCCACGATGCTCCCCACAGTCTGTGGCTCATGCTGCATGGTGGTGAGAAGTATCTGGAACCTGTTGGCCAGGATACCAAAGGTGTTCACCACCCATCTTGCCCTGGACAGCCTGTAGTTGAAGATCCTCTCTTCACGGGTGAGGTATCTTGAAGTGTAGGGCTTCATGAGGTAGGTTCTGAGGGAGAAGGCATCATCCCCCACGATGAAGTAGGTCACATCTTGTGTGTCTTTGGGTAGGGCGTCTGGATCTGGAAAACCCATGATGAGGTTGCATTCCAGCCCATCCTTGAGGTCACTAGTGTTGTATACCTGGCCATCTGAAGCTGACCCTTTGCCTGAAGCATCGATGTACATGAACTTGTAGTCAGCATCTACCATGGCAAAGAGGATGATAGTGAAGAAGCCCTTGTAGTTGTAATAAGTGGACACTGAGTTGGCTGGAGCTTTGCAGGCCACATGCTTCCCATCTATGACTCCAATGGTGTGCGGAAAGTTCCACCTCTGATTCCACTCTTCTGCAAGTTTCCTCCAGCCTTGTTCAGTGGTGGGGCACTTGAGAAGCTCCTCCATGTATTCTTTGATGATGGCCTGCACCACTTCTCTGACCACTTTGCTGATGGTGTTGTGTGGCACCCTCCAGGCATACTGCATGTTTCTGTATGTGGTTCCAGAGACCAGGTGCTGCAGAATCAGTGCCACCTTCAGTCCGGGGTCCAGACTGGGATGGAGGTTGGTGCTAGGATTGGTCAACCTGGGTCTCAGACGCTCTACAAGTTTGTCAAACATGGCTGGTGGCATCCTCATGAAGTGATGGAATCCACGAGTGTCTCCATTCCTCAGCTCCACCATCAACTGGTAATAGAGTCCAAACTCCATTCTTCTCACGATCCATCCTCGGACCCACACAGCTCTTGGACATCTCCTTCTTCTCCTTCTGTATAAAAGGTGAAACAGTCTGAACAGGTTTTGGTTCTGGGGATGAATGAGAGCAGCTACCATTCGGACTGTGTCATGATGCATGGTGGAGAACAATTGATGATGTAGAAGACCAAGACCAAGGGTGAAGAAGTCTGTACACTATGGCTGTTGGACTCATACTGAGATCCAGATGATTTTCTCCCCCTTTTTGTAGGAAATATCGGTAGTCTGCTAGGTGTCCTTCTACATACTCTAGACATACTGCAGACATCCTAAATATACGAGATACATCCCAGGTACAAACGTTTTGTCCATTTTAATCCTTTATATACGAGATGCATACACTTACATCCTTTCTATTTCCGTGCTACTAACGCTGTGTAGACGTTCCATGCACCTTTTGTTTCCTCCCTCTCTGTTTTCAGCTGCAGCGGATGTGAGTTGAGGGGATAGGCAGAGGATGCAGAGCGGATACAGCGAATGTTTAACGGATGATAACGGACATAGAACGTTTGTTGCCTGCATATGTCGTGGATGTACATCGTACACGGCGGAAAGTTCATCCGTTCATAAAGTTTTGTGCAGCTCAAAACTTCTTGCACAGATGAAATCACAGTGGACAGATGCTTGAGGGATAGAGCATATGAAACACGTATGCAGTGAGTACACAACGGATGCATAGCGTTTTCCAACAGATGGCAAGCTTTTTTTAACATTTTACATCCTCTTTGCATCCAGTGGGACAGGGCCTTTAGGTTGTACTGCTGGATTTCTCAATGTGAAGTTTTGATTGAATAATTTCTGCAGGGCATTGAAAATGTTGGGGAAAAAAGAAGAGTATCGGGACCAAGCATGTTCTAACTTGCTTTACGTTTTAGTATAAAATTCTAGGAGTACCCTAAAGTCGGTAGAGACAAGTCCAGTTACAATATTATCATCTTTCCTTTTTTGCTGTAAGGCAAGGAAGCAACTGGAGAATGACAAGTGGTTCTGGCAGTTAATTCCTTTTAGGATAGTTCAATATCTGAGGCTACATTTCAGCTCTTCAGAATTTTAACAACACACAATGCTTGTTTCAATGATCCCTCACTTCTTCTAACATGAGTGTGACTTTCTGCTGGCTTGGAAAAAAGCTTTTCACATTAATTGCACATTAATCAAGCTTCCTGTGGCCCCCATTGACCAGTAGTTCCTTGCCTGAGAGAAGGGAACATTTCCCTGCCTGCAGTTGCTGACTAATTTCTCAAAGTTTTTGACAGATGATCACAATTTTAAAATGGCTTAAAATCTTTTTTTTCTCCTTTCCTCTCTCCCTTCACTTCCCCCATCTCTGTATGAATTTTGCATGGTTTCTTTTTTGTAAAGGTAAATCTATATCAAATTCACATTTTCATAACTGAAAAGGCAAGAATCATAACATTTTAAAAAGTGAGAAATCTGAAGAATGCCGATTGATCTACATATTTGTATATTTATAGTATCAGGCCATTTTAAAATGAAGCTCCTATTTACATATGTAAATCTCTAAATAACATTAAGGTGACCAAGATAACAAAAATATTCAAAAGAGCCTATAAATGAATTATAGATTCATTTATATTATGAATTATAAATGAATTCATTTATACTATAAATGAAGTACTGGAGCATATCTAGTCATTGGAATACACTGTGTAGACTAGTCACTGAATACACTGTATTTGACTATTGATTTACTTGTTCATTTATTTTCCCTCCAAATAAATTTCATTCTGCTTTTTTAAATACTGTGTGCCTCTAAAGTTGCTTATGATCATTAAAAGATAATAAATTCAAGAGGGGGCCCAGTGACGTGGCGGTTTGGCTGTTCAGGAGAAATCTGCTCTGATCTCCTAAGCTGGGATTTTCACCTCTGGATGGCCATTTGTGGCAGAGTCAGGTCCTGGAGGGATTGACAAGGCGAGGAGAGTTTGGGAGGTTGCGATCCCGAAACGTTGAAGAAGAGAGCTCAAAGTCTGAGATGAAAGAAGTCAGCCTGTGTGGCCAGACCTAGAGACAGGACAAACCAGCCAGCAGAAAATAGCAAGATGGCAGTGGATGAAGGGGTGGCAATCGCATGAGATTGGAAGCTTTATTTGGATTACAATTTATTTGGATCACAATTGAGATAGACGATCGTTTGAAAAAACAATCAAGTGGACTAAGGAAACCCAGGGTGAAAGGGGGAGAGTGGAAATCAGCAGCAGCATTCTAACTTACCACCCCTAACGCTAGGACAATAGTGAAATTAAAAGCGAAAATAAGAAAATAAAAGGAATCTCGACAGAAAATGGGAGTGTGATGTGAGAGTTGAGAAGTTATTTTCAGAAGGTTCTGTTTCCTTTTGACAGCTTGAAACAAATTAGTTAAAATTAAGTGAACTGAAAAAACCCGGATCTGACAAGAACCTAAACGGAAAGAAGAGTGACTGCAATTAAAGATGGCCATTGAGAAATCTAAACTGGTAAAACGTTTCATTGTGAATGAAGAAACTTGTAACTGGAGAAATATTGTTTTGAACTACAAGAACGTTGGTATATATTTAATTAGTTTATTGTTATATATAAAAGGAACATTGCATCAGATAACATATAATCCTATTTACTTAATAGCTGATTACCTTAGATTTCCTATTTTTCTTATATAGATCCTTTTCTTTGGTACCCTCATAATTCACAACTCTTATTTTAAGTATTGAAGTGCCGGTATAATTAAGAGTTATATATTGAAGATTTCATATAGCAATGTGTTTGGATAACCCTATTTGATTTTGATAAAGGAAGATGATAATTAATTGTCCTACTTAACCCTTTTCCCAGTGATTGTGATGGAATGAAATTATTATAGTATTTATTATAACAACACCATAGATGTTGTGGCCTCGATTCCCGAGCCAATGCTGTCAGAGGAAGAGGACCTGGAAGATGAGGGGGAGGAGCTGGGAATGTCTTCCTCCCCAGGACCTTCCTCCCTGGTAATGCCTCAGGTTCCATCAGACAACCGATAGGAACAGCCTGAGATGAATCAGGAGGGAGGTATGTCAGAGCAGCCCCTGACAGGGAATGAAGAGGAGGAGTATTGGCTTGATCCCAAGCAGCGTTGTAGAGAAAAATGTGAGCAGCAACATAGGAGGTGTGGGAGAGTGAGAGAGTGAGCTAAATCATTGAGCCACACTCCACGGGGGATAAAAGTGGGTGTGTTTTCTCCTTAAACTTTGTATGGGACAAAGTTTAACCTTACTTCAGATTTTCTTCGTGAATGATTGTTTTTTGGATGTGGTAGAATGCCAAGAATATTATCAGTTCCAAAGAATTAATTCTGTGAAGTCCGAGCCAGTTTGCCTGCCTGTGTTTGTGTGTGTGTGTACTCCCTCATCTTTTAAGGGAAAGGGAAGGCAAGACAGAACATTTTTGTCCCGTACCTGAGTTCAACCATCTTCTACCTAAGATGGACCACCAGCAGCAGCAAGAGCTGCAAGATGAAAATCAAACTCTACAACAGCAAGTGGCTCAATTAACATCCCAACTTGCTTTGCTGCAGGCTCATGCAGCTCCTCCTCCCCCTCCCCGTCGGAAAGGCCCAGTGGCTGTGCCAGGTAAGTTTTCTGGGCAGCCTGAGGTGTTCCTGGCTTTAATGGGACAGTGCCAGTGCCTTTATGGCTATGAGGCCAGAGGATTTCCCAGATGACTGGGCTCAGGTGGGGTTTGTGATAATCCTCCTTTCTGGCTCAGCCGCCCGATGGGCCATGCCTTTGTTGCTCAAGAACAGCCCATTAACTAATTATCAGGTTTTTGGCAACACCTGCGCCACATGTATGAAGACACCATATGAATGCAGACTGCAGCCAAGCGTCTTAAGGACTTTCGTCAAGGGCAGCGCCCCCTGAAAGAGTTTTATTCTGAATTTCAGCTTTTGTATCTGGACTCCAGCTGGAATGACACAGCGTTAATGGACGCCTTCCAGGATGGCCTGTCAGATGAGCTGCAGGACAAGTTAGTTCGAGTGGAAGCGCCCCTGGCTCTCGACGCTCTGATGGTGCAATGCTTGCACATCGACTCACGTCTCCAATGGCGAAAGAACTGTCACACCATCCAGGAGCAGCCATCTGCATCTATACTGCCGCACCCTGTGCTAACAGTGTCCCGGGTCACCCCACGTGTCGTGGCAACAGCTGAGGAGCCAATGGAGTTGGGAGCGGTCAGACCTCGCCTGATGGTCCAGGAGCGAACGGAGACGCCAAGAGGGTTTGTGCCTGTATTGGGGGGGCGGACATTTTGCTGTTTCTTGTCCTCTAAAGCAAAATGGGGTGCTCAAGCCTGTACCTGAATCTCGGCGTGATCAGTTGGGAAACGGGGCAGGCCCAACCTGGGGGGAAACCCTAGGCCGGGCACGTATCAAACACCCACCTGAATTAGCAGAGGTTGACTCTGGGCCCCCTCGGCATCTGATTTTGGACACTCGGGTTTTCTTGGCTAACCAGTCAGGAGGGATTCTGGTGCATGCACTGATGGACTCAGGGGCCACGACTAACTTAATGGACCAGACCTTGGTTCCGGTGGAACCTCCGATGAGGGTCGAGACTATTGATGGGCGGGAACTTATTGCGGGACCTATTAAATTCGCCACCCAGCCTTTGTGCCTAGCCATTGGAGCACATGAGAGGCGATCTTCTTTTATGTCACCATGGACCTCCATTTCCCATTGGTCCTTGGCATAGCTTGGCTTAGGATTCATGATCCTCAGATGGCATGGTCACAGAACGCCATTTCTTTTCTGAGTCTGCAGTGCGTGGACCACTTCCGCCACACCTGTGCTGGCCAGGACATCTCTACCTCTGCCATCTCCATACCTCCTCAACTGATGGACTTCACAGGTGTGTTCAGTGAGAAGGAGGTGGACTGGTTACCTCCGCATCAGCCCTATGATTGCCCAGTGGACCTTCTGCCCAATGTACCACTGCCAAAGGGATGTTTGTACTCCATGTCCAAGCCCGAGCTGGCCTCACTATGGGACTTTTTGTACAAAAACTTTGCCTGAGGGTTCATTTGGCCTTCATCATCCCCTCTCTCAGCCCCAGTCTGCTTTGTCAAGAAGATGGAAGACTTATGCTTGTGCTGTGATTACTGCCAGCTAAACGCCATCACGGTGCAGAATCGCTACCATTTGCTGCTCATTCCGGAGTTGTTGGAGAGTTTGAGGGAGGCCACTATCTTTACCAAGCTCGATCTTCGAGGGGCCTACAACCTGGTGCGGATGCGAGAGAGGGACGAATGGAAGATGGCATTTGGCCATTTTGAGTACACTGTGATGCCATTTGGGTTGACCAACGCCCCTGCAGTCTTCCAGTACTGATGAATGATGTGTTTCGGGATATGTTCGATCGGTTCGTGGTGGTGTACGTGGACGATATTCTGATCTATTCCGGGTCCAGGGACAGCCACTTTCAACATGTTTGTCTGGTCTTGCAACACTTTTGGGAGCATCAACTTTATGCAAAGTTGGAGAAATGTCTCTTCTTCCAGACTTCCATAGAGTTCCTTGGGCACATCATCTCTCCCGAAGGCATCGCCATGGACCCACGCAAGGTGGAGGCCTTGTGTAGTTGGGAACCCTCTCGTGGCGTGAAGGATCACTGCCTATTGGGGTTTGCTAACTATTACCGGACCTTCATCCTGGGCTTTGCCAAGCTGACAGGTCCAATAACCCAGCTCCTTCAAAAGAAGGTCCGTTCCAGTGGGGGCCCCCACAGCAACAGGCTTTTGAGGCCACCAGGAATGCCTTCATTGCAGAACCCGTCCTGAGGCACCCTGATCCACATCACCCTTTTGTGGTGGAGACGGATGCATCCAATGTGGCTATTGGGGTGTTGCAGGCCCCGGTAGATAGTGTCACTCTTTTCCCCTGTGCTTATTATTCCTGGAAACTCAATTCTTCTGAACGCAACTACACCATCTGGGAAAAAGAGTTGCTGGCTATCAAGGTTGCATTTGAATCTTGGCGACATCATCTAGAGGGGGTCCGACACAAGGTGGAGGTCCGGATGGACCATCGGAATTTAGAACACTTGTCAACGGTGAGAAAGTTGAACCAGCAGCAGATCTGGTGGTCATTGATTTTTGCCCGGTTCAACTTTTCTGTGACCTATATCCCCAGTGGTCACAATCGGAGGGCGGATGCCCTGTCCCGCAAACTCAAGGACCTTTGCTCCAAGAACCCCCTTCCTCCGTGGACAGTGCTGCCAGCAGAATCCTTGGCCACAGTCCAGGAACTGGTGGATTTGCGGACTCAGGTGTGAGAGGCGCAGCACCTGGATGCTTGGTCACAGCAGAGGACAGGGGAGATTGGTTCCGAATCTCCATGGACTTTGGAGGAGAGCTTACTCAAGCATCGAGCCCTTATTATGACTCAGTGTCACGACAACCCCACAACCAGCCATTTTGGGTTCTTTAAGACCCTCCATCTTGTAATGCGGACTTTTTGGTGACCTCGAGTACGGCATGATGTCCATGCATATGTCATGTGCCGGAAAGTGAAAACTGCAACGGGTGCGCCTTCTGGTCTCCTCTAACCTCTGCCGGCTCCAGAAAGACCACGGGGAGTGATTTCCATGGACTTCTTGACTCATTTGCTGCCGTCCTCTGGATTTACAACTGTGCTGGTGGTCAACATGTTGACAAAAATGGCCTACTTCATTCCCTGTCATACACTGCCAACGGCCCGTACAACTGCCCGTCTGTTCTTGCAGCATGTTTTTCGTCTCCATGGTCTACCGGACAGGGTAGTTTCTGACCGCGGTGTACAATTTACAGCCCAATTCTGGAAAAGCCTGATGACCGTGTTACAGGTGCAGGTGTGCTTGTTGTCGGCGCACCATCCTCGAGCAATACTTGCATTATTTTGTAAACCAACGGCAGAACAACTGGGCTGATTATCTCCCTCTGGCAGAGTTTGCATTCAACAATTGCTAGCACACCTCCACCCAAATGACACCATTTTACACTAATGTGGGGTACTATCCGCGGTTCTTCCCTCTGACACTATCGGATTCCCCTGTTCCTGAGACCCGGGAATTCCTTTCAGAACTTCACTTGGTTCAGCAGTTGGTGTGGCAGCAACTGACAAAGGCCAAGGAAGACTACAAGCGTTTCTCAGATCGTTCTCAATGGGCAACACCATCACTGGCTATAGGAGACCATGTGTGGTTATCCATAAAACACCTCCAGGCTGATCGCCCAATAAAGAAGCTGGACCATCTGTTCATCGGCCCGTTTCCCATCAAGGCGGTCATCAACCCTGTAGCCAATCGATTAACTCTATCGCGCTCCATGCGGATTCATCCAGTCTTCCACTATTCCCCTTTGGTCCCTGACACTCCTTTGTGTTATCTCCGACATCCCACAGTTGTTGATCCACTACCTGCGCCCGGTGAAGGTGGCGCAGTTTCAGGCAAGGTGGCCAGCATTAGGGATTCCTCCTGGCTGAAAGGGTGGTTTCAGTATTTGATCGATAGACAGGGGGATGTGCTGGAGGCCCTCTCCTGCATGGATGCTTCCACAATCCATGCCCCAGACCTTATATGGGTGTTCCATGACCATTTCCTCTTGCGACCATGTCCTGACTGTCAGACTCGGGGGTAGGGCCCTGCAGTAGGGGATAGTGTTGTGGCCCCAATTTCTGAGCCAATGCTGTCAAAGGAAGAGGACCTGGAAGATGAGAGGGAGGAACTGGAAATGCCTTCCTCCCCAGGATCTTCCTCCCTGGCAACGTCTTCCTTCCCAGGATCTTCCTCCCTGGCAACGCCTTCCGCCCCAGGATCTTCCTTCCTGGTAATGCCTCAGGTTCCATCAGAAAACCAAGAGGAACAGCCTGAGATGAATCAGGAGGAAGGCATGTTGGAGCAGCCCCTGACAGGGAGTGAAGAAGAGGAGTATTGGCTTGACCCCAAGCAGCGTCATTGGGAAAAATGTGAGCAGCAACGTAGAAGGCATGGGAGTCAGAGAGTGAGCTGAGTCATTGAGCCACACCCCACAGGGGATAAAAGTGGGTGTGTTTTCTCCTTAAACTTTGTACAGGACTTTTAACCTTACTTCAGATTTTCTTCATGAATGATTGTTTTGTGAATTACCTTGTGATTTTTATGAAGTAAAAGAACCCTTTATCTCTCTGAGTAAAATTTTATTTTATAATTGCTGCCAGCTTGGACTTGGCAGGCAGGACGTGCTGGAATGCCAAGAATATTATCAGTTCCAAAGAATTAACTCTGTGAACTCTGAGTCAGCTTGCCTGCCTGTGTTTGTGTGTGTGTGTGTGTACTCCCTCATCTGTTAAGGGAAAGGCAAGGCAAGGCAGAACAATAGGTATTTTTTTTTCTCTAACATAAATTGCTAAGAGTTAAAAATTGATTAAGTGTACACTGATTATGGTGGAATTTGGTGAGTCGTTAGTCAAAGGTGATATTGTCTGATACGTGTCTGTGGTGAAAAATAGTGGTTGATATTGACTAGAAAAACTTCAGCATTAATAATTAAGAGACACTCTTTATTAGAAAATCATAGAATTGATGGTAATTTGGGATAGTATATACAGGATAAGAGATGAACAGGCCAAAATTATAAAAGATATGACAAGTATCACCACTACCAAGACAGGGAAGAAACCTGTGCCAACGGTGGCACCATCCAGTCCAGCAGTTTCAACCCAACAAATAATTGAAGGAATATTAGCCCCCAAGAAATCGACTACCACAAGAAGTGCCCAATCTGTGCAAACCTCCCTATTAGCAATCCAGAATACGATGCTAATGCTACAAAAATCTATGGCCAAAAATCACATTGAAAGTAAAGCAGACTGGGAAGCAATGAAATCTGAACTGAAATCAGAAATAGGGGAAATGAAAACTGAAATCAGAAACCTGGAATCAGAAATAGGCTTGAGCCAGGAATCAACCAAGAAAAATGAAGAAAACAAATCAAGATAATTGAACAACAATCTGAACAAAATGATCCTTAATCCACCTTGAGATAGATAGAGCCTCTTATTATTTGAGATTTCAGAATGTAAACTAGAGAGGAGGACTTAACATCAGTGATGGCTAAACTTCTAGCAGATTTCCTTCAAAGAGATAAAGATGAGATGATAAATGAATTTAATGATATCTACAGAGTCTATACCAGTTATTCGAGATGGCACAGACTCCCTCGAGAGGTCCATATTGGATTTGCCAGAAGGAAAGTCAGAGATGTTATTTACAAGATTTTTAGAGAAGAGACAATAAAATATAAAGATAAAGAAGTATAAAGATAAAAATACCAAGATAAAGAAGATAAAAATACCAAGAAGAATCCGGGAACAGAGGAAGGATTATCGATTCCTCACTAATTATTGAAATAAAAAAATATTTCTTTTAGATGGATTACCCCGGAAGATATTTTGACATCCTGGAACAAAAAAGGAGTGAAAATTGATAACCTAAATAAAGCACAAGAGTTCTTTGAACAGGTGGGCGGATCAGAGGAGGAAACAAGCAGCAGAGACGAATTGGAAACTCCAAGTCAAGAGGAAATACAACAAAAAACTAAAGAACGAGAGGAAAACCAAAACAAAGAAGATAGAGGTGAAAGATCCACCTGAGAAGAAATAGGAATCCAAACCAGAAGTCAAACAATAGCCAAAACCAATGAGAGGTAACATCTAAAATAAGAAAGAATGGGGAAAGGATTCACACTGACTTCTATAAATATCAATGGTTTAAACAATCCATCAAAAAGGAAAAAAAGTACTTTTGAAACTTGAAAAGCTGAAATTGGATATAATATGTCTTCAAGAGATTCATATCAAAGCACAAGAACAAAAATATTTATAAAACAAAAAGTTAGGGAAATTATACACATCGCTAGCAGAGGAAAAAAAGAGAGGAGTTGCATTATATATCAAAGAAGAATAAAAATCGAAACTCATTTATAATAAGATTGGAAGAATATTAATTGTAGGGGTAGTTATACAAAACAAAAAGGTTTTACTAGTGGGGATATACACCCCCAATACAAATCATAATGAGTTCTATAAATCTCTATATGCAAAATTAATAGAATTAGGCAACCCTATGATCTGCATAATTGGCGACTTTAATGCAATTTCTAACAATAAACAGGATTACGCCAGTGATCAAAAATATCAAAAAAATGGGTGGACTTCCGGTTTGCAGGGCTTTGGCAGCAGGCAGGAATTCATGATCGTGCGCGGTTTCTGCCTGGGCTTGCCGCCAGAGTGCCCCGAGCCATCTGGCTTCGGGGCTAAGCCACCCCGTAGAGGTCAGTGAAGACGGGGGAGGCTCCAGCAGGGTTGAGGAAAGCCACATCTTTCCTCCCCAGCTGGCTATACTCCCTTTCCCGAAGGCAGTAGAGCGGCAGTCAGAAATGGCCGCCTCAAAGAAGCCCTCATCCGGGAAAGAATGTGCAGGAGGAAGAAAGTGCTGAAGTGAAAGTTTTGGCTGACTGGAATAAGAAACAACAATTAAGGCATCCTGGAACTTAAACTTTTTTTAAAAAAAGATACATTGCTCCCAAAGAAGACTCGGAATCAGTGAATGAAAGTGAAAAGGGAAAGTTTTTTTTTTTTTTTCACTCTCCTTCCTTACGGTGACAACGAAAAGAGATGAATGGAAATCGGAAAAATCTGCTTTGGCATCAACAGGTATTTAAACTGGAAAATGTAATGCCAAGGGGATAAGAAAGATTTCTGAATATAAAAGGCAAAAAAAAAAAAAAAAAGAAAATTTTTCTTTTGCTGTAAGTGGGAAGGAGGAGGAAGAGAATAAGAACAGGATTTGGAAGGAGGAGATAGCCTGGAATCTAAAGAATCTAAAGTTAAATTTTAACAGGTAAAAGATACATTTTAACTGGAACTTTGTAACTAAATACTAACCCCAGGAAGAGAAAGTGAAAAAAGGAAGAAAGTGTAAAAAGAAAGCTTGTGTGTATTTGGATTGTTTGGTGACTTTGGGACTTTTGGAATTATATTGGAAAGATTAAAAACACTTGGGTGGTTGTTTTAAAAGAAGAAGAAAAAACTCTATAATGGCATCACTTGTGGACGAACTGAAACTAGAATTTAAAAAATATAAAGAAGAGGAACAAGAAGGAATGGGCTCTCTTGGTTCTGTTTTTCAATTCTTAGAAATGGCGATCTTTACCTATGAGAAACTATAAGAAAAGACTATGCAACAAGAAGATTGGGACAAAGAAGAAGCCATCTTTAACGAACAAGTAACTTTACTTGGGGAAGAAAGGGGAAAGAGAATGGAGAATTTGAGATTGAAAAAAACAACCAAAATAGGGAAAAATAAGGTGAAAAGTGGATATAACGTGAGAAAGCAATAGAAAAAGGGAATACAAAAAAGGGAAATTGAGGTGGAGAGACAAGGGGGTAAAAAGGGCAGAGAGAAGAAGCAAAGGAGGAGGGAAGAGAAGAGAAGCTACAAGGGTGCAAAGCAAGATGTAAAGAAACAGGACTTATTTAGAGATAATGGGTAAAAATTTAATTGAAAAAGGGATTCTGCAAAGGTACATATGATTGTATTGTTATATTTGTATTTAGAAATAATATTAGAAAATTGGAAACAACATATGATTTAGTGAAACATTTCTGAATAAAATAAATGGAATGAATTAAATGAGAGAATTAATTTAGAAAGGAATGGGAACATCTTAATGACATAATGTTTTAAAATGCAAGTAAAGTGAGGGGGAAGTAATCATGGAAAGTTTACAAGCATTCCCATAGAAGCATGATACCTATTTGAAAAGTAATGTGTTAAATGTTTAAAATTTAAATGAATATTAACATTAATTATAGAATTGAATTGGTATGGATCGTTGTTTTAATTATATTATACATTTATACTTTTCTTTTTCTTTTTAAAATGTAGTGTCTAGCTTTAATGTACTATGCAGAATCTGAATGGAAGTTACGTTCTATATTAAGTGTTATAATTTTAGGGGAAAGATTTAAAGGCGTCATACTCCAATTAGTGATTACAGTAGGAATTTTGTTTTAGGAGAAAAGGTAATAGATAGCTGAAATAGGACAGACAAAGAACGTAAATATAATTGATTTGACATGAAATATATATCTGATTTGACATGAAACAAATAAAAATAAAATTAAGAAAATTAAAAGAGGGGAGAAGCCATATAGAAAATGTATAATGGCAATAAGATATGGAATGGTATATAAAAATGAGCATGAATTTGAATTGGTGTCTGTACAAAGAGATGTAACCTGGGATCAGGCTGCTTTCAGAAAAGAGGTTTCATGTATTTATGTTCTGTGTTGTGTTTGTCTATGTTTGTTTCTAAAAATCAATAAAAAAAATTCAAAAAAAAAACAAAAAAAAACACGAAATACATTGCCTAAATGTTTTTTGATATAGCTGAGGAACTAGATTTAGTAGATGCATGGAGGAAATTAAATCCAGAAGTGACCCAGTTTACCTTCTACTCCAATCCACATAAATCCTGGTCAAGGTTAGATATGGCATGGATGAATAATGTTCTACTTAAAGATATAAAAAATATAGAAATATTAACCAACACTTGGGAAGATCATAATGCATTGCAAATAACTTGGAAAAACCAATCTTACAAAAAAGCTAGGTGGACACTTCACCCACAACTATTGAAAGAAAAAGGATACACTCAAAACATTAAGGAAGAATTAGAGATATTTTTTAAATTTAATAAAAAAATAGATACATCATTGCAAACTCCTTGGGACACAATGAAGGCGTACCTAAGGGGTATATCGATAGCCTATACAGCCAACAGAAATAAAGAAAAGTGAAAGAAACAAAACTTATTAATAAAAAGACTAAAAGATTTAGAAGATAGATTAAAGAAAACCTCAGGGGACAAACAAATTAAAAATGACTTAATATTACTTAAACATGAATTGAATATATTAGACCAGGAAGATTTAATTAAGACAATGCTATACACAAAACAAAATTACTTTGAAGATGCAAATAAACCCAGAAGATGGTGAGTATATAAACTGAAAAAAGAAAACCAAAAAAGAATTAGATACCAATTGCAAGATAATAATGGGATATTAGAAATGGAATTGGAGAAAAAGAAAACAATTGCAAGAGACTATTTTGAGAATGTATATAACAAAGAAGAAATAGATGTAAACAAATGAAAGGAATATTTGAAAGAAAGCACATTACAGCCATTAATGGAGAATAAAAGGGAAATATTAAATAAGGAAATAACTTTAGATGAGTTAAAAGAAGCGATTAAAAGACAAAAAAGTAATAAAACTCCAGGCACAGATGGGTTGTCAAGTGAATTATACAAAGAAATTGGAGAACCACGAGAAAATTTGTTCCTAGAGATTTGCAACGAGGTATTATTAGAGGCAAGAGTCCCGGAAGAATTATGGAAGGAGGCCCATATTATATTGATCCCTAAAGAGGGTGCAGATGCCACCCAGGTAAAAAATTACAAACCAATATCTCTTTTAAACACAGATTACAAAAATTTTATGAGTGTGATGGCGGAAAGACTGAAGCTAATTCTTAATGAAAGAATTCACCCTGACCAGAATGGATTTCTTCCCATGAGACAGATTAGAAATAATACAAGAATGATAATTGATATATTAGAATACTATGAAACACACCCAGGAAGTCAAGTTGCTCTTGTCTTCCTGGATGCACAAAAGGCATTCGACAATGTAAACTGGGAATTTATGAAACGCCAGATCAACTTGATGAAATTCGAGGATAACTTCGAAAAGATGTTAGATTCGATTTATTTAACTCAGAAATCAAGGGTAATGATAAATGGAGAATTTACCAATCCTTTTGAAATAAAAAGGCGTCAGGCAGGGATGTCCATTGTCACCTCTGCTTTTTATTACAATATTAGAACAGAATTAGAATGAATGAGGAAATTAAAGGTACTAAGATTAAAAGACAAATGTAAGGCATCCAGAATGTATCCATGATATCAATCATTTTGAGACATTTCTCTCCAATTGATTTATTTAGGAATACATTTGGCACGTCAAAGGCAATTTCCCAAGTGAAATTATTTTTGCGTGTTACACAGAATCCACCTTGTCTCCTCCCACTTCTACACTTCATGTGTAGAATGATACAACCATGATTGTAAGGTCTCTGGGATTCCCTTAATTACACAGGTCTTTACTTCTGGATCAATGGTGTTTTTAAAATAGTGTAAAGTCATTCTTTCAGGCCAATCCATGAGGTGGCTTGTGACCCTTCTAAAGTCCCAAATAAATTATGACAAGGGTTGCTTGCCTTGCCTCCTTTCCATTAACTTCTCTTCATTCTCTGCTGCCCTGTCTGGATTTTCAAATCTGAGTCTTAATAATTGAATGAATCTGTTTACATCGCGCAATGCTCCAATCAGACAGAATAGCAATCTGCCTGGGGCTCGAGAAAAATTTCTTTTCAACCAGCTGGATTACCTTGGGGTTATAACAACTTGAGTTGAAACACTTCAGTGTAGCTCCCAAACCTCTTTCCTCTACTGTCATTTTGAAAGCATCCATCATCTCCTCCAAAGAAAGGCTTGCAGATTCAATTAATCTTCCTGAGGGACGGCCCCCATACTCTCCCCCCAGCAAATCTCCAACTTTGGCTGATTGTTGATAATTCTCCATTTCAGGAAAAAGAACTTCGGGATATCAGCCAAGCCCCTTCAAAAAATAAAAGTTTGACTTGGGAAACAAATGTAAGACATCCAGAAAGTATCCATGATATCAATCACTCCGAGATATTTCTCTTCAATTGATTTATTTAGGAACAGATCTGACATGTCAAAGGCAATTTTCCAAGTGAAATTATTTTCGTGCGTTACACAGAATCCACCTTCTCTCCTCCCTTCTCTCCTCCCACATCTACACTTCATAAATCACAAGAACCAATTAACTGCCACTGGAATTTCTTAATACGACATACAGATTAACCTTGAACTTTTCAACTCCTCCAATTCTCTTTAAAAAATTGTGGCAGCTGAATTTTAAAGCTGACAAGAATATAAATTACAGACATTTGCTGATGATGTGTTTGTTATTATAGAACCCATGTGTCAAACTCAAGGGCCGCGGGCCAAATGTGGCCCACCATGTCATTTTATGTGGCCCACGAGAGCTACAAAGTTCCGATTGTCTTTAAATAAAGCAAATGAGAGCATTGACCACAAACTACATTTCCCAGAATGCATACCAATTATGTTACCAGCGAATTGTTGACATCCCACCACTAGGTTGCAGTGTATCCACATCAATGTTATTTTCTGCAAGTTGAATTATGTGGAATTACAAATGATCCCAAAATGTCCATTTAGAGGAAAGTTGATGCAGATGGAAGGATGTTTCAAGAAAGATGGGAAGGTAAATACATGTTTGTGCTTCAAGGAGAGAAACCAGTATGTCTTACGTTACGAGGCATTATCGGTTCTCAAAGAGTACAATCCACATCGGCATTTTGAAACCAAACACGGAGCTAAGTGTGCCAAAGTTAGCCTTTCAGAAAAACAACAGATTGTCGAAGATTTAAAAAGCAAACTACAATTGCAGCAGAATGTGTTCATGAAAGCCACAACCAAAAACACTGGCAGTGAAAGCTAGCTTCATCGTTGCAGAAGAAATCACCCGATCTTCAAAGTGTTTTTCAGAGGGGATGTTTTTGAAGCAGTGCATGCTGAAGGTCTGTGAGCAGTAAAGTGGGTTTCTTAACTTGACAAAGTAAAATTTTTATGTTATATTTAAAAAGCTACTAGCAACCTTTTTTTAACATTTATGCCAATGCCTATGTAATATTTGTGATTTGAATAAATAATAAATTCAGAGTTAATTAACATTTAGGAGTAGTTACATTTGATTACATTTATACTGTCATACAGTTACCTGTGACCCTTTGAAGGCAACCATTATGCTGATGTGACCCTCGGTGAAAATGAGTCTGACACCCCTGTTATAGAGGATCCAATAGATTCAGGACCAACCTTATTAAAAGAAATTGATAAATTTGGTAAACTAGCTGGGTTGAAAATCAATAAGGAAAAATGTTAGTTAAAAATATAACAAATAATAAACAAAAAAGAACTAGAAGAAATAATGGGACTACAAATTGTTAAGAATATTAAATATTCAGATATATGGTGAAGACCCAAAACAAGAACTTTGAAGGAAGACAATTATGTTAAACTATTACAACAAATAGGAAATTATTGGGAGATATGGAGCAAATTGCAGATTTCTTAATTTGGCAGAATTGCCACAATTAAAATGAATGTTCTACCCAAATTGCTCTATTTATTCCAAACGATCCCTATATCATTGGATAAATCATTTTTCAAAGAATTGGATAAAATTTCTATGAAATTCATTTGGGCAGGCAAGAAGCCAAGAATTTAAAAAAAATATTTTTCAATAAAGTTTTATTGAATTTTAACAAAACAAATAAAACATCTTATTTGAGTACAGCATGGTTCCGGGTTATCACATTTCCAGACAGATACAATTTCATATGCACATTCATCTTAAGCCCATGACACACTGCACCAACGGATGCAAAGAGGATGTAAAACGGACAAAAAAGCTTGCCATCCCTTGGTTAACGCGATGTACTCACTGCCTCCGTTTTGCTTCCTCTCTATCCATCCAGCATCCGTTTATTGACGTTTCATCTGCTCAGAAAGTTTTGGGCTGCCTAAAACTTTTGCGCGGAAAATGTATCCAATGCATCCGTTCTGCATCCTCTAGGCATACGGGGAACATCCGTTCTGCATCCATTATGCATCTGCTATATCCGCTAGGCATCCGCTGTGCATCCGTACAACTAAAATCTGTTCCAGCGGTAAACGGACGCAGAGAGGAAGCAGAACGGACGCGCAGCGTTAGTAGCATGGATGGAGAAAGGATGAAAGCGGATGCAGCTCATCCACTCTGCATCCACTCTGCATCCTCTACGCATCCGCTCTGCATCCGCTCTGCATCCTCTACGCATCCGCTCTGCATCCTCTACGCATCCTCTACGCATCCTCTATACCTCCGCTCTGCATCCTCTATACATCTGCTCTGCATCCTCCCCACGTCCGTTCCTTTCCGTGTTATCTGCTCTGCTTATGCAAATTTTTGCCCCTTTTGAGAGCGGATAGCAACGGATGGAACATTTTGCTCGTCCGTTGTGTCCTTTTTGCATCCGTTGGGCAGTGTGACATGGGCTTTAAGTATTCAACTTAATATCTTACTACTTTTTTCCAATTTCTCACTATTTCTCCCTTTACTTCTCTTAATTTTCTTTTATGGTCATCTCATTTTCTTCTTATTCAATTGTATTTCTTTTACCTAAATTTCTATATCTTTTTATTCATTGTACTTATACTTTCATCTGTTGTTTACAATTTCATATGTTCTCTTCCAACATTCTTAAGCAAAATTCCTCCTATGATTGCCAATCAAAGTGCAACACCTTTAAATCTTATTGTTATTATCATATGAAATCTCAGTAAGCATTGAATTTGTGCATTTTAAAATTATAACATTCAAATTTCTAATATCTATATTATATGATATAAATCTCATCATTCAGACTCTGCTTGGAACTTCCCCTTGAAAATGTAAAAAGAAAAATTATAAAAACATAGCAAAAACAAAATAGTTATTCAAAATCATTCTAGTACTGGTATGAACCTTGTAAATCTTTCACGTTTCTTTTCAATATCTATCAGTCTTTGAGAACAATTGAAATGCTTCCCTCCCTTCTTCATTATGACTTAACTGTTAATAAGCATACCATTGAATAGTCATACAGTTTTATCTTATAAATTATTAATATTAATAAGCAAAATAATTATTCAAATTCATTCTAATAACTGGTATAAATTTTCTTACAAATCTTTCACATTTCTTTCAATATTTTATCAATCTTTAGAAACAATTGCAATATTTTCTCTCTTCTTTATTATTGCATTAATGATAAATAAACATACTATTACATAACAATAGTTTTATCTCATAGATTATTTTCTTATTTCATTTCTGACTCATTACAGTATTCTAGTGTCACAACACTATCTTTTGTACCTTTGCAGAATCCTCACTTTTAACTTAATTTAACCATTGTCTCTGTTTTTTTTTTAATTTGTATTGGTTTTTAAAACGAACATAGACAAACAAAACATAAAAACAGCAAGCCATCTTCCCTATATATACACAGTGTGCCATTTGGTTTACAAATTGTTTTGTGCTTCCATTTCATAGTCTTCAATTACAATTACATTGTATATATATTCTCATATTTTCAATCAAGTATTAAATACATTCATATCATTTGACTATACTTTTTATTCATTCATGTTTTACGAAATAATCATATTATCTTAAATTGTTTCATGACAGTTCATATTATCATCTCAAATCTATCCGACAATCATTTTGTAAATATAATAAGAAAAGAATACCTCTTTATATATTTATTATTTTCTAAGAAACTACATATTTCATTACCATGTTTTATTGTTTAACCATTGATAGAATAGATCTCAAATTTTATAAAATTGTTTATCATTTTGTTCTCTAATTTCAAATGTCAATCTACTCATTTCAGCACATTCCAATATTTTCTTAAAAATTTCCTCTGGTGATGGTATTTTCTCATTTTTCTAATTTTTAGCAAATACAATCCTAGCCGCTGTTAATACATTTACAATCAGGTATTTCAATTTTTTACTATATATTTTAGGTATAATTCCCAATAAAAATATCTCTGGTTTCAAATCTATATGCTTTTTTGTCATTTTTTCCAACCATGTGTGGATTTTAGTCCAATATTTTTTAGCATCCGCACAAGTCCACCACATATGGTAATATGAGCCAAGTATCTGATGACATTTCCAACATTTTTCAGATTTGTTCTTGAACATTCTTGCTATTCTTGTTGGGGGAAAATGCCACCTGTAAAACATCTTATACAAATTTTCTTTATATGCTGTTGACATTGTCAATTTATAATTTTGAGACCACAATTTTTGCCATTTCTCTAGATCAATCCCATATCCAAAATTCTTCCCCCAAGCAATCATTGTTTCTTTAACTTGTTCTTCTTCTAGTTTAATTTCTAATAAATATCCATACAATTTTTAATCACCTTTTCATCAGTACTTGTCAAAATCTTATCTAAATCAGTCAATTTATCATGGAAACCTTTTGTTTTAGAGTCTTTGTCATACCTTGAATGTATTTGCGCATATGAAAACCAATTCATCTTTATACCTTGTTCCTCTAATTTTTGTATAGATTCACCCTTTTCATTCAATATTTCACCATATCTGTTCCTTTTTATATATTATAGGATAAGAAAATGCTTCAATAGTCAATAGCCAGACTGGAATTTTCAAATAACATTGTCTTTTAATCTTCTCCCAGTTTAACCACTTCCGTATATGATGTCTTCTAAAATACCCCTGTGATTTAGTTCCTTTATACCATAGAAAAGCATGCCACCCCAACAACAGATCATGTCCTTCTAATGTTCAACAATCTAGTATTTCTTAATGTTATCCATTCCTTAACCCACATCAAATTTGTAGCTTGGTAGTACAACTCCCAATTAAGCAAACCAAATC
Organism: Laticauda colubrina; assembly: GCA_015471245.1. Taxonomy (NCBI): domain Eukaryota; kingdom Metazoa; phylum Chordata; class Lepidosauria; order Squamata; family Elapidae; genus Laticauda; species Laticauda colubrina. The sequence continues at coordinate 8,040,893 of BLBF01000051.1, forward strand.
CTCCTCTTATTCTGGCATCTTGCAAAAGCTTTAACTTTATTCTCGCTTTCTTACCTTGCCATATATATTTCAACACAATTTTATTTAAATCTTCAAAGTAATCTTTTCCAAGCCTAATTGGAATTGTTTGGAACAAATATAAAATTCTGAGTAATATATTCATCTTGATTGTTGATATTCTCCCTGTTAATGACAGCTGTAAATTTTCCCATTTCACCAAATCTAACGCTATCTGCTTCTTAAGTTTGATATAATTATTCTCTTTTAGTGTATTGTATCTTGCTCTCAAGTGTATCCCCAAGTACTTAATTTTATCCATGACCTGAATTTTCAGTAGATCTGTCAGTTCTTCCTTTTGTCTTGATTGCATATTTTTTGTCAAGATCTTTGTCTTGTCTTTATTTATTTTCAAACCAGCCACCTTTCCATATGCCTCTAACTTTTCTATCAATTTTGATGCTGTTTCTAGTGGGTCTTCTAAAATGAAAACCAGATCATCTGCAAATGCTTGCAACTTAAATTCTTCCTTTTTAATTTTCATCCCTTTTATATCCTTTTTTTCTCTAATATTTCTGTTTAGCACTTCCAAGGTTAACACAAACAACAGAGGTGATAGTGGGCACCCTTGTCTTGTTCCTTTTCTTATATCAGTAGAGTCTGTCAGTTCTCCCTCTATCATTACCTTTGCCATTTGCTTATGATATATAACTTCTATTACTTGGATAATTTTTTTAGCAAAGCCCATCTGTTCCAGTTGTAATAACATGAATCGCCAATTCACATTATCAAATGCCTTCTGTGCATCTAGAAATATCAAAGTCATTTGTTTTTCAGGGTGTGCCCTGTAGTTCTGTTTAGCACCTCTGATTTTTTGTGCTAATTCTTCTTTTTCTATTAGACCTGTTTTATGTTTGATTATATTCATTTTTAACTTAATGTCCTTTTTCTGTGGCATTTTCTGTAGCTTTTTTTCAAGTCCTTTATACTCATCCTCTAATGCCTTGGAAGATAATCTTTTCATGGTATTTCTTTTCCTTGTATAGTCTATTATTAAGCCTCTGGCATATGCCTTCATTGTATCCCATACGTTCTGGACTGATGTATCTTCTTTTTTGTTTTCTCTAAAGAAGAAAGACAGTTCTTTCTTCATTCACTGTGTGAAGTCCTTTTCCTTTAATATAGTATTATTTAGCATCCATCTAGATCTTTGTCCTTTCCATTTAATTGTCATTGGATTGTGATCTGCCCAAGTACTTGTTTCAATATTTATTTCTTGTATATTAGCTAACAATTCTGTTGACATCCATATCACATCTATTCCGGACCATGATAAATGTCGATTTCAGTAGAAGGTGTATTGTTTAGTTTTAGCATTTCTTTCCCTCCAGTATCTTTTACGTTTATTTCATCTACCATTTAAAAAAAAGATTTAGGGAGAGTCTTTCTGTTTTGCTTTGTTGTTTTCTGTGCTGTATAGTTCAGTTTGTTATCTACAAATCCATTAATATCTCCCATGATAACTATATTAGCATAGTCCAGTTCAATTATTTTAATGTGTAATTTTTTTATAAAATTCTTCCTGTTTGTCATTCAGGGCATAGATTGCAATCAGGAGTGTTTTCATATTATTATCAATTATTTCCACCATTAGTATTCTTCCATCGTCATCAGTATAGATCAATTTCACTGTGATAATATCTTTAATGTATAAAGCCACTCCTCTTTTCCTGCATTGTGTCAAAGTAAATATTTTCCCTAACTTTGGCTGTATCAACAATTGGTCATGTTGCTTTTTGGTATGTACTTCTTGTAGGCAGATTATATCAAATTTTAATTTCTCTAATTTATGGAAAGTTTTTCTTCTTTAACAGCTGAGTTAAGTCCATTTATATTAATTATAATCAGTTTTTTCTCTTCCATGGTTATATTTTGTAGTCAGGTTTAGCAGCTTTTGTAGATCTTGGTTCACGTTGTTCTTTGGCTTCCAACTTTCCACCTACTGTACCTTCTTTTTCAGTCCTCTTGGAATTGGCACTCTTTGGCAGTCCTCTTGGAATTCAATTAGTGAGATTTCTTTTTCTGCCTCTTCCTCTTTCCCTCCAAAAAATTCTGTGTAAAATGAGTTAGCTTTCTCAATTGAGTCAGTTCTATGTCTCTGTTCTTGCCATGTGAACATTAAACCTCTGGAATCAGCCATCTATAATTCACCTTTTTTTTAAAGTAACATTTTGGTAAGAAATTGGTATTCTCTTCTCATCTATCTTACTCTTCTGGGTACTTGTTTCAGAACCACAATCTCTTTATCTTTATATTTCAATGTTTTCTCTCTTGACACTTTCACTATTTGCGTTTTAATGGCTTTCTTTGTAAATCTAATGTGAACTTCTCTTGGTAAGCTATTTCTCATTGCATATCTTGTGAAGACTTGATAAACCTCATCTATTCCATCCATCATCCTCTCTTTAGTTATTTCCAAAGCTTCAGCCAAAATTTCTATCATTATCTCAACTAGGTTTTGTCCCTTTTCTTCCTCTATGTTTTGGAATCTGGGATAAAATTCTGATCTGTCCATCTCCCATCTCAGCATCCCACTTAATCATCTGCAGGGTCACTTTTTCCTGTTCTTTTTCTTGCTATAACATTGTCTATATTGAACGTTGTCCTCCAAGTGGTGAAGAGGAAGAAGCAGAAGTTGAGGAACCAGGGGCTGTTAGTTTCCTACTCATTTCAGACAATTCAAAATCTTCAGGTTCTTCTTGACCTTAATCCACTTGTGAAATAACCAATTGCAATTCCAAATAAAAATAGTGGGAAAAAAGAAACCAAATAGTAGTGATAATAATAATAATAATAATAAAATTCTTCAGGTTCTTGTATATCTTAATCCAATCGATTGGTTAGATATCAGCAAAAACTCAAAAATGGAAGAAAAGAGCATAAACACACACAAAAAAGAAAAAATTGTTGAATCCTGAAAAAGGCAGAAAAGTAAAAGGTAAAAAACTAAAAAGGAGAAAAGAAAAGTTCTTCAGGTTCTTCAACACCTTAATCCAATTCAGAGGTCTCAGGTATAAAAGGAAGCATAAGAAAAAAAGAAAGCCACAAAAATAAAAAAACCACCAAGATGTAAGGTAAATAGAAAAAAAAAATACAAGGGAGGGAGAGAGAAAAAAGAAAAGAGACTACTCCCTTAAAAAAAAAAAGGAGGGAAATCAAATACTGAAGCTTTTCCTTTAAAATAAAATGCAAACATAAAAATTTGACTTTAAAAGACAAAAGGAAAGACAAAAATCAAGTTCCAAAAAGCCAAAAATCCAAATAGTTATTATGAAAAGCAAACTAATAAGGAGGGGGCTTGTTAAAGTAAGAAATAGCACAGCTTTAAAAATGATAAAAAGAGCACACTGCACTTTGTTAAATTGTCCAAGGCTTTTGTTGAGATTTATAATTCTCTTCTCCAGAATCTTATCACCCTTTTGTTTCCCCTATAAGCTTCAACACCAGACTCCAGCTGTTGATAGGAACCCAGAAGAGCACCTGCAATAATACTCTCCCATGTTCTTCCCTCTATCTTATCAAACAGGCAATGTCCCTGAAAAGAAGTCTCAGTTTTTTCTCAGCTTTGTCTGGTTAAGAAAAAGAAATAAAATATTTCCAAGCCTCTAGTTGGCAGTGTTACAGAGTTTCTTTTGCTTTCACTTTCCCCCTCCTTTTCCAAACAAAATATAATGAAAATTAATTAAAAAGGGGAAAAGATATTTAAAAAGATAACTAAAAGGGAGTCTCTAAAAGGGAGCCTAGAATATTATAAAGTCAAAAAGAAGAGAAAGAATAGGTAAAAGAAAGGGAAAAAAAACAGTCCAGTTTCAAAATATAAAATCGTGTAGAAACTCCAGCAATGAGAAAAATTAAAATTAAAATATTACTTTGACATTCCTGTTTAAAATCGCCGCTTAATCACTTCTGTCAAAACTTTTACAGATTCTTCCTTTTCCTTAGGGTGTACTTTCAAATCTTAAAATAAAAAAAAAGTTCTCACCAAACCAGCACACCTTTCTCTTTCCGTTCTCTTTCGGAGCTGTCCCAACTTCAGCAGCTTTAATGGCTGCCTCTTTGCTGCTGGCAAAAAGAGCTTCTCCTGGATCTACCAGGGACTTTGCGGTATCCCTGGGATCGACAGGATGCACTTTTTGCATTTACCGTCTCTTCGGGATGGTTTAGATCCAAATGGACCGTCCAGGAGCAAAGTTATCGGCAGCGATCTCAGACCTCCAAGATCGCATGCCGTATCATCACGACGCTAGCTCCGCCCTCATCTCTGAGTTTTCTAGTTTTAATCCTAGTACATTTCCCCCTTTTATTTATTTCCTGTTTTTGTCCCTCGTAAGTTCTTTCCCTCTCTATCTTTCCCCTTTTTTCTCATCCCTTTTTTATACCCTTCTCTCTCTAATTTTTCCTTCTGTAGTTTTCTTTTCTGCTTCTCCTTGCAGAAAAAGAAGAAAAGAAGAAGCTGTTATACTTCTTTTTCAGACTATTTTTCTTTTTGGCTGTTCCCTTTGATCTCAAAGTTTTAACTCCTTTCCCCCTTTTTCCCCTTATTACCACACTTTGCCTTATTTGATCATTGAAAATGGCTTCTTCTTTGTCCTGCCCTCCTTGCTCTTGAAGCTTTTCCTTTTGCTTTTCATAGTTCAGGATCTCCATTTCAAAAAATTCAAATATGAAGCCAAAGCTTCTTCCTCCCCTTTCTGCATCTTCTTTCTGTTTTTTAAGGCTCATCTTCAATTCTTCCAGGAGTGATGGCATTTTAAACACTTTTGAACAACCACCTGTTTAACTTTAAGTAAAACAGAAAAAGAAAGAAAAAATCCAATGCCAAAAACTTTTTTTTAATCACCAAATGATCCCTGATTGTTCCTTCTTGTTTCTTTCCTTTGCTTTTCCTTTTGATGGGTTACTGTATCTTTTAATAAGATTTAAGTTACAATGTATCCTCAGAGTCTTTTCAAAGTTTCACAGTTTATCCTCTTTATTTTTCCAGGTGGCACTCCATTTTTCCATTATTCCAAGTTCCACCCTTTTGCCTCCACTCTTCTCCTTTTTAGGGCTTTAACATGACCAAGAAAAAAATCTTTATTCTCCTTTTGACACTTAGATTTCAGCTTAAGGTTGCCTATTAGTGTCAAAATAGATTGATATAAATTTATTTCCATTCCATTTATAATTATCAATATAAAGGTATAATATAAGGTATAAGGTATAATATAAGGGTTTTTAACTTCCTTTTCTCTCTCCTTCACTGTTTAAAAGTCTTCTTTCAGAAGTATTCCTCTAGGTACTTTTAGATTCAGGGTACCTTGCTTAGATGTTCTCTGTTGTTTAGCCTGGTCTGTCCTGCTTTCCTCTTTGTCTTCCTCCTGCACAATCTTATCTGGTTGGTTTCTTCTTAGAGGTGGCCATTTCTGACCACCGTTGCAACCACCTTCGGGAAAAGGGAGTTTAGACCAGCCAAGGAGGAGAGATGCAGGTCGCCTCCACTCAGCTAGCAATCTCTCTCCTCTTCACCACTTCTCCGGGGTGGCTTCAGCCCTGAATCCAAAGGATTGGGGAGTTCCAGCGGTGAGCATAGATCGAAACTGCACGGTTGTGGATTTTGGTCTGTCGCTGAAGAGACCCAAACCGGAAGTCCAAGAATTAAGAAAATTTATTTACATAGGTCTCCTTGCCTGGGAGACCTATTATAAAGCAGCAATGTTAATGTGGATAAAGGATTGGATTAAACTGAAAAATTCTCAAAAGAATTCTAACATTAGAATGATACGACTTACAAATAGGGTAGCATGTCTTCTTGTGGAACCCGAATAGTAAAAATCACTCATACTTTCAAAGACATACTTTACACAAATCTTTGATAAAAAAAGTTCAAATCTTTGATAAAAAAGGTCTGATATTAGGAAAAACTGTTACATGAAAGTTCCGTTTTGGTTGTCAACAATGGAGGCAATGTTCTACCCTAATACAATGTATAACAGTAAAAAAGCTCAAATATCACCAAATTTTAGACAAAAAAGGAAAGCTCAAATTGACCCAAGAATTAAAAAACCAAAAAATAATGATCGATCGTTGGTCCTATTTCCAAAAAGCAATAAGATATTAGAAAGATTTAAAAGAATTCAGAATAGAATCAAAGAGCACTAAATTTGATAAGATACTTTTGGGCCCAGATAAAAATATGTTATCTAAATTATATAATTATTGGAATATGAGTTAGCTGAGGAAATTGTGAAAGGACCAAGAAATGGGCAAGAAATTTTGGCCATAATATAGACTTAGAAGACTGGGAAGAAATCTGGCAGAGAAATCTTACAATAACTAAATCTGTTATTGTGTCTTAAAAAGAGAACTTAGATAAAATGAAATATAGATGGCATCTAGCACCCTCCAGATTAGCAAAAATATATCCAACATAGAATCCAACTTGTTGGAAATGCAATACCTACTTCCATCTCAAGTAGACATGCCCAGTGGTGAAAATTTTTTGGATTAGAATGAAAACTTGGTTAGAAGAAATTGTCCAGGGTGGATTGGAGTGGGAACCTAGATTGTATCTTCTGGATATCATTAAGGAAGGTCATCCCTCCAAAGTAAAATACTTGATTATCCCTATCCTAACAGTGGCACGTATTTCACTGGCTCAATTTTGGAAATCGCCTAATGTACCACCATTACAATTTATTCAACAAATTTGTGAATGTGCAGAAATGGAAAATCATTAAAATTAAATGGAAAAGAGGAGGCTGAATTTTACTCAATCTGGAATAGGTGGTACAATTGGCTTGAACGTAAAAAAAAAACAAAAAGAGAAATCAAGAGGGGGAAACAAATTTATGAAACAGATTATGATGAATACAATACCAAATAGGAATTGTTAATGTTAGTCTTAGACTCCCTTGTCCTTTAAACAATTAATAGAAGGAATTCACCTGTAAAAATAAATAAGTATAATCCAACAACAAACATTAATAACAGAACATTATGTATGATAGAACACAAATAACAGAGAACCTATAGGAAGCAGGAAATAACTGCCACATAATATAATCTAGGAAATATTTAACTCACTGTCAAATGTATTAAAGGAAAACTTAATTAGTTTTAGCACAGAGATTATTGTGATGTTTGTCTGTATGAATCTTTGTATTTTGAATTTGTATATTTGTATATTTTAACAAATATACAAAATACATAAATTCAAAATACATCTTTTAAAATAGCACATTCTGTGGACTTCTCTCCTAACAGTGTGGCATATAGGCTACAGAATACTGGGTTAAAATAGATTATTTAATTTAGTGTTTTGTGACTACAACTGTTATGACCTATAAAAACATGGCTTAGCAATATGAAGGAACTCAGTTTTTTTTTCCTGCTTATTCAAGAAATCACATTTAAAATTAAGTGATCTAATGCAGTATGAAATCCCACAAGTAGTCTTTAGGAAAAAATAATTTCCAAATAAAATGTAGGTAGACCTTACAGGGCAGTTCAGTGTGAATAGGGAAATAATGCCATTTAACCTTGTAGACTCTGATATGTTTGCCTATCAAGTTTACATAAACAACTAATCCATATTAATACTTTTGATAATATGAAGGAATCTAGTTTTAGGCTGAATGTTCAATTTTTCATAAAAGATTCTGTCTGGGAAGGAAGTCACATGCAGGTTTGCAAAATTTTTGTTTGCATTGTAAACCTGAGAGAATAATTGGCTTGTGGCCCCTGGGCAGAGAATTGTCCATCTCAAAATCAACTTTTTCTACTCTTGGTGTCCACTGACTTCTTTCCAAAGGGCTGGAGGAGGAGAAAGAGCGGTCTCAAGTAGTCCGATGAGAGACCAGCTGCCTGCCTGGGATTTATTTATAACCTCCTATGCCTGGGTCCTTCCTCAGGGGCTGTGCATTAGTGGGAGAGACTCAAATTTTCAAGCAGCTGCTAATTGAGCAATCTGCCACACTAATGGGAGAGCTAATGAGGGAGAACTGTTCTGGGGCAGGAGGGCCTCCTTCCTGTTCAGGCTGAAGGAAGGCCACAAGGGCAGTTGTCTATGGGTCTTTCAGGAATCAGCAGCAGTGCTATCAATTTTCCTGCCATAACCTTTAGACACCACAACCCTAGGGATGTGGGTCACCTTTAGAGAGCGTGTGGGATTAATTTTGGAGGCAGAGAGAGAAGGACTGGCCTGGAGGGCCCCAAACCACAAGGCGCACAATATGTTTTTTGTTAAGAGGTGATGGGCCTGAGCTCTAGCAGGCTAGACTAAAGTAACTGAGATCCAACATGTGTTCATGACTGACGTTGGTCTGTGTAACTGCTCTACAAATCATTCCCCCCCCTTCCGAAAAAGCAGGATGTGGCAAATATCTATTATGCAAATCAGCTGAACAATTACGGATAGGAGGTGGAATTGTGGCTACGGAGTTAAAAACCAGAGACAAAGAAAGGGAAAGTGTGCTTTTGTGCCTTCTACTTAACTCCAGATGCTTCAGCACAGGGAGAGAAATACTGTGGTTACTTGAAGGAGAAGGACAGACATACACTGTATGATCTGAGTTACTCTCACAGATAATTATATTTTTAATGTATATTTCAGGAGTGAATCCTGGCTCAAATTAAATCTTTCAGAAACTTTGTTCGGCCAAAAAAAAAAAATGGAAGTGATGAGTGGGAAAATAAATATCTGGTTTTGAACCAGAATGCTAAGGGATAGAAATAAACTTGATTAAGACAAATGAAGTGGCAGTTTCACCAGAATCTGAGCATGTAATGGTGCAATCTACTTCTGTTTATAGTGACTCCATTTCCTGCCCTATCTTTTTATATTCTTCTACCATACTTTCAGCATTTTTGGTCTACTGAGCATATGTTCAGTTTTTGAAGTTTAGCTTCTAGGGAATTCTTTTTAATTCTAAATACTTTTCTAAAAAGCTAAGCCTGGAAGTATATGACACTTGTGCAGCAGTTATAGATTCTTTGTGTGAAACCAATCTTTGTTTAGTATGCTGTTTAAATCAGTTATGTCTTCTACTGCAATCTTCTGTTATTTCATTTCCTTTTCCTTTAGTTTCCTTCCCTGTTTCCAAGTAAAATTCACTGGACCTTCCATACTCAGTTTTGTTCTCATTCTTGGTACTTCTGCAAATGTTGAGCTTCTTCAGCACATGCTATACTCTCTATTGTCCAAGAATGCAGGGTTTTGAGTAATAAAACTATAGTGCTCACAATCTGAAATCAAAAATAGAGGAAATTATGTTTAAGGGCAAAGCAAAATAGGATATAAGTAGATTTAATTTTTAAAAGATAACCTAAGGAAATCCTTATTGAGTGAGTTTCAGTGGGTGGGAATTTGGGTTTTTGGATTACTACATAGATCTTCCATCTCTGCATGCCTCTCCTCCCTCTCCCCAAGCACAAATTGTTTGGATAGTTCAGATTTGTGTTGGTTTCCTGAGTCCATCTCTTCACCAATTTCTATTGCAGTTTAATTTGCACTGATATATAATCCAGCGGAGCTCTCCTTGTCCAAATGACAGTAACCAATGGCTTAACCAAATGACAGTAACCAATGGCTATTCAAACATAGGAGTTTGTAGAAAAACATGCAAATTATAGATCCTAAATCCCAATGCTCATTAAATATGATGAAGTAAGTCTATACATGCTGCCGTAAATTCCTGCATTGTCATTCTGCTTTGGGAAATGGACCAGAGTAGAAATTTCTGCTCTAGTTGAAAGTTTCTAGACTATGTACTTGAAGAGCAGCTGGAATGTATCCTGGTCTCCCCTCCAAAATGACCACATGGGATTGTAAATGGGATGTTCCACAGTCTCAACACATCAAGCAAATTGTGAATGATCTTTTTTGGAAATCTCCCTCCCAGCTTCTTCTTTCTGTTTTCTCACATGTCCTCCCTTGGGCAATGAACAAATCCTTACATAATTTAATTCAATTGGGCACTGTGGTTTCTGCCAACAAAACTGACAGATGGTGAGACCTTTGATCTCCCACTCTTCCATGGCAGAACTTTGATTTTTTTTTTAAAGCAAGTATTTTTCCAGTACCATTGCAAAACACTCCAGCATATATAAGGATCAGTGTTTTCCAAACAACATTATAACTCTGAATTAAAATATGTGGCACAGTTTGTCTTGCAATTGAAAAGGTTTCCAGCAGTGTGCTTATCTTCTGAAGTGAGTCACTGTTCTGAGTGCTCTTCCTCTAAAAGAAGATAGATTTAATTTACTTTTGAAATGTCTTTCCAAATACTGTAGCTACTAAATACATAAAATGCAATAAACCAAATTTAAGAATGGGTCTTAAAAGTCAAGCAGCATTAAAAACAAAGCAAAACAAGAACAGGCAAACAAAAACTATGAATACAGTGAATGGCCTCCTTAGTTCTGAAGGCAGGTTCCCTCAGCGTATATTATTGTTATGGACAAATGTCTTTTTACTAATTGGTTTAAAATTAGGTTTACAGTTAGTTGCATAGAATATTGGAGCATGATTCTAGCTTCCATATAATGATTTCAGTACAAGACAGTACAGTACAAGAAATGCAGTATAATGATGGTAATAAATTTGATGTTTATTTGAATATAATATTGCATCAAATATGATCCCTTTTTTTGGAATTGCTGCAGTTCTGCCTTTATGAATGGCCTGTTTTTCTCTTGGTATGAATGCTTACTTCATGCCCCCTTTTAGGTCCTGGGATCAATATTGTCCTCTGCGACAAAATAGATACATGACTTTTCCTCTTTTGTCAAGTTAAAGGTATCCACTAATCCTTGAGTCAAAAGCAAATTATATTGGCATAAAATTTGCTATCCTCACTGGTATTCCTTATCCTGCCATGGATGCAATATCAATAAATGGCCTTGCCTTTATTTCTAGTATTCAGGACAGATTCACATAAGGTTTCATCAATTTTCAGGGCTTTGTTTCTTTCCTCTTCAAATAATTAACATTTTCTTCTACTTTATCAAGATACTTGCCCCATCTTCTATCATCATGGCTGGCAAGCTGCTGCTCAGAAGATGATACCCAGAGGCCAAACATGCTAAACTGCACTCACAGCAAAACTGCCATAATGTGGTGTCTACTAAAGATTTGTTAGATGCTTCAGAAACGAACTGAGAATGAGGAAAAAAAAGAGAAGTGGTCAGGACATGTTTACGCTATACTTGTATGCAAGTAGGGAAAGGCCCTGTATCCTGAAGCTAGTCTCCCTGAATTCATTGGGTAGACCACACATCTTATCTTCTCCCAATCCAGCTGCCATATCAGTATGCAATTATTATAAAAGCTAAAGCGCCTGGTTAGAAAATTACCAGTGTATTATCATACACCCTTGCCAGACATGCACTTTTTAACAGATTAGAGGAATGGCAACTTGGTGACTGAGAATTGGGCAGGAGAGGGATTTCAATGCTGTTATTTACATGTTTTATATTTTCCCCTACATTTCTTTCCTGTTGGTTGTTGACTGAGTACACTGCTTTGGAAATGGTTCTGACTTTGGAACCATTTAGGATTTTTTTGAGTTTGCAAACGTGCATAAAAATCAATATGAAATGCTAGCATTTTCATTTCACGTCTTTTTCTATAGAAAGAAAGTGTGGTGATTATTATTTTTTTTGTTACTGCATCATTAATGACAAGTCAAAGAATGAGACTGATTGAATTAAATGCTTTGCATTTTTGACTGGTCAACTGGAAGAAAATTAACTGAGCGTTTTAGTTCATAACTTGTTTGTGTTTTGAGTCTGGCAGCAGTAAAGAGGATCACCAATTACTTTCAAAATATGTGAGGATTCTGAATTTGAATTTACTGATAGATTCTGATAACTTATAATATCCATAAAATGCCACCCTAAATTATATTCTGAAATGAAGATAATGTGAATTGTTGTTAATACTTCAGAATTCCATTCAGAATGCTCAATAAATTCAGACTCAAAATAAATGTGTGTTTAAGTACATGTCTTATGTAGCAGACTCTGGCTGGTGGATCTGTATTTTTTTCAAATGAACACAAAGTAGATTGAACAAGGCTTGAGATTTGGCTATCTCCAAAATAGCATAGCAAAATAGTTTAAACTAACAGTGCTCTTCATGAAAAAAAAAAAAAAACTGATCAGGCATGTGATTGGGAAAATTTTAGCATAGAATATCCGGAATGAGAAAAGTACAGTAGAGGGGAAAGGGGATAAGAAGAACAGGAGTATAATATGTGTCCCTTGGCTGAACCTTCTTGTTCATTCTATCATTCTCTCTATTGGGATTAATGAGTTAAATTGTAAAAATATCACTGCTCTCTTGGAAGGCCGACCAATGGTTTGAACTGCAAATTGCAATTGGCCTTTCTTCACCTGAAGCAATTTTAGAAAGGCCTCATGAAAGTATTTACTGCCTGCGCAGTATGCAGGAAGTTTTCCATGAGTAAAATGTCTCCTTTTTCCAGGCTATAAATGTTACCTCTTGTCCATCAGGTGTTTTCCTCACATTTTTCTTATTTTCATGCTCATTTCATTTTATGCTCCTCCAGTGACCCAGCACGAGGCATAAGCTTTCATCTCTGTTGGCATGATGGGTTTGTATAGTAGCTGCAGAGTGGAGGTAGTTGTTCATTATGACATTTGGGGCTGTAATATAACAGCACAAAAAAGAAGAATGCATATCCATTCCACAATTGCCACAAAATGAGACAATAGAATTTTAGTTGGTAGAAGTTGGTGTCAGTTGGACTCTTAATAGAAATTAACTAGAAAAAGAAAACATTTGAAGCTTATGAATACAAGCACCCGATCATCTACCATTTTTTCATGATAGAGGAGCTGGAGAAATAAAATATCATATCTTCTATATCTCCGTGGGAATCATGTTCTCTAGAAAAGGACAGTAGTTGGATCAAATTTTTGAAGAATTTGATATAACTATTTAAATTTAACACACTCAAACAAGTGTGCAAATTGCCAGCAAGCTTGCCTGCTGGAATTTTCATTTCTCCAAATCTTAAGCACGGAAATGATATATTGACTTGTATTTAAAAGTGCATATTTGAAGAAAAGCTTTGAAAATTCTGATTCAAGCTGAATTAATCTGAGTCTTTATATTAATGGGGTTATTGTTAATATTTACATTAAGTAACTGTTGAAATGCAGTTTTTGGATCAAAGAAAAGTTCAAGAAATACTTAACAATTACTATATTGAAACTTAAAAAATATATTTCTATTTTATAAGGAAACAAGTGAAAGAAAATACATATTAAAATAAGTAATTTAGGGATAGCTGAGAATTTAATTTAATCTACAAGTAGAATTGAACTGATATGATTCAAAGTGTCACAATTAAAAGAAAATTAAAATGCAAATATTAGTTTAGTTTTACCTTTTGGGGAATTCAAAAGCACTGTAATTGACATAAGGCAATATTTTACATATAGGAAACATACAATATATTTTTAAAATTAAATTTATACATCTGTACAAAAGTATAAAACTTGACAAGACAACATAAGAGAATAAGCAACTATATGTAATATTAGTATGAATTAAGAATATGATTGCATATTATTACATGTTTCTGAATGACTCTATTCTTGATTGATTATTGATTATTGATTGATAATGATTGTGAATCAAATATGATTCATATAATTCAGCAGTTGCAAATTTTGTCACTAGACACATGTGAAAGTGCCATGAACCAAAACAGACTAGCCTATCACTCAGTAGCTGAAATGTATTTCATGATGCCTCTATTTTGCGATGAGTGAATCTGGATTTGGTCAATACTTGAAAAAGAGAAAGGTTGATAGTCCTTTGCATGCTAAACTCCTCTGAAAATTGCAATGCAAATTGTACTTCAACTAACAGATCCAGAGATATGAAAAAAGCTTGGGAAACCTTCTTATGTTGCTGAGAGTTCTAAGTATACATCTTTTCCCCATTTTCTTCCTATTCACAGGAGACAAAATGGGTTGGATTCCAGGCAGCAATTTGCAATAAGTTGGCAACAGTTGGCAAAAGTGGCTATATGATTCTGATCTTGTCCTCAGAGTGTTGCCCCTCCCAATAATACACTGATCTACCAGAAAATTTCTATGAAGTTCCTTTCATTTCCACAGCCTCCATTCATGAAGCATCATCTGAAGAACCAGCCTGATGGGCAGATTCTATGGCAGGATATTTTCCAAGCAATTGCAAAGAGATGAATTGTGGCTGAATGCATTCTGCATGCAAGCTCACCTGTATGGAACTTTGCTTTGAATAACAGAGCGAGTGGATATCCTGGAAAAAATTATATGTGATAGATAGAAAGTAGATTTGGTTGGGGATAGAGGGATCTGATCATAAGGCCAAGGATAAGGAAAGATGCAGTATACTTCAAAAAAGCTAAGGAATTGTGTTGGGTGACTTGTCATTTCAGGATCTAGAAGACAAAATTTCTTCCCTTGTAACCAGAGTAATTCCATAAGTCTTGCTGAGGAAGATGTGAAGAGATGAGGAGGACCAGGTTTCACATAGATTCACAATAGCCAATCAGTTCTATTGTGCTTCTATAGTCTGAAAGCTTAAACAGCTAATTATTCAGATCAATGTTGTTTGTCTTGAGTCTGGCAGGTTTTAAATCGAAATGGGAAGTATGCTCCTACAGGGTAGCAGCAGGCAAAGTTTAGTTTATTCTAGTGTGTAAGCCACATGGGCTTGGCTTAACCATTGTTTGTAGTCTCCTTCCCACCTCCTCCAGCCTCAGACAGAACCCCATGGTGTTGACCTTTTCAAACTGAAAAGGGAGGTGGAAGAGCAAGAGGAATGGAAGGACCCTCCTGTTGACATCTGACAAGGGAACTTTTCTTGCTTGGATGGATTTTTAAGCAGAAAAAGGGGAACTAAAATGCCTTGAGGACGCCTATGGCAGCTGGTTTCTGTAATGTTCAAGAAAAGCAGAGTGGGGAGTGAGAGCAGTTGTATCAGTGATGAATTATATTCTACAATAGATTAGTTGTCTGATATACTGAAGGGCAAAGCAAGAAAGAGGATAGGATGGGATACTTGGAAATCTTAAAATCCATTCCAGGATTTTAATACTAATGTAGCTGGTTAAAAATTGTTTCATGCTAAAGCAATTTAATTTATTTTGTGCCTTTGTATTAGAAAATAGGAAATAAACAAGATTTCATATAAACAAAGTAAGTTGGTATTGAAAAACAATAATTGCTCCAATCTACAGCCCCTCCAACAACTCCCCACAGCCACCATTTGATAAAAGATGTTCTGCTTTGATATATATATCAAATATATGTAGTGCTAATGCCACCCACAAACCCAAACTATGGCTAAGATACATCGATGACACATTTGTGATTTGGCCCCATGGAAAAGAAAACCTAACACACCTAAACAGCACACACCCCAAAATCAAGTTCACCATGGAAACGGAAATAAACAAACAACTACCATTCCTAGATGTACTAATCCACAAAAGAACAGATGGCACACTAGGACATACCGTATACCAGAAGAAAACACACACCAACCGCTACCTCAACACCCAATCCCACCATCACCCAGCACAGATAAATTCCGTGGCCAAAACACAAATCACTAGAACCAAATGCCTGGCAGACAAGACACACATAAAGACTGAACTATGCACCCTGACTAAGTACTGACAGCCAACGGCTTCCACAAAAACAAAATCACCAGCTTGATCCACAAAAACATAATAGAGACCCAGAAGATGAACAGACCTATGGAACAGCTGTCCTGCCCTACATAAGAGGTACTACAGACAAAACCAGTAAGATACTACACAGGCATCACATCAAGACTGCCTTCAAAACAGACAAAAAAATAGCAGCCATCCTTAGAAACCCCAAAGATAAAATTGACCTGGAAAACCAAGGCATATACAAAGTTCCCTGTGCTTCATGCCCGGCCACATACATTGGACAGACCAATAGAGAATAAGTACCCGCCTGGATGAACACAAAAATTTAGTAAAAAAGCTGGAACACACCTCCTCACTAGTCCAACACATGAAAGCCACAGGTTACAACATCAACTTCAATGGCACCAAAACCGTAGCCACTATAGAAAACCCCAGCCACAGAATCATCAGAGAAGCCATACAGATTGAAAAAAGACCTGACAGCATGAATAGAAGAAATGATTCCAGCAGATTGTCAATCATTTGGAAGCCTGCACTCTCAAATAGAAAGATCTCCACACCACAAGCAAGGCAAAAACCTGGGCACACACGGACTCGCCCTGATACCTCCAGCTCAAACACACCCCAACCAGGCACCCAGATGAAACCTAGCTTCCTAATAGATGATAGCCGTCCTTTTACTCGAAGCCAAGCTGCACTGAAAGCCTCCAATACAGGAACAGAGTCTTGCCAGCCAATCAAAGCCACAAAACAGACAGAAGAAACTAGAAACATCAATCAAGCAGAACACAGCAAACTCCAAGACCAATAAACACAGACCAAGACTCACAACCAATCAGAATGAAGAAAAAATCATTCTGGCTCAACAGTAGGCTAGCCTCAAATTTAAAACTGAAACAGCTGTGATAGCCTGACTCATAGACAAACTCAATACAGAAGCCTGATGATGGCAGATGAGATTCTGCTGAAATGTTGCTATAACTTTAAAAGCACTACAATGACGTGGGATAATACCTGAAGGAATAATACCCGAAGGAACACCAATCAAACAAACTCCAAGTCCAATAAACAGAGACCAAGACTCCCAACCAATCAGGATAGGCTAGCCTCAAATTTAAAACCAACGGCTGTGAGACCCGGACCCACATCCATACAGAAGCCTGATGATGGCAGATGAGATTCTGCTGAAACGTTGCTACAATTTTAAAAGCACTACAATGACGTGGGATAATACCCGAAGGAAGCTGAATAGCACATATAGATAGATAGATAGATAGATAGATATAGATGTTTGTTTTTTTAAGCTTTCACGGGTACTTACATGTGTGCTGTTCAGCTTTCCTCGGGTATTATCCCACGTCATTGTAGTGCTGTTAAAGTTGTAGCAACGTTTCAGCAGAATCTCATCTGCCATCATCAGGCTTCTGTATGGATGTGGGTCTCACAGCTTCTGGTTTCAAATTCGAGGCTGGTCCATTCTGATTGGTTAAGAGTCTAGGTCTGTGTTCACTGGACTTGGAGTTTGATTGATTGGTGTTTCTGGTTTCTTCTGTCTGTTTTGTGGCTTTGATTGGCTGGCAACACTCTGTTCCTGTGTTGGAGGCTTTTAGTGCAGCTTGGCTTCGTGTGAAAGGACGGCTGCTATCCATTAGGAAGCTAGGTTTCACCTGGGTGCCTGGTGGGGGGGTGTTTGAGTTGGAGGCATCAGAGGGAGTCTGTTTGTGCTCAGGTGGAGATTTTTTTGTTTGTGAGTGCAGGCTTCCAAATGATTGACAGTCTGCTGGAATCATCTCTTCTATTCATGCTTTCAGGTCTTTTTTCAATCTCTATGGCTTCTCTGATAATTCTGTGGCTGGGGTTTTCTATAGTGGCTAGGGTTTTAGTGCCATTGAAGTTGATGTTGTGACCTGTGGTTTTCATAATTTCCTGAGCTTAGGAATGAAGGTTTTATTGACATTAACAAAAATTTTGATTAATGGTTGTATAGCTTATGCCCCAACTTCCCCTCTTTCTCTCCCTTCCTCTAGCTTACAGACAATGTGGAGCATTCCTATTTATAGACTGAAAGAGGCTTTGAATAAAATTAAAATTCATCATAGATGTCTCCTATTCTTTCCAGAGGCAGGCATGGGAGTCTGGGCAGTTAGGAAAATTCAATAAATTCAGGTCAGCTTTAAATCATTTCTTGCAAAAATTATTTTTTTAAGCCATCAAACAAAGGTCTGTCTTCTTTAGAAGGTGACTTCTTCAGGGTAAAATAAGCATAATTTTGGGGGGGTTACTTTTACAGTCCAGTGGTACCTCTAACCTAGGGGTTTCGAACTCAATTTCATTTAGGGCCGCATCAGGACTGTGGTTTACCTTGGGAGGGTGGGATGGCATGGCCAATTGGGTTGACATGGCCAGTTTAACAATACTGACTGGGTATGACCAACTCGGTGGGTGTGGCCCAGTGGTGGGATTCCAATTTTTTTACTACTGGTTCTATGGGCATGGCTTGGTGGGCATGGCAGGATATTGTAAAATCTCCAGTCAGAGATGGTATTTACCAGTTCTCTGAACTACTAAAAATTTCCACTACCAATTCTCCAGAACTGGACAGAACCTGCTAAAAAACACTTCTGGTGTGGCGAGCTTGAAGCCATTCCCCAAACTACTGGCATGTTTCCTCTTCACACTGGGTAGACTGGGCTGAAGCTATCTGGCCCGATGTTTCTTCTTTGCACTGGGTAGACCAGGCTGAACCTACACTGGCCCAATATTTCCTCTTTGCACTGGGTAGACTAGGCCAAAACAATGTGAGCTGGCCCCTTACATTTTCCAGGATGACCCCCCGGGCCAGACCCAACCACACTGCGGGTTGGATCCGGCCTGCAGGCCTTGCGTTTAACACCCCTGCTCTGACCAATTTGTAGCTTCCTAAATTTTCCATGAAAGATTTCCATGAAAGGGTTGGTATTTATGTAATTTTGAAATGCTGGAGGAGATTTCTTCTTTAGTTTTTCTAAAGATTCATCAGACGCCCTTTATAGGAGTGTTAGGACTGTTTCTTTAATGTAAATGGAAGATTCTATAATGCAAAAATAATTCTGTTTGCTGTTGGAAAAGAAAAGGGATACTTCATTTAGAGCAGATCTAGAGCCATTTCAACTGGGTGGATCTACTTACAAGTAACCTTTGTTTGCCATTTCAGAGCAAAGAAGCAAACATGAGAGAGGAAGAAGACATGTTCAGAGTTCATGTATAAAACATGAAACTATGTTTTGTGATAAGAATTAATGTCTTACTGGTGTTATTGTTCCTCTGACGAAATAACAAGGTAATAATGTCTGTGTGACATTACCTTATTACAACAGCAAAGACTTCTCTGGCCTCCAGCAAAGAATGCCCTTGCATCCTGTTTCTATTGTCACTGCAGCACAGGTACAATTGTACTTTTTCAGGATTAGAGCTAAGATTTTGCAAGAAGCTTTATTTTAGTTCCAATTTTTAAAAGACAACAATGATTAGTTAGCATGTAAAATATTTGCAAAGCAGAAAAATGAAGTCACATAGTGAGCTTAGAAGGTTGGGAGAATTAAGATTAGGCAAAGGTGCATCCAGATGGGGAAGTTTGAAGAATAAAAAAGATGGCTGTCATAATAAGTCCCAGATCTCTTTTTACTTGTGTCATGAAGCACATGTACAAGAGGAGAGTTCAGTTAAGCCCATGTCACACAGCACCAACGGATGGAAAGAGGATGTAAAATGGAGAGAAACACTTGCCATCCATTGGTTAATGCGATGCATCCATTCTGTACTCACTGCATCCGTTTTTCATACTCTCTATCCATCCAACATTCGTCTACTGAGATTTCATCCACTCAAAAAGTTTTGAGCTGCAGAAAACTTTTTGAGCAGATAAAGTATCCAATGCATCCATTCTACATCCGCTACGCGTACGGGGAACATCCGTTATACGTCCGTCGTCATCCGTTATGCGTCCGCTATATCCGCAAGGTATCTGCTATGCATCCGTGCAACTCACATCTGCTCCAGCGGAAAACGGACACAGGGAGGAAGTGAAACAGACGCGGAACAGACACGCAGCGTTAGTAGCACAGACATAGAAAGGATGAAAGTGGATGCAGCTCGCATATAAAGCATTAAAATGGAAAAAACATTTATAGAGGACATATCTCGGATATTTAGAATGTCTAGAGGATGTCTAGAGGATGCAGAAGGACACCTAGTGGAAAAACGATATTTCCTATAAAAAGGGGGAGAAATCACCTGGATCTCACTTTCAGTCCAGCAGCCCTGCTGTGCAGACCTCTTCAGCCTTGATCTTGCTCTTGCTCTTCCACAGCATCCAGTCATCTCCACCATAGATCGTCACACACTCCTTTTGGTAGCCGCCATCGTTCTACAACAGTGCGAAGCCCTCTACAGGCTCTTTCACCTGTTCTACGCAAGGAAAAGGAGGCGTCCAAGAAGTGTGTGGGTCCGAAGATGGATCGTGAGAAGACCAGAGTACGGACTGTATAACAAGCTGATGGTAGAGCTGAGGAACGAAGACCCTTGTGCATTCCAGAGCTTCATGAGGATGCCGCCAGCCATGTTTAACGAAGTTGTGCAGCGGCTGACATCCAGGTTGACCAAGGAAAACACCAACTTCCGGCCCAGCCTGGAACCTGGGCTCAAGGTGGCACTCACTCTGCGCCACCTGGCCTCAGAGACCACCTACAGGAGCATGCAGTATGGCTGGAGGGTGCCACCCAGCACCATCAGCATTGTGGTCAGAGAAGTGGTGCAGGCCATCATCGAAGAATACCTGGAGGAGGTCCTCCAGTGCCCCTCCACTGAAGAAGGCTGGAAGAAATTTTCAGAGCAGTGGTATCAGAAGTGGAATTTCCCACACACCGTTGGAGCCATAGATGGCAAGCACGTGGCCTGCAAAGCACCAGCCAAGTCAAGGTCCACCTATTTCAATTACAAGGGCTTCTTCAGCATCATCCTCTTTGCCATGTTCGATGCTGACTACAAGTTCATGTACATCGATGCTTCAGGCAACGGGTCAGCTTCAGATGCCCAGGTATACAATGCCAGTCACCTCAAGAAGGAGCTGGAATGCAACCTCATCGTGGGCTTCCCAGATCCAGAACCCCTGCCCAACGACACACAAGATGTGCCCTACTTCATCGTGGGTGATGATGCATTCTCCCTCAGAACCTACCTCATGAAGCCCTACACTTCCAGATGCCTCACCCGTGAAGAGAGGATCTTCAACTACAGGCTGTCCAGGGCAAGACGGGTGGTTGAGAACGCCTTTGGCATCCTGGCCAACAGGTTCCAGGTACTTCTCACCACCATGCAGCATCGCCCAGAGACCATGAGGAACATTGTGGAAGCTTGCTGCATCCTGCACAATCTCATGCGCACCCGCTACCCAGTGTTGCAGAATAGGCTTGTGGATCACCAATAAGGCAATGGGGACATGGAGCCTGGTGAACAGAGGCAAAGGCGAAACCTGATAGATACTGTGGATGTGCAAGGCCCCAACAGAGCTTCATGTGAAGGGAAGAAGCAGTGCAACCTCCTGAAACACTGGTGCAACTCCCCAGCTGGAGCAGTGGAGTGGCAAGACAGGATGGTAGATGCTTAATGGATGCTTCCTTCAGCCTGTCTCATCACACTGATGAGATTGTGCCATGTATGTTGAGTGGCCCTACAATGAACAGGGCATTTAATAAAGAGTTATGTTTATGTTGAAATGTGTTGATGAATGATTAAATTGTTATTGATAATAAAGGGTCATAGGTGTGGCACCTGGGAGGGTGGACCATACAGTCCCACTATGCTTGCACTGGAGGTTTATCTATCCCACAGCTATTACCCATCCCACAGGTATCCCTGCCCATCCCACTGCTATCCTAACCCATCCCACAGCTATTACCCATCGCACAGGTGTCCCTGCCCATCCCACTGCTATCCTAACCCATCCCACAGCTATTACCCATCCCACAGGTATCCCTGCCCATCCCACTGCTATCCTTACCCATCCCACAAGCATGCAAAGGCTTAAACCATTTCTAAAAGTTTCCACCAAGACTTTATTTACTAAAAGAACTGAACCAGGTGTGTGAAGCAAAGATAAACTTTATTAATAACAAACTGTAAAAGCAAAATGACCCAAGAAAAGTGTCCCAAGCAAAGATAAAGTCAACAGGTAGCAAACCAGTCTCTGGACTCTTCTCAGTCACTCTGAGGCATGCTCATAGTCTCAGGGGTGAAGGGTCCAGGTGCTGTAGAGGTGGCAGTGGCTGGAGTGCTGGTCTGAGGCGCCATTGGGGTGCCTGGCCTCGAGAGGACAACGGGATGGTGTGTGGAGGAAGCTCTCAGAGAGCTGGCTCAGTCCTGTGATGTTGAGAGCCCCTTCCTCCATGACATGGGGGTCAGTCCCAAGACCGATGACAGATGTTCTGAGGCCGGGCTTGGCTGTTGGGTGGAGGAAGGAGGAATGTAGTGGGGCTGTCTGGTCTGCAGGTGAGCGAGGTGAGGCGTGGGTGGCATCTGTGGCGTGGGTGATATCTGTGGCGTGGGTGGCATCTGTGGCATTGGCACCGGTGGCACCAGTGGCATGCAATGAACCTGTGCCTGGACTGGGAAGGGCTGCCTGTGCTGCTGGAACTCCTGGTAGCTGTAGCCTTGGTTGGTGAGGGCCTGTGGAAATCCGTGGAAGGGCTGTGACATCGGCTGGGGTGGAGAAGCAGACCTGGACTGGGTCGGAACAGGTTCAGCTGGGCCTGGAGGGTTGTGCAGAAGACCTGTGATCCTCTCCTTGATCACCTGGTACTGGATTCGGACATGTCCATCAGGGTCTGGTTGACATAGGTGAGGAAGGGCTTTCTGTTAGAGGATGGTATGTCGGAGTATACCAGCTGAGAGAGGAGATTTATGCTGCTTTTGATGGTGTCCCTGATCTCCAGCAGGACAGTGTGGCTCTGTCCCTCTGGTCTGCCTCTCTGCCTGCTTTCTGTGGAGGTGGAGCTGGGGGTGGGGGTGCGTTGGTCTCTGGTGGCAGCAGCCTCTCCTTGCTCCAACTGCGTCAGGGGGTCCTCCATGCGCTCCGCCACAGGGAGTGCAGCTGTTGGGGGGGGGTCTCCGTCATGGGGCGCTCCACAGATACCTGCCTGGACATAGGAGCTGACTCTTGGCCAGAAGAGGACTGGCTCTCTGTGGGCTGCCTGAGAGAGAGGGTTGACAGAGGGGCTGCTCCTCGGTGGCGGACTCCACCACCAGCAGCAGCAACAGCAGCAGCAGCAAAAGCAGGACCAGCAGCACCAGCAGCACCAGCAGAGTAAGCACCAGCAGAAGCACCAGCACCAGGAGCAGCACCAGCAGAGTAAGCACCAGCAGAAGCACCAGCATCAGGAGCGGCACCAGCAGAAGCCCCAGCACCAGCAGAGTCAGCACCAGCAGCAGAAGCCCCATCAGAAGCAGAGTCAGTGCCAGGGGGTGGGATGGTGGCCCTGTCCCTCTTGCCAGGGCTGGCAGGAGTAGGCACAGGCTTCCTCTTCTTTCCCATGGTTGTTGGCTGGAGATGTGTCTGGCAGCAGGTTTTTCCTCTGAATGGTGACCTGCTTGCGAGCTGCATCCTTTTATATCCGCAGGGCTGACGCAATGTATCCTCCCCGCATGCGCAGTGAACGCTTTGCATCCGCTAGGCATCCGCTAGGCATCCATGATGCATCTGCGTCATCTGCTAGGCATCCGCTCTGCATCCGTTCCTTCCACTGTGCGTCCGCTTCGCTGTGCTCCCCTGGAAGCCTTGTGGACGTGTCATCCGCTTCCATCTGCTAGGCTTCCGTGGAGCATCTGCTCACTACGTCCTCTCCCCGTCTGTTCCTTTCCGTTGTTGTCCGTTCTCTTTATGCAAATTTGGGGCACTTTTGAGAGCGGATAACAACGGATGGAACATTTTCTCGTCCGCTGTGTCCTTTTTACATACGTTTTGCATCTGTCGGCCGATGTGACAGGGCCTTTAGGTTATTGCGGTTGTCATCTTGCCTTTCCATTCTCCATTGCGGTGCCTGTTGCCATGCTATTACTTGTGCACCCCTAAATGCAGCCTAAATATTATTATTCTTCCTAGTGTATTCTTGCAGATGCAGGGTCCATTTTTATAGCATTAAACATCACTTTGCATGGTCAACTATATTTCTGGGGCACAGTCCTGCAGTTTGCATGTCTTTGTTGATGGTGTCTTGCCATCTCTCTTTTAAATGCCTGTGAGGATGCCAGCCATTGGCTTTGAGTTGGTAAGTTGTATCCATATCAACAGAGTTGGCCTTCTCTCATCTTCTCTATAATTGGTGTCACACCAAAATGTTGTTGAATCATGTCATTTGTGATGTGGTCAAGAAGGGAGATGCCCAATATCCAATGGGGCTTTCGCATTTCCATGGCATGGACATAATGTTTGGCCCCTGTTGTTGCTGTCAAGCATTCAATGTCATACAATGCAACACGGTGGATGGTTTTCTTGTAAATATTAGATTTAAGATGGGTTGGCATTTGTCTGTCCCATAATACACCCATGAGTTCTTGTCAATGCATCTGGGCTGCTCCCAGATTCCGAAAAATGTCCACCTTCTTTAGGTTTTCTCTATTGATTTGAAGCATTTCAGGAGTGGTAACAATCTTTAAATGCAGTCTAAATACTATAGAATATATATTTTTGCTTCTCACCAGTGGCAATTTTGGGACATTATCAATACAATTTGCCAGCCATTTTGGTGCAGCAGATAAAGTGCTGCGTTAAAAAGCAGAAAACTCTGAGTTCTAGGCCTCCCTTAGGCATGAAAGCCACCCTGTGGAGACATTTTTGTGAGTTGTAATTACACAATGACAACTTTTGGCATTCCCTGCTGGCTTTCCACAAGCAAAGTTAAGGGGTAATCCAATAGAAAGTTGGGCATGGTGTTCACCTGAATGTTGACTTAATGACCTGGCAATTTTTGTTTAAGTATAGCAATCAAAACAGATTATATACAAAGACTGGATGAATATTCAGACACATTATATATGTAATGTGTCTGAATATTCATCCAATCTTCTTCTGTAACCAAACTGGGGCTGAAGATTTTTCTCAGACACTTCCAGAGGAATGAAGAGATTACATAGCACAACAGGCTACTTTGTACACTTTTTTTAGTTAGTGAGAAGAAATGTGAACTGGGAGAAAAAAACAGTGACAAGTATAGGAGTATCAAATACTTTCTAGCCACAAAAGATGATAAAATCCAGCACCAGTCACTTAACAACTAGCTTAGCAACCGAAATTCTAGTCCCAATTGCAGTCATAAATTGAGGGCTGCCTGCATTTGAATCTGCTATTGGTTCAAATCTCTGTCTACTTGAAATGACAAGGATCATTTGATACTATCAGAATAGTCAAGTCAAGTTTATGATCTAGATTGGTTCTATGAAATTTTTCTATGAAAACATCTGGTAGGCTTATGCTTGGAATCAAGATTCCTGAAGTTGATCTGACACTAAAAAGGCTAATTTTTCATGGGTCCCAATGTAGTTTGAAAATAAGAAACTAATATTTATATGTCACAAAGGACAAAATAATACCAGACAATTTCAGCCTCTCAGGCCCCTCTATTGAAGACCTCAGTAACCTTCGTGGAAAAATGAGACTTTAACATGGAGTCGGAACTCACTGAACTCATAAAGAAAAAAGCTTTCAGGAAATCTAAAGAACACAATGGAATGTGAATACAGTACAAGTGTTAATTAATTGATAGGATAGTAGTAATTTGTCACACATACCCACTCCCACACACCACATGTAACTTGCGTTTACATAACCAACCTATGGTTCTCTCTTCCCCCAACTGCCTCATCCCAATTTAAGTCCTCTGTGAGTCTAGTCACATGGCTACACCTAATGAAGTGAGCTATAGGTTCTTAAGCTTATGCCTTTTTCATAAAATATATGTCAAAAAGTATCACATCCCTTCCAATTTTTTGCTACCTTCCTGTTTTAAGTATAGAAAGTTTTATTATATGTTATGGATGTTTTCATTAAAAGATTCTTTTTAATATTTATAACAATGATTAATTGTAAAGTATTACTTCATTTATTAGTTTATTTTGAAGTAATACTTCATAATAAATAAAATGCGTAATAAATAAATCTCAAGCTACCACTTTTGTTACTATTATTTGTGATACGCTCCCTTATAAACAATTGCTTCATTTTCCTTGCATTTCTGCCCTCGCTCCACCCTGCCCTGCCCCAAACATGTGTGTGTACAAGTGGAGATGTATTTGCAGACAATGGTGCTCAGGGTTACCACAGTCCTACCTTAAGCAATACTTTGCCAGCTGATGTGGCAATAACACAACTGAGATGAATAGATAGAAGAATTTATGCAAAGTTAATTGCAATTCTGTTTGTAGCTTATAGCCATAAGAACCTTTCACTCCCTGTATGGATGAGTTATTCTACAGTGAAAGCACATTTCTTGGATGCATTTCTACAATTGCTTAACATTTAAACATTTCAAAGTGCTCCCATTTAAAACTCTATAAATTCAATTGGGAATTCATCCCTGTGGTTTGTCGATGTGGGCGCTGCTTTCCTATTCACATATGCAGTAAAAATGCATGCATTCTCCTTCCCTATCTGTTTTCTTATCTATTTGGCTTAAGTAATCAGAAAGCCCTCTTGGGGTTGGGGTTTGCAAAGCTGTCTCTTTCCAAACTGCTATTCTTAATGCTTTTGATAAGGAAAAGGAATAGGATCCATTAGATGCAGACTGTGCATATTTTCTATGGCAAGCATAGCTGTATCTGAGAACTGCCTAAAGAAAGGAGGGAAAACTCAAACTGGGACATAAAACTGCCTGCTCATCACTGAAGCTCTGCTGCTGGACTTCAAAGGACAAGGTGCTCAAAAGCCTTCATACAGTTTTAAGATTTTCAATCTTAAAATTGTGCTAAGATTTTTTGGGACAACCTCTGTTTGGTATCCAGAAGAATAAAAACAAATCCTTGATGATCTATTCTCCAAGAAATTTTAAAATCTATTCAAAACACCATTCAAAGCAAGTACAGGTTTATCATAGTGCCTTTAATTACACTGTGCTTTAAAAGACGGCCATATATCGACCATCATCTTGTGTCAAGTTAAAGTTGGCTTACTTCATTTATAAAAGGAAGATAATATTTGGCTTCTCTTCAGGCCAACATGACATGTTGAATTGCTGGGTGTTCATTTTTCACCATTGGAACAAAGTGATGTGTTCATACCTGGATACGTTTCTGTAAACTGAGTGCTCTGGATAGAATCACAGCCATTATTTAAAAAAAAAACATTGGGATTCAGAATAATGTTAGATATTTTGCTCTACCCATCAATTTAATTTTCTATTGTGTCATCTTTCTAAGAAAAAATGGGAAATAAAAATGGCATTTGCTGTTCTAAAAGCTGTTTTAAAATTACATCCATTATGAACTAGAGTTTTGATATGTCCCCCTCAAAAATGAAGCTGCTCAATTCATATATTCAGAGGTATGAACATCAAGGATAGTTTTGCTAGACCCCCTCTTCCAATTCTTGGCCTTTGTTCTCTTTCCTTCTTGTTTCTATCTGATCCTGGGTATCATTTGTCTCTGTGAATAAATAGGATATGAAAAGCACCTCTGCTGAGCCTCTCTTTTGTTCTAAACTGCTGAATATCAGAGGGCAAGTAAGTCTGAGAGGGACTATCTTCTTCAGCCAAAGAAGCCCAGCTGTATGGGACCTGTTCTTGGCATAGGAAGCAGCTGTCTTATTCTGCTGTATAGTGAGACTGAAGGAGTGGGATCTGATGCAAAGTCTTTTCCAAGAACTGGGCTTGTATATAACCAGCATGAACAATGGTGGCATCGAAGCATAGAAATGGGCACAGATTTCATCACACCATTCTGGTTATTATCTTGGTTTTTCTTTTAACATACCCTGTAGATAATCCTGATGAAAACATTATACATAATATTCAAACTCTAGGGAGAGGCATAGGAAACATGCTAACTGTTTTAAATCAAGATTTCTATGAAAATATTATTTTAATGATTTAGATTATTATGGTATGTACTCTTTGTCCCTGTCTTCATCAGCGGAATAAAGGGAGAACTTTTGAGAGGCCAGTTCAACCCAACTTATATTTACTGTTGTTGCTGATGTAATTCGTTTTTTCCAGACTGAGAACAAACTGATATATTATACAGGCTAAATGTGATGAACTGACTTCATCCTATCCATGGAAGAAGAAAATTTGGGTTCAACTCTCCTGAATTTAGACCCCAGTTTTGATTCAGTATACAAGCCCAGTCCTATCATAGAACAGCAGGACAAACAGATCAGGAAATTGTTCAACAGGGATCAAGAAGGAATAGCCTGGGATGGTAGCAGACAGAGTTCCTGGAAATGCATTTCATGCTGTGCTTGTTACCAGAGGTCATTGTCCAGATCTTAAATCATGGTGGCACCTCCTAGGTTACAACCATTGATGGCCAGGTTGAAGTCCAGATGCTAGGCTACTTGGGAGACAGGGAAGAAAAGGAGCCTTTCTCCCCAGGACTACTTAAATATTAGCATAGGCTGCTTCCTTGCCAAGGAGCTTTAACTCTTAGTGCATGGCTTTTTGCCGAAGAGAAAAAGCAGGGTACAAAGAATCCTAGTAAAAAATACAACATGTGCTCAAATACAATGCTTTGTAGGGAAACTCCCTATCCTGTCATAATGTGTGCTTTTTCTGTTATTTTTCATCTCAGAATGGAGCGGAAACTATTCCCTGATTCTCGTAATTATGGACAGAGAGGAAACACAAAATAGGATCTGAGAGCGACGAGATCCATGGATTAGGATTACGGTTAGGTTTAAAATAGGGTCTAGAAATGTTTGTGGACATTCTGTACTTGAGAATTAAAAGCAATGGTTTACCCCTTTAAGTGAATTGTATGGAATTGTTAGTGATTTCAAATTATAATCCAATTTCTGGCTGGATATACCCCTCACCATGATATAAAACAGGATATGTGACAATTATCTGGATCCTGACAATACCCAGAAAAATGGGTTTGGATATTTCCCCTTGCCTTTAAGACTCTGTTGTTGGGTTGTGTCTTACGTGCATCTTCTAGCTTGCCTTTCATTTTAATTATAGAAATTACTCCTATCTCTATTTTTGTGTGTGTTTGGCCTCTGTAGAATGAAGAAAATTTTAAAGATTTTCTTTTTAAACTTACTTTTGATTGGCTGAATGTCCCTTTTTCTCTAGAGTGGGACCATAAGCTCACAATTTTTATATTCCCTTCCCTTCCCATTCCTCATATGACACCTCCTCCCCCCCAAATCAGGAAAGCCATAGAGCGATATCTCTATGTAAGGAAGGAGAGACATTTCCAGATACTTTTGGGATCTACTGATACTAAAGACAAATTGTACTTACAATAGATGACAGTATGATATAGCTCTGTGTATCATGCATATAGACAAGTGGAAGAATTAGCAGAGTTTTCATATAAATGGATAAGTTGTAGTTCTGGACTTTTTTTACATTACAAAACTAATAGCTATTGTCTGTTTGACCCCACATCAACAAATTGGTAGTGCTGTCTATATATGTAGATTTTTTTGTCATTCTTTGTGATTTTTTTTCCCTGCATCAGCTTCAAATTAGAAGTTTCCAAAGAGTTATCTTCATTTTTCTTTGTCTTCTTTCTTCTGTGATTTTTTGCTATGGTACAGTGATACACATTTACACTTCTCTAAAATTGCTGAATTAAAGCTAAGAGCATTACTAAATACATCTATATAAAATGTATATACTATAGGGAAATGCTATAGCATTCCACATTAATAGCTTGCTTTTAATTACTATTAATTTGCATTGTTATCAAGAATGAAAAATATAGGCATTCAAGCATTGCTTCTATGCTTAAGTTATTATTTACTTTGAACTTTTTGTTCAATCAGTTTTGCTTCTGAGTTTTTCTCTCATCAGGATATTTCCCTATTGCTTATTTTATTACACAATACTATTCTCAATCTGAGTCTGAAAATTTTTAATCAGTTGCATTAACTGATACTTGAATATAAGTAGATGGAAGATTAATGAATCAAGAAAGCTGCTGCATTTATATAATGAAATCCCATCCCCTTTTAAACATGTGATACATGTCAAAAAGAGCTGGGGTTTCAATCATGTCGGTGCAGCCACCCCTGTAGCTTGTTTGATACTTTTATTCCCAATGTCTTTAGATAGAAGAATTTCAGTTTAATTCCTTGGATACTTGGAACATTCCACATTACAGTACCTGAGCCAATTAATAATTGTACAATTTAAGATTGTACAATCACAACAATATAAATAATTGCCAAGTTGGTCTTCTGTAATCCTGTTGCAGTTGTGCAATCTTCATATCTTTCTTCTGTTTTTCTGGAATGCCATTAAAATCTTTTCCAGGGATCTCTGGACTTCATTTCATCTTCCTTGGTTTTCAAAAATAACAGTATCAGGTGACAGAATGAAAGCTGTTAAGATTTATTAAAATTGCATGGCTCAACATTCACTCAATGGTGGTTATCTAATGATTAATTCCTGTTTAGCTACTTCCTGAACATTTGAGACAGAATGACAGAGCTTTATATACTGAAAATAGGATTCCATGTATGTAAATTCATGAAATGTAGTGGCTGATATGCAGTGTTTTTAATCTGGATAAGCAATGTCAAAAGGCTTAAGTATGTATGCTTGAGGTAAAAATAGCCAGGTTTTTTCCTTCATTGTCAGTCTAAATGTAGCCTAAATGCATTGGCAGGCCTAGGTTTTATTTAACATTTTCCTAAGGTCTAGAGCAAGGGTGTCAATCTCGGTCATCAGGGTGTCGTCATGTGATGTGTCATTACTTTTTTCTCTTTCGCTAAACCGGTGTGGGTCTAGCCAGTACATGACGCCTGTGGGCCGTGAATTTGATATCCCTGGTCGAGAATCATTCAGAGTACCATTCTCGACTGTGACAGGAGGAAATGCCTTGAAATATCCAGGGGATCACAGCTGTAAAAGAAAAAGTGCAAATACCTATTCTATCCTCAGCTGGGCCATCTTAGCAGTTTTTCCTGTAGCCCAGTAGTATAAAACTTAGGTGAAATCAAGAGCCACCCTGAAGTTTTCCGTGACATCCCCAGACTATCTTCTGGAAGGTGGGGAGGGAGAAAACTAACACCAGCTCAAATTCCTTTGTTTGATTTAATATGTACTTTGGCCATTTTATTGAATAAAACAATTTAAAAAAATAAAAATTGTGCAAAGGAAAAATAAAGCAATAAAAGGGGAAAAAGCAAAAGAGCAACAAAAATTCTGTACGTATATAGGCTCCTGATATATTCTTTTATACTATACTTTCAGTGGTTATATTTCATTGTCATTACTCATACATAATTTATGTCTGCA
Organism: Laticauda colubrina; assembly: GCA_015471245.1. Classification (NCBI taxonomy): domain Eukaryota; kingdom Metazoa; phylum Chordata; class Lepidosauria; order Squamata; family Elapidae; genus Laticauda; species Laticauda colubrina. Next base: position 8,072,121 of record BLBF01000051.1, read on the forward strand.
AGCAATTCATTCATAAGTCATGGGGAATTTCAGTTTTTCAACATAAGAAATAATAAAATTCAATAGTGAGTCAAACTGGATTGAATTTAGATTTAATTTAAATTAAAGTTAAATCAATTAACACGAGTGCTTATGTTTTTAATAAGTTCTGTAGGAGCTAGGTCTCACACTATCACTAAAACAAAAACTCCACAAGAATAAATTGGACCATTGCAAAAACAAAGGACATGCAGAAATGACTTAGCTTACTGGAGATGAAATGCAATAGTCTGTCAGGTATTGACAGGAACAGTTGAATCTTGTCTTGTAAATAGGTCTGGCTCTTGATTAATTACAGTTGCTGATATTTTGTGGTTGTCATTGTTGTTATGCTTGCCTAATTTTCTTCAATAAATATTATTTAGATTCTTGGATTACTTAATCCTTGGATTTTCTTTCTTTTTAATGTTTTGCATTATAAAATTCAAATAATAGCCAAATGCAGTTGTATTTATACAATGGGAACTGGAAACTATTAACAACTAAAGTAAATTAAAACTTTCAAAATAGAAAATGTATATTACTGCTAAATATGATTAATGAGCTATAAAATGGACACAGAGTAGCTTAAGTTATAGAGTTGATGCTGAATATAACGGATAAGAAGGTGCAGAATACATTAATTATTTTAAAATATAAAAAACAGTTTAGAATTTTGAACTTAGAGCTGAAATCTTCGCTCTTGTTATTTATGAATATCAAAAGGTGGATTTTGGTGGAAAAAGAGAGCTGCTTGGAAAAAGTGAATATGTATTTTAAGCCCTTGTCACACTGTACCAACGGATGCAAAGAGGATGTAAAACGGACAAAAAAGCTTGCCATCTGTTGGTTAACACGATGTACTCACTGCCTCCATTTTGCTTCCTCTCTATCCATCCAGCATCCGTTTATTGACGTTTCATCTGCTCAGAAAGTTTTGAGCTGCTCAAAACTTTTGCGCGGAAAATGTATCCAATTCATCCGTTCTGCATCCGCTACGCATCCGTTCTGCATCCGTTACGCATCCGATATATCCGCTAGGCATCCACTGCGCATCCGCGCAACTCGCATCCGCTCGGACGCAGGGAGGAAGCAGAACGGACGCAGAATAGATGCAGAATGGATGCCTAGCGGATGCAGCACGGAAGCAAAGCATGTAAAACGAAAAAAACGTTCGCAGAGGGGACCTATCTCGGATATTAAGGATGTCTAGAGGTTGCCTAGAAGATGCCTAGAGGATGCAAAGGGACACCTATACTGCATATAAAAAGGGGGAGCAACACATCTGGATCTCACTTGACCAGCAGCCCTGTTGCAGACCTCTGCAGCCTTCATCTGACTCTTCCTCTTCCACACATCCAGTCATGTCAATCGTGGATCGTAACACAGTCCTTTTGGCAGCCACCATCCTTCTGCAACAGTGCGAAGCCATCTACAGGCTCTGTGAATTCTACTACAGGAAGAAAAAGGGGCGGCCAAGAAGCGTCTGGGTAGAAAGATGGTTCGCCAGAAGAGCAGAGGACGGACTGTACAACAAGCTGATGGTGGAGCTCAGGAACGAAGACACTCGGGCGTTCCAGAACTTCATGAGGATGCCTCCAGCCATGTTTGACGAAGTTGTGCAGCGGCTGACATCCAGGTTGACCAAGGAAAACACCAACTTCCGGCCCAGCCTGGAACCTGGGCTCAAGGTGGCACTCACTCTGCGCCACCTGGCCTCAGAGACCACCTACAGGAGCATGCAGTATGGCTGGAGGGTGCCACCCAGCACCATCAGCATTGTGGTCAGAGAAGTGGTGCAGGCCATCATCGAAGAATACAAGGAGGAGCTCCTCCAGTACCCCTCCACTGAAGAAGGCTGGAAGAAAGTTGCAGAGCAGTGGTATCAGAAGTGGAACTTCCCCCACACCGTTGGAGCCATAGATGGGAAGTATGTGGCCTGCAAAGCTCCAGCCAAGTCGGGGTCCATTTATTTCAATTACAAGGGCTTCTTCAGCATCATCCTCTTCACCATGGTCGATGCTGACGACAAGTTCATGTACATCGATGCTTCAGGCAACGGGTCAGCTTCAGATGCCCAGGTATACAATGCCAGTCACCTCAAGAAGGAGCTGGAACGCAACCTCATGGTGGGCTTCTCAGATCCAGAACCCCTGCCCAACGACACACAAGATGTGCCCTACTTCATCGTGGGTGATGATGCCTTCTCCCTCACAACCTACTTCATGAAGCCCTACACCTCCAAATACCTCACCCGTGAAGAGAGGATCTTCAACTACAGGCTGTCCAGGGCAAGACGGGTGGTTGAGAACGCCTTTGGCATCCTGGCCAACAGGTTCCTGGTACTTCTCACCACCATGCAGCATCGCCCAGAGACCGTGAGGAGGATCATGGAAGCTTGCTGCATCCTGCACAATCTCATGCGCACCCGCTACCCAGTCTTGCAGAACAGACTCGTGGACCTCCAACAAGGCAATGGGGACATGGAGCCTGGGGAATGGAGGCAAGGGCGAAACCTGATAGACACTGAGGATGTGCAAGGCCCCAACAGAGCCTCACGTGAAGGGAAGAAGCAGCGCAACCTCCTGAAACACTGGTGCAATTACCCAGCTGGAGCAGTGGAATGGCAAGACAGGATGATAGATGGTTAATGGATGCTTCCTTCAGCCTGTCTCATCACACGGATGAGATTGGGCCATGTATGTTTGGTGGGCCTACAATGAACAGGGCATTTAATAAAGAGTTGTGTTTATGTTCAAATGTGTGGATCAATGATTACATCGTTATTGATAATGAAGGGCCAAAGGTGTGGCACCTGAGAGGGGGGACCATACAGTCCCACTATGCTTGCACTGGAGGTTTATCTATCCCACAGCTATTACCCATCCCAAAGGTATCCCTGCCCAACCCACTGCTATCTTAACCCATCCCATAATCATGCAAAGCTTTAACCATTTCTAAAAGTTTCCACCAAGACTTTATTAAAAAAAAGAAACGAAGCAAGTGTATGAGTCAAAAATAGACTTTATTAACAAGAAGCTATAAAATAAAAATGAGTCTCTGGCACTCCTCTTGGTCGCTCAGTCGCAGGGGTGAAGGGTGCAGGTGCTGTGGAGGTGGCTGGTGCTGGAGTGCTTGTCATCAGCTCCTCCAGAAGCAGAAGCAGCAGAAGCGCCAGCCCCAGAAGAGCGAGCCCGTGCTGCAGAAGCCCCAGGAGAACCAGAGTGAGGGCCAGGGGGCGGGATGGTAGCTCTGTCCCTCTTGCAAGGGCTGGCAGCAGATGGCTGAGGCTTGCTGTGCTTCCACATGGTTGTGGGGTTGCTGGCTGGCAGGGAGGCTGGCAGGAACCAAGGCTGGCAGGGAGGCAGGCACCAAGGCTGGCAGGCAGGCTTGCAGGGAGGCAGGCACCAAGGCTGGCAGGTAGGCAGGCACCAAGGCTGGCAGAAAGGCTGGCAGGCAGGCAGGCAGGCAGGCAGGCTGGCACCAAGGCTGGCACCAAGGCTGGCAGGAAGTTTGGCATGGAGGCAGGCACCAAGGCTGGAAGGAAGGCTGGCAGGCATGCAGGCACCAAGGTTGGCAGACAGGCATGAACCAAGGCTGGCAGGCAGGCAGACAGCAAGCTGGCAAGGAGGCTGGCAGCAAGGCTTGCAGGCAGACATGCAGGCAGGACAGGCAGGGCAGTCGATGTGTCTGGAAGCAGGTCTTTCCTCTGAATGGCGACCTGCTTCTGAGCTGCTTCCGTTATATCCGCGGGGCTGATGCAATGCATCCTCCCCGCATGTGCAATTAACGCTCGGCATCCGCTAGGCTTCCTCTGTGCATCCGCTGTGCATCCACTCTGCGTCCGCTTCATCCGCTGTGCATCCGTTCTGCATACGCTGTGTCTGTTCCGCATCCGCTTTGCTGCGGCCCCCCGGAAGCCTAGCGGATGTGCCATCACCTCCCATCCGCTCCCATCCGCTGTATCTGTTCCGCATCCGCTTTCCATCCGCCCTGCGTCCTCCCCGCGTCTGTGTTATCCGCTCTGGTTATGCAAATGTTTGCCCCTTCTGAGAGTGGATAACAACGGATGGAACATTTTTCTCGTCCGTTGTGTCCGTTTTGCATCCATTGGGCAGTGTGACAGGGCCTTAAACTCTGACTTCATACTTCTCTATATTCTGACTGATTTGCAGTGTTTTTAAACATGTAACCCCCCCTTTAAAAGATTCTCGGATTTTCTTGTGAGTTTGTCTAAATAGTTTAAAAATATATTCTGGATGACAACTTCCTCCTTGGATGCAAACTTTGAAATAGCTCTGGAGCTGCACCCACGTTTTTAGAAGGAACCTGCAATGTATCAATAGTTGAGGCTACTGGAATGCTTTGCAGAGTGTATGGCCATATCACCATCATCTACGGTAGATAGCAGGATGATTGACAATGTGCCTCATGCTACATCACCCTTTTTACTTGTCTGAAGCACCATGTAGGTATAATAGGCACAGCAACTACTCTCTGCTTTGTCTTTCCTTCTCTCTCTCTCTTGTAGTTGAAACAAATCCAATTGTTCTGAGTACTGTTTCATTGAAGCATATTACTTTGCCTGGAAAGTTGAAGCATATTAAGCCCATGTCCACTGGCCAACGGATGCAAAAAGGACACAGCGGATGAGCAAAATGTTCCATCCGTTGTTATCCGCTCTCAAAAGGGGCAAAAATTTGCATAACCGGAGCGGATAACACGGACGCGGGGAGGACGCAGGGCGGATGCAAAGCGGATGCGCAATGGAAGCCCAGCAGATGGAAGCAGATGGGAGCGGATGGCACGTCCGCTAGGCTTCCGGGGGGCCTCAGCAAAGCGGACGCGGAACGGATACAGCGGATGCACAGCGGACGCGGAACGGATGAAGCGGATGCACAGCGGATGCAGAGCGGAAGCCTAATGGATGCCTGGCGTTAATTGCGCATGCGGGGAGGATGCATTGCATCAGCCCCACGGATGTAACGGAAGCAGCTCAGAAGCAGGTCGCCATTCAGAGGAAAGACCTGCTGCTGGACACATCGACTGCCTTGCCTGTCCTGCCTGCATGTCTGACTGCCAGCCTTGCTGCCAGCCTTGCTGTCTGCCTGCCTGCCAGCCTTGGTGCCTGCCTGCCTGCCAGCCTTCCTGCAAGCCTTGGTTTCTGCCAGCCTCCCTGCCAGCCAGCAACCCCACAACCATGTGGAAGCACAGCAAACCTCAGCCATCTGCTGCCAGCCCTGGCAAGAGGGACAGGGCTACCATCCCACCCCCTGGCCCTCACTCTGGTTCTGCTGGGGCTTCTGCAGCACGGGCTCGCTCTTCTGGGGCTGGCGCTTCTGCTGCTTCTGCTTCTGGAGGAGCTGATGACAAGCACTTCAGCACCAGCCACCTCCACAGCACCTGCACCCTTCAACCCTGAGACTGAGCAACCAAGAGGAGTGCCAGAGACTCATTTTTGTCTTATAGCTTGTTGTTAATAAAGTCTATTTATGATTCACACACTTGTTTCATTTCTTTTTTTTAATAAAGTCTTGGTGGAAACTTTTAGAAATGGTTTAAGCTTTGCATGCTTGTGGGATGGGTTAAGATAGCTGTGGGATGGGCAGGGATACCTGTGGGATGGGCAGGGATACCTTTGGGATGGGTAATAGCTGTGGGATAGATAAACCTCCAGTGCAAGCATAATGGGACTGTATGGTCCACCCTCCCAAGTGCCACACCTACGGCCCTTTATTATCAATAATAATGTAATAATTATCCACACATGTCAACATAAACACAACTCTTTATTAAACGCCCTGTTCATTGTAGGCCAACCCAACATACATGGCCCAATCTCATCCGTGTGATGAGACAGGCTGAAGGAAGTATCCATTAATCATTTACCATCCTGTCTTACCACTCCACTGCTCCAGCTGGGGAGTTGCACCAGTGTTTCAGGAGGTTGCACTGCTTCTTCGCCTCACGTGAGGCTCTGTTGGGGCCTTGCACATCCTCAGTGTCTATCAGGTTTTGCCCTTGCCTCCATTCCCCAGCCTCCATGTCCCCATTGCCTTGTTGACGGTCCACAAGCCTGTTCTGCAAGACTGGGTAGCGGGTGCGCATGAGATTGTGCAGGATGCAGCAAGCTTCCACAATCCTCCTCAAGGTCTCTGGGCTATGCTGCATGTTGATGAGAAGTACCTGGAACCTGTTGGCCAGGATGCCAAAGGCGTTCTCCACCACCCGTCTTGCGCTGAACAGCCTGTAGTTGAAGATCCTCTCTTCACGGGTGAGGTATTTGGAGGTTAGGGCTTCATGAGGTAGGTTGTGAGGGAGAAGGCATCATCCCCCATGATGAAGTAGGGCACATCTTGTGTGTCATTGAGCAGGGGTTCTGGATCTGGGAAGCCCACGATGAGGTTGCGTTCCAGCCCCTCCTTTAGGTGACTGGCGTTGTATACCTGGGCATCTGAAGATGAGCCGTTGCCTGAAGCATTGATGTACATGAACTTGTAGTCAGCATCGACCATGGCAAAGAGGATGATGCTGAAGAAGCCCTTGTAGTTGTGATAAGTGGACTCCGACTTGGCTGATGCTTTGCAGGCCATGTGCTTGCCATCGATGGCTCCAACAGTGTGGGGGAAGTTCCACTTCTGATACCACTGTTCTGCAACTTTCTTCCAGCCTTCTTCAGTGGAGGGGCACTGAAGGAGCTCCTCCTTGTATTCTTCGATGATGGCCTGCACCACTTCTCTGACCACAAAGCTGATGGTGCTGGGTGGCACCCTCCAGCCGTACTTCATGCTCCTGTAGGTGGTCCCTGAGGCCAGGTGGCGCAGAATGAGTGCCACCTTGAGCCCAGGTTCCAGGCTGGGCGGAAAGTTGGTGTTTGCCTTGGTCAACCTGGGTGTCAGGCGCTGCAGAACTTCATCAAACATGGCTGGAGGCATCCTCATGAAGTTCTGGAACGCCCGAGTGTCTTCGCTGCTGAGCTCCACCATCAGCTTGTTGTGCAGTCCGTCGTCTGCTCTTCTGCGAACCATCTTTGGACCCAGACTTTTTTTGGGTGCCTCCTTTTCTTCCCGTAGTAGAGTTCACAGAGACTGTAGATGGTTTCGCACTGTTGCAGAAGGATGGTGGCTGCCGAAAGGACTTTGTCACAATCCACGGTGGACATGACTGGATGCTGTGGAAGAGGAAGAGCCAGATGAAGGCTGCAGAGGTCTGCACCGCTGGGCTGCTGTTCTGAAAGTGAGATGCAGGCGAGTTGCTCCCCGTTTTTAAAGGCAGTATAGGTTTTCCGCTAGGCATCCTCTAGACATCCTTAATATCCAAGATAGGTCCCCTCTGCGAATGTTTTTTCTGTTTTAAATGCTTTGTTTCCATTCTGTATCCGCTAGGCATCCCTTCTGCATCCGTTCCACGTCCGTTCTGCTTCCTCCCTGCTTCCGGGCGGATGCGAGTTGCACGGATGTGCAGCGGATGCCTAGCGGATATAGCGGATGCGTAGCGGATGCAGAACGGACGAACTGGACACATTTTACACGCAAATGTTTTAGCCAGCCCAACACTTTCGGAGCCGATGAAACGTCCATAAACGGATGCTGGACAGATAGAGAGGAAGCCAAACGGAGGCAGTGAGTACATCGCGTTTTCGAACGGATGGCAAGGGTTTTTGTCCGTTTTACATCCTCTTTGCATCTGTTGGTTCAGTGTGACATGGGCTTTACTTTGTTATAGAAAGGTGGATCATCCAATAAATCAGCAATAAGATGGCTCAACATTTACTCTTCCAATGATTGCCATCCTTTTCCCTGTCTGTAGTCACAATGGTAAAGGAAATGCTAGGCTAACTCTATCTTGGGATGGAAGCAGTTGTCCAAATTTTCTTTGAAAGCGATATATTGACCTCATGAATTTTCCTAACATGACTGTGATTTATTTTCAGCTTTTTGACTCAACTAATTGAGTTCATACCATCCAGTGATTCATGCCACAGAAAGGGTTCCAGAGAGAATGGGCTCTCCAAAAGCAGCCTTTCCCTCCCTTTTCCTGAAAGGCCCCAACATTTTTCTTTCTTTCTTTATTAGTTGGAGAGCCATAATGCTTTTAAAGCCAAGAAGTCTTTGAAAATGAACATTTAACCCGGAATCAAATCAATCACTGTCAAAGTTTGAATTTCAGTCCTGATGAGAGGACAGCAGCCCAGATTCTTTTGAGAAAAATGCTTTTTCCCAGATGCTTCCCCCCATGGGAGTGATCAAGATTTCTGTGAAATTCAAAAACTTCAATGAAATATCTCATTTTACCCTTTGGTATTTAAAAAAGGATTCCATATGGTAGAAAGGTAATAGGAAGAGATGTACTCCGTTTAATCACATCATACACCACTGTGCAAATGTTAAGTTAAAATCTCTATTTTACTTCTAGAGCCGAAGTTGTGAACAGACCTAAGATTAGACCTCATCTTCCTTGTCTATTAGATGGATTTATTTTCTTTTGTTCAGTCATGGCTAATTCTTGGAGACTTTCTACACAAGGTTCCTGTACTTTTCTTGGTAAAGTTTTTTAATTTTAGGCATGGGACAAATAATTGTACTCTTTGAAACCCTCAGATCTATAAAAAGGACAGAAGATTAGATCCAAACTAGCAGATACTCTTAGAATCCATAGACATCAATAAAACTTTAATAAGTCATATTTTACTTTTCACATATTTGAGAGATAAGTGCAGTTTATTAATTTAGATCCAATCTAATGCCAGAAACCAAAAGGTTTAGATGACATCCAGCTTCATCGCATTTTTCTTTGTTTAAATTCCATAAAGGCTTTGAGTTCTTGAAACAGATACTTCAGGATGGTTTAGGAATGAAGAAAATCGGTTAATCTCATTTGGTGGATTATGTGGGTCAGGTGGCTTGCTGAACTGGGTATTGAATGAAAGGTACACTTTACCTTAAATATCATACTGGCAGAACTGTTCTTTGGAGGCTTTCAGAATATGTAGTAGTACTAATGGTAACCAGACATTCTGGATGTAATCAGTACATGTCCAATCCAGTGGTGGGATTCAAATTTTTTTACTACCAGTTCTGTGGATGTGGCTTATTTTGTGGGCATGGCTTGATGGTCTTGTGACTGGGTAGGCATGCAACTGGGTGGGCGTGGCCAACTCAATGTCACTCACATGAAGGGGTGCCTCACTTGGTCCCTCCTTTCCCAGCCATTCCTTGTCACACCCAGCTTCAACGTATCTATAGTTCTGTAAAAATGTTCATCTTTTTTTGACTTTTTTATCCACATACTATAGATGTACTTTCGTGAACCACTGAAAGGAGGAAATGGCTCACATACTTTGCCCAAGAGTGTGATAGGCAACAGGCTGTTAAGGGGCTTCCAGAAAGAAGGGTGGGGGCAATGTATTTTCCAAAGCATCAGAAGGCAAACAAGAAGCAATGAATGGAAACTGAGCAAAGAGAGAAGCAACCTAAAACTAAGGAGAAACTTACTGACTGTGAGAACAATTAACCAGTTGGCCTGCTTTTTTCCAAAAGCTCTGGGTGCTCAATCCCTGGAAGTTTTAAAGAAAAGACCGGACAAGCCATTTCTCTGAAATGGTATAGGGTTCCCCCCAAGGTCCCTTCTAAGTATTATTCTGTTATTCTGACACCTTTCCCAGGACCTCTACTCATAGTTTGGCATCCTCAGTTTTTCTGCCTGAGCTGAAGGTTGGACTAGAAGACCTCTATAGTCCCTTTCAACTCTGTTAAACATGCATGTATTTATGCTCTGGACTGTAGACATATAAACCCTGAAAAATATCTGGGCATAAGAAAGGCAGTAAAATCATTCTAGGTATAGGGACAGTGTAAAATATTAATATATGATAAATAATGGAACAATAGCACAGAGGTTTTCTTTTTTTCTCTCCCCCTTCCTATTTCTCTTTCTTTCTTTCTTTTTTCCTTTCTTTCTCTTTCTTTCTTTTTCTTTCTTCCAATTTATTTTTCTTTCTCTCTCTATCTTTTGCTCTTTTATTTCTTTCTCTCCCTTCCTCTTTCTTTTTTCCTCTTACTTTTTCTTTTCTTTTTTCTTTCTTCCTCTTTTTTTCTTGCTCTTCCTTCCTTCTTTTCTTGTCTCTCTCTATCTCACTCACACACACCAAACTCTCTCTTGTGACACACACACACATCTGGTCTGGGAAGAACTGATCTGGCAGGCTCCAGAACAGTGGGCAGTGGGAGAATGAAAAAAGCAGCAGCCCCGGAACATCCATCCACCCTCCCTTTCAGAGCATCATGGCAGTGGCGGTGGCACGGCTGCAGGAAGGAGCCCCAGAAATTCCTGCCCTCCCTTTCGGGGCACCTCCACCACCCCTCTCAGCCCCAGCGCAGCAGAGAAAGTTAATAGCCATGGCATGCTCCAGCCACTACCATCACTGCATCACCCTGAGGGTTATCTACCAGCTAGCTTGGCCCGGAAACAGCGCCCCACCTTGCCTTCCTCCCGCCTGACTGCCAGCTTCTTGACGTGAGCAGAGGCTGCTGGTTGGGGCACAGGGAACCACAGTGCTAGGCTCTAGCAGTGGTGAGTGCCAAGGGCATAGCTAGAATTGGAATAAAAGACTGTGCTCCTGTGGCGGAAAGAACTGGGGCAACACCCGCCAGCTTCAATGAGAAGGCACGAGCGAGGCAGCGACTGCTCTCGCATCAAGAAGTTCTGGTTCCTTCCGCCAGAGATGTATAGCCTTTTCTTCCAATTCTAGCTATGTCGTTGGCACTCGCCACCATGGAAGCCCAGCACTGTGGTTCCCTTCACTCCAACCAGAAGCTTTTGCTCGTGTCAAGAAGCTGGTGGCCAGGCAGGAGGAGGCGCAGGATAGGCGCAAGGTGTGGGAGGCCTGACACAAGGCCTGAGGGCTGTGGGGGGAGGCCTGGCAAGACCCCAGGTGGTGTGGGGAGGTTCAGCAAGGCCATGGGGGAGTGGCAGGAGGCCTGGCAAAGCCTTGGGTGGTGGTGGGAGGCCCAGCAAGGGGAGGGGCTATTGCAATTTGCAAGCTTACCTGTGAGCAGGCAGATCAGGGCTGCTCAGTTGGGGCTCAGGTACCATGTGGGAAAGATAGGTTAGAAAGGCAAGCCACAAGGATCCAGCATGCCACATAAGAGGGGAGGAGTGACTGGGTGGGGCAAGCAGCAGGCGAGTGGCAAGTGGCGCAAGCAAGCATCAGGTGGGTGGGACAAGTGAGCAAGCAGCAACCAGGTGACCAGGTCAGGGGCATGATCAGCCAGAAGTTGCTACCTGTTCGGCGACCCATGTCAAATTGCTGCTACCAATTCTCCTGAGAATCAGTTGAATACCATCTCTGGTCCATTCTCTAGTGATATCAGTCCTAAAGCACAGATAATTCTTGGTTTACAATTAATCACTTGGCAATTGTTTTAAATTACATCTGATTCAAAAAAAGAAGATTTATGATTTGGATTCAAGGTTCTGATGGATTGGACTCATCTGTGGTCACATGATCAAATTTGGGCACTTATCATCACAGCCACATTGACAGATATTTTTAACATCTGGTGGTCACATAATGTTTGACAGCAGTTTTGCTCAAAAACAGCATATACTTTTGTTTTTGGCAAAATTGTGCCCATAGCAACAATTAATTTGCTTAAGCCCATGTCACACTGGCCAACGGATGCAAAAAGGACACAGCGGACGAGCAAAATGTTCCATCCATTGTTATCCACTCTCAAAAGGGGCAAAAATTTGCATAACCGGAGCGGATAACACGGACGCGGGGAGGATGCAGGGCAGATGCAAAGCGGGTGCGGAACGGAAGCCCAGCGGATGGGAGCAGATGGGAGTGGATGGGAGTGGATGGCACATCCGCAGGGCTTCCGGGGGGCCTCAGCGAAGCGGACGTGGAACGGAAAGAGCGGAAGCAGAGTGGACGCCGAACGGATGAAGCGGATGCAAAGCGGAAGCCTAGCGGATGCACAGCAGAAGCCTAAGGATGCCTGGCATTAACTGCGCATGCGGGGGGGGATGCATTGCGTCAGCCCCGTGGATAGAACGGAAGCAGCTCGGAAGCAGGACACCATTCAGAGGAAAGACCTGCTGCCAGACACATTGACTGCCTTGCCTGCCCTGCCTGCATGTCTGCCTGCCAGCCTTGCTGCCAGCCTCCCTGCCAGCCTTGCTGCCAGCCGGTCTGCCTGCCAGCCTTGCTGCCTGCCTTCCTGCCAGCCTTGGTTCATGTCTGCCTGCCAGCCTTCCTGCCAGCCTTGGTTCATGTCTGCCTGCCAGCCTTGGAGCCTGCCAGCCTTGGTGCCAGCCTCCCTGCCAGCCTTCCTGCCTGCCTTGGTGCCAGCCTCCCTGCCTGCCTTTCTGCCAGCCTTGGTTCCTGCCAGCCTCCCTGCCAGCCAGCAACCCCACAACCATGCAGAAGCACAGCAAGCTTCAGCCATCTGCTGCCAGCCCTGACAAGAGGGACAGGGCTACCATCCCGCTCCCTGGCCCTCACTCTGGTTCTGCTGGGGCTTCTGCAGCACGGGCTCGCTCTTCTGGGGCTGGTGCTTCTGCTGCTTCTGCTTTTGGAGGAGCTGATGACAAGCACTCCAGCACCAGCCACCTCCACAGCACCTGGACCCTTCACCCCTGAGACGGAGCGACCAAGAGGAATGCCAGAGACTCATTTTTGTCTTATAGTTTGTTGTTAGTAAAGTCTATTTTTGATTCACACACTTGCTTCATTTCTTTTTTTTCATAAAGTCTTGCTGGAAACTTTTAGAAATGGTTTAAGCCTTTGCATGCTTGTGGGATGGGTTAAGATAGCTGTGGGATGGGCAGGGATACCTGTGGGATGGGCAGGGATACCTTTGGGATGGATAATAGCTGTGGGATAGATAAACCTCCAGTGCAAGCATAGTGGGACTGTATGGTCCACCCTCCCAGGTGCCACACCTATGGCCCTTTATTATCAATAATAATGTAATAATTATCCGCACATGTCAACATAAACACAACTCTTTATTAAATGCCCTGTTCATTGTAGGCCAACCAAACATACATGGCCCAATTTCATCTGTGTGATGAGACAGGCTGAAGGAAGCAAACATTCAGCATCTACCATTCTGTCTTGCCACTCCACTGCTCCAGCTGGGGAGTTGCACCATTGTCTCAGGAGGTTGCGCTGCTTCTTCGCTTCATGTGAGGTTCTGTTGGGGCCTTGCACATCCTCAGTGTCGAACAGGTTTCACCCTTGCCTCCATTCCCCAGGCTCCATGACCCCATTGGCTTGATGGAGGTCCACGACCCTGTTCTGCAAGACTGGGTAGCAGGTGCGCATGAGATTGTGCAGGATGCAGCAAGCTTCCATGATCCTCCTCACGGTCTCTGGGCAATGCTGCATGGTGGTGAGAAGTACCAGGAACCTGTTGGCCAGGATGCCAAAGGCGTTCTCCACCACCCGTCTTGCCCTGGACAGCCTGTAGTTGAAGATCCTCTCTTCATGGGTGAGGAGACTGGAGGTGTAGGGCTTCATGAGGTAGGTTGTGAGGGAGAAGGCGTCATCCCCCACGATGAAGTAGGGCACATCTTGCGTGTCGTTGGGCAGGGGTTCTGGATCTGGGAAGCCCACAATGAGGTTGCCTTCCAGCCCCTCCTTGAGGTGACTGGCGTTGTATACCTGGGCATCCAAAGATGAGCCGTTGCCTGAAGCATTGATGTACATGAACTTGTAGTCAGCATCGACCATGGCAAAGAGGATGATGCTGAAGAAGCCCTTGGAGTTGAAATAAGTGGACCCTGAGTTGGGTGGAGCTTTGCAGGCCACGTGCTTGCCATCTATGGCTCCAACAGTGTGCGGTAAGTTCCACTTCTGATACCACTGCTCTGCAACTTTCTTCCATCCTTCTTCAGTGGAGGGGTACTGGAGGAGCTCCTCCTTGTATTCTTTGATGATGGCCTCCACCCCTTCTCTGACCACAATGCTGATGGTGTTGGATGGCACCCTCCAGCCATTCTGCATGCTGCTGTAGGAGGCCCCGAGGCCAGGTGGCGCAGAGTGAGTGTCACCTTGAGCCTAGGTTCCAGGCTGGGCCGGAAGCTGATGTTTGCCTTGGTCAACCTGGGTGTCAGGCGCTGCACAACTTCATCAAACATGGCTGGAGGCATCCTCATGAAGTTCTGGAACGCCCGAGTGTCTTCGCTCCTGAGCCCCACCATCAGCTTGTTGTACAGTCCGTCCTCCGCTCTACTGGCGAACCATCTTCAGACCCAGACTCTTTTTGGGTGGCTCCTTTTCTTCTCGCAGTAGTGTTCACAGAGCCTGCAGATGGCTTCGCACTGTTGCAGAATGATGGTGGCTGCCGAAAGGACTTTGTTACAATCCACGGTGGACATGACTGGATGCTGTGGAAGAGGAAGAGTCAGATGAAGGCTGCAGAGGTCTGCACCACTGGGCTGCTGTTCTGAAAGTGCGATGCAGGTGAGTTGCTCCCCCTTTTTATAGGCAGTATAGGCATCCTCTAGGCATCCTCTAGGCATCCTCTAGGCATCCTTAATATCCGAGATAGGTCCCCTCTGCGAACGTTTTTTCCATTTTAAATGCTTTGTTTCCGTGCTGCATCCACTAGGCATCCGTTCTGCATCCGTTCTGCGTCCATTCCACTTCCTCCCTGCATCCGTTTACCGCTGGAGCGGATGGAGTTGCGCGGATGCGTAGCGGATGCCTAGCGGATATAGCGGTTGCGTAACGGATGCGTAACAGATGCAGAACGGATGAACTGGATACATTTTCTGCGCAAAAGTTTTAGGCAGCCCAAAACTTTTGGAGCGGATGAAACCTCCATAAACGGATGCTGGACGGATAGAGAGGAAGCAAAACGGAGGCAGTGAGTACAGAACGGATACATCGCGTTAACCAATGGATGGCAAGCTTTTTTGTCCGTTTTACATCCTCTTTGCATCCGTTGGTTCAGTGTGACATGGGCTTTAGGTATGATTGATATTACCACCAGACTATATGATATGGATTTTGCATTAATTGCATTTTTTGTTCATGTATTTCTAAATCTAATTCAAAATAATAGTGTTATCCTTTAAAATTCTACATTGGAGTACAAATATTCAGCCTGGAACAAAAGCACTGATTGGCATCCATGATTATGATGATAATGCTATCCATTCAGTCTCGTCCAACTCTGTGAGACAGGTCAAATATTCCAAACTTGCACTGCTTCTTTGAGTTTTTTTATGTTCTGGCTAGTATCAGGTTTGATGGTGTTCAGCCACCATGTTCTTTTATGGCTGGGTTTCCTTTTAATTGGCATCCATAGAAGCCTCCAAGAATGAATCATGTCAGAACTAGAGGATGGCCAGTGTTTGGTCTTGGGGGGGATTGTTTTACAGAAGAAATGATCTTAAACCATTCTGTTGCTTAATGCACACTTTTCAATTATTGAAGTTACCTGAACATTAAGATCAGCCTGGGAAATTCTGCTTTTATAACAGACAATAAATTAAATTAGACTGGTCAGTAAGGAGGCTCTCTTGGTAAGAGGTCCTTAAGCCCATGTCACACTGCCCAACGGATGCAAAAAGGACACAGCGGATGAGCAAAATGTTCCATCCGTTGTTATCCGCTCTCAAAAGGGGCAAAAATTTGCATAACCGGAGCGGATAACACAGACGCATGGAGGACGCAGGGCGGATGCAAAGCGGATGCGGAACGGAAGCCTAGCAGATAGAAGCAGATGGGAGTGGATGGTACATCCGCAGGGCTTCCGCGGGGTCTCAGCAAAGCGGGCGCAGAACGGAAAGAGCGGATGCAGAGCGGACGCTGAGCGGATGAAGCGGATGCACAGCGGATGCACAGCGGATGCACAGCGAATGCACAGCGGATGCACAGCGGATGCACAGCGGAAGCCTAATGGATGCCTGCCGTTAATTGCGCATGCGGGGAGGATGCATTGCGTCAGCCCCACGGATATAACGGAAGCAGGTTGCCATTCAGAATGCTTCCAGACACATCGACTGCCTTGCCTGTCCTGCCTGCATGTCTGCCTGCAAGCCTTGCTGCCAGCCTTGGTGCCAGCCTTGGTGCAAGCCTTGGTGCCAGCCTGCCTGCCAGCCTTGGTGCCAGCCTGCCTGCAAGCCTTCCTGCCAGCCTTGGTTCCTGCCAGCCTCCCTGCCAGCCAGCAACCCCACAACCATGCGGAAGCACAGCAAGCCTCAGCCATCTGCTGCCAGCCCTTGCAAGAGGGACAGGGCTACCATCCCGCCCCCTGGCCCTCACTCTGGTTCTCCTGGGGCTTCTGCAGCATGGGCTCGCTCTTCTGGGGCTGGCGCTTCTGCTGCTTCTGCTTCTGGAGGAGCTGATGACAAGCACTCCAGCACCAGCCACCTCCACAGCACCTGCACCCTTCACCCCTGAGACTGAGTGACCAAGAGGAGTGCCAGAGACTCATTTTTGTCTTATAGCTTGTTGTTAATAAAGTCTATTTATGATTCACACACTTGTTTCATTTCTTTTTTTTTAATAAAGTCTTGGTGGAACCTTTTAGAAATGGTTTAAGCCTTTGCTTGCTTGTGGGATGGGTAAGGATACCTTTGGGATGGGTTAGGATATCTGTGGGATGGGTAATAGCTGTGGGATGGGTTAGGATAGCAGTGGGATAAATAAACCTCCAGTGCAAGCATAGTGGGACTGTATGGTCCACCCTCCCAGGTGCCACACCTATGGCCCTTTATTATCAATAACGATATAATCAATCATCCATGTCAAGATAAACACAACTCTTTATTAAACGCCCTGTTCATTGTAGACCAACCAAACATACATGTCCCAATCTCATCCGTGTGATGAGACAGGCTGAAGGAAGCATCCATTAAGCATTTACCATCCTGTCTTGCCACTCCACTGCTCCAGCTGGGGAGTTGCACCAGTGTTTCAGGAGGTTGCGCTGCTTCTTCGCCTCACGTGAGGCTCTGTTGGGGCCTTGCACATCCTGAGTGTCGATCAGGTTTTGCCCTTGCCTCCATTCCCCAGCCTCCATGTCCCCATTGCCTTGTTGACGGTCCACAAGCCTGTTCTGCAAGACTGGGTAGCGGGTGCGCATGAGATTGTGCAGGATGCAGCAAGCTTCCACAATCTTCCTCATGGTCTCTGGGCTATGCTGCATGTTGATGAGAAGTACCTGGAACCTGTTGGCCAGGATGCCAAAGGCGTTCTCCACCACCCGTCTTGCGCTGAACAGCCTGTAGTTGAAGATCCTCTCTTCACGGGTGAAGTATTTGGAGATGTAGGGCTTCATGAGGTAGGTTGTGAGGGAGAAGGCGTCATCCCCCACGATGAAGTAGGGCACATCTTGCTTGTCGTTGGGCAGCGGGTCTGGATCTGGGAAGCCCACCATGAGGTTGCCTTCTGCCCCTCCTTGAGGTGACTGGCGTTGTATACCCGGGCATCTGAAGATAAGCCCTTGCCTGAAGAATTGATGTACATGAACTTGTAGTCAGCATCGACCATGGCGAAGAGGATGATGCTGAAGAAGCCCTTGTAGTTGTGATAAGTGGACCCCGACTTGGCTGGAGCTTTGCAGGCCACATGCTTGCCATCTATGGCTCCAACGGTGTGGGGGAAGTTCCACTTCTGATACCACTGCTCTGCATCTTTATTCCAGCCTTTTTCAGTGGAGGGGTATTGGAGGAGCTCCTCCTTGTATTCTTCAATGATGGCCTGCACCACTTCTCTGACCACAATTCTGATGGTGTTGGGTGGCACCCCCAGCCATACTGCATGCTCCTGTAGGTGGTCCCTGAGGCCAGGTGGCGCAGCGTGCGTGCCACTTTGAGCCCAGGTTCCAGGCTGGGCGGGAAGTTGGTGTTTGTCTTGGTCAACCTGGGTGTCAGCCGCTGCACAACTTCGTCAAACATGGCTGGAGGCATCCACATGAAGTTCTGGAACGCCCGAGTGTCTTCGCTCCTGAGCTCCACCATCAGCTTGTTGTATAGTCCGTCCTCTGCTCTTCTGGCGAACCATCTTTGGACCCAGACTTTTTTTGGGTGCCTCCTTTTCTTCCCGTAGTAGAGTTCACAGAGCCTGTAGATGGTTTCGCACTGTTGCAGAAGGATGGTGGCTGCCGAAAGGACTTTGTCACAATCCATGGTGGACATGACTGGATGCTGTGGAAGAGGAAGAGCCAGATGAAGGCTGCAGAGGTCTGCACCGCTGGGCTGCTGTTCTGAAAGTGAGATGCAGGTGAGTTGCTCCCCCTTTTTATAGGCAGTATAGGTTTTCTGCTAGGCATCCTCTAGGCATCCTCTAGGCATCCTCTAGACATCCTTAATATCTGAGATAGGTCCCCTCTGCTTTTTTTACCGCTTTAAATGCTTTGTTTCCGTGCTGCATCCGTTCTGCATCTGTTCTGCATCCATTCTGCATCCGTTCTGCTTCCTCCTTACATCCGGACGGATGTGAGTTGCGCGGATGCACAGCGGATGCCAAGCGGATATAGCGGATGCGTAACGGATGCGTAGTGGATGCAGAATGGACGAACTGGATACATTTTCCGGGCAAAAGTTTTGGGCAGCCCAAAACTTTCGGAGCGGATGAAACGTCAATAAACGGATGTTGGAGGGATAGAGAGGAAGCAAAACGGAGGCAGTGAGTACATCGCGTTTTCGAATGGATGGCAAGGTTTTTTGTCTGTTTTACATCCTCTTTGCATCCGTTGGTTCAGTGTGACAGGGGCTTTAGTTATGGACTTCACTTTCAATTGAGCCATATATGGTCCATCTCATCAGGCCTTTGAATTATGGAAGAACCTTGCAAAATAATATTTGTGCAATTGTTATGCTAACTAAATGAATAGAAAAGCAAGAGGTGACTGCTACTATGTTATAATTTCTCTCTTAGCTGGGCATGTCAAGAACAAATTCCTTCACAATGTGATATTTCACTTCATAATAAAACATCACTATGGGTGAGTGCAACATATCTGAAGTAGTTGATTTAAATTGCTTTTATCAGATTTGGCTGACCTGTGGTTCTTTTTATGCCAAAAGGCAGGAACAAATCAAAATAACAGCAGCAGCAAATGGAAGAGGGCAACAGCTGGAAAAGTGAGAGATGGTGATTGTCCTTCTTTCCTTGGATCTTTACAAAAACATGCCCTCTCTTAGCTGTGATGGAGAGAGCTGTTTTTTAACTATCTATTGTAAGATTCAATTTCCTGCTTTAGATTCTATTTGCAAAGATGAGGATTATTGTGGTCCTTGTCTTTCACTTCAGGCAGTAGAAAATGTCTGAAGTTAACTGTGACTGCCTCTTTTGTTCTACTTCCTTTAGTTATTCTGTCTTCTGCTTAATAGCATACTTCCTTTGGGAGCTGGGAAACTTGGATTGAATAGACATGGATAAGATTGTTTTGTGTGTTTGTGAATTAGGGAACGACAGTTGGTATTACTGTGAAAAAGTCTGCACAAACGTATGTGCCCACTAGAGGTTTATAGAGAGACAGTAATATTTGCTTGAGCCTGAATGATCACAAGGGGTATTTGGCTGCAGACACTTACAATAATCTCTTAGCTTTCACAATAGTTTGTGTATCCCTACAGAGTCAGAAGGAAGAGGCCTCCTTGTCATTTGTGCAGCTCTCTGCTAGCCAAAGACCTATTACTGCCTCAAGCTGAAAAGTCAGTAGCACACCCCTTCCCATTGCCTATCACTCACTACCTACCACAATGCATGTTCCTCTCAGGAAGGAATGAGACCCTCCTATTTATTTCAATGAAATGTAGAAAGGGACCACACATAAGAAAGTGAATTATAGAAGTGAATTTGCCAAATGACGCTTCCTTTTATGCTGGCCAAAATTCTTGCCCTATTTTTTAAAATATTATTCTAATAAAACAGTTACATGGGGATAGACTCAACCAGTCAACACTACCAAGTTTATTTTCCAGAATGCCTCTGGTCCCTGTATGAGTTCTACAGAAAAGACAGATGTTGGTGGCTACTGCAAAGACTTAGAAATTGTTTACTTATTTTTACAATTGATTTATAATTTTCGGATTCCCTGCTTTCATAAAAAAGAGCTCATTTCAAGCCTTGATGGAAGCTGGAAGAAAAACAAATTGTCACTATTGTGTTCATTTTGACAGGCTTCCTCCTGCTTTTCAAAATCTTTACTAATGAATAAATAATGCTAGCAAAGATTGACATTTACAATGTCTGGAGGAGATCCTTTTTTCAGAAAAAACAAACCAAACCAAGTAGAAGTGATTGACCAATCCACATCAAATCCTCTTATATCTTAAAATCCTCTGACAGTTAGCCAAGTTTACAATACCACCTGATTCAAAGAGACCCCAATATATTCTGTATACACTAGGTAGCCTGAGTTCCTTATTAGTGAAATGTAAATATCAGAAATCAACAAGGAACTGTTGATTCCTTGTATTAGTTCAACAATACCTTTTTAAAAACTACCCTACCTTTGTAGGAATGTGAAGAAATTGGATCTGAAGTCTGGAATCTTATTAATCAAACAACATGAGTTTAATATTGTCTAAATTAAATCCTTAAATCAGATCCATGTTCCAGACTTTTCTTACTGTCCAAAATAAATATATTGTTTTATAACATATACCAGTTAAAGAAATTGACTAAAAATACAAATGAAAATCTGTTCAGTTCAAAAAGAATGAACAATGTGGGTGAAAAGGGACTTCTGAAAGGCCATTCATAGTGACAATTATTTGACATATGGCAAGGAGAACCATATCAGCATTTTCTTTGTCATAAAGTGAGAATGAAATTCCAAACATTCTGAACCAAGGTAGCATCTACATGTAATAAAGTCCTTCAAGGTTTCAACATTTATTCAAAAAGAGTAGGGAATTGTTTAAAATGTAACTTCCTTGACTCTGCAGGATCATTAGTATTCTATCCAGCTTTCTCTACCAAACTCTTCAAAATTTATTGGGATCTATCATGTTATAAATGTGATCCTAAATCACAGAGAAAGATAGAGATTGGTTCCTTCTAATCAGATCTTTGTCAGCTGTTTTTCCTCAAAAACCAAAGAACCACTTTTTGGTATATTTACCACTGTACAAAATTCGTTACTATTTTAGGCAGATTGATGGATTTGCATTTGAAAAAATGCTAGGAAGGAACCAGAATTTGCAAGAGTGGTAAATGGAAAGATGGTTTCCAGCTATCTGTATTATATGTATTTTTCTCTTAGACTCTTAACATTGCACCTCTATTTTGTTTGGGTTTTGTTGTGATTTTGCTGGGAGAGCTTCTTCAAATGTTATTAATTTCTAGGAATGCATGAATTGCTGTGTTTTATTTTTCTCTCACATTTCAGATGCATAAAACTTAAATTATTATTCTTCCATTTATAAAGCAATATTGGCAATTGCCTAGAGTGAGAGAAAAAGAGCAATCAGCATGAGTCATTTTTGGTAAATTCTCAGCATTAGTTAGGAACAAATGATTTCCCCTGTCCAGAAACAACTTTATTTTTCCCACTACTTTTGTTTTGCTTCTAATGCTTAGCATGAAGTTTTAAATGCATAACTGAAATGGATGGGCCATATAACTTAATTGAACAAGTCCAGCTTACTTCAATTTTGTTTCTTTGGGTTATTAGATGGTTATCCTAATAGTTTGAAATTATTAAAATAACCGTAAAACTGAGGGTAAAACATCTACTGCTGATTCTTGATTGTTTTTAATACTAATGAAACTTTTGAGAAAATTCTATGGGTATAATAATCCTTGACTTATGACCACAATTGAGCCCAAAATTTATGTTGCAAAGCAAGATGTTAAGTGAGTTTTCCCCATTTTAATATTTTTCTTGCCATTGTTGTTAAGAGAATCACTACAATTTTTAAATTAGTAAAATGGCTATTAAGTGAATGTATCTTTCCGGTTGACTTTGCTTGTCAGAAAGTTTCAAAAGGGGAATCACATGACCCCTGGTTACTGTCACCATCATAAATACATGCCAGTTGCCAAGCATCCAAATTTTGATATTGAGGATGCTGCAATGGTTAAGTATGAAAAATGATCATAACTTACTTTTTTCAGTGCAGTTGTAACTTTGAACCGTCACTAAATGAATGGTTGTAAGTCAATGACACCTGTAACATGTAAAGACAAACACCCAGGTAAAAAACTGGCAGCTGTGATTTCACATGTTGTGTAAACAAAGCTACTACCAGTAGCAATAGGCGCCTTGGGTGCAATACAACTGGAGCATCACTTGAATATCATTGGCATTGATAAAATCATTAACAGTCAAGTGCAAAAGGAGTTTTACTTGGAACAGATTGCATCCTGCTATAACACCAACAAAGAATAACACCTTCCTATCTCAGATTCTTGGAAAGGACTCAATAGTCATACAAAAATGCCAAATCCTTCTACACATTTGGCTCACTATATGATCATCAACAACAACAATAGATAACTATGGTTATCTAGAAAATAAGGACTTGCTGCCTGTAGAACAGAAAGAGTGCTGCAAAAATTAAGAGGAACCAACTGATGATTGATAAATTGATTTTGAAGAATTCGAAGAAAAGACGGACAAATTTCTTCATGGCCTGAATTGATTATAAGAAAGCATTTGATCCTGTTCCACACAGGTTGAGAAATGCTTAGACATTTTTGGAATTAGCAGCAATATCCAGAATTTCCTGAAGACTTCCATAAAGCTAAGGCAAACTAAGCTGATGAGGAATCTTACATTGTCACCTCTACTATTTGTACTTTCGATGGCACCGCTAACAAGCATTTTGAACAAAACAAACTGTGGCTGTGAACTGGCTTAAGGATTGAAAATTTCCCATTTATTCTACATTGATGATTTAAACTGGGAAAACAAAAGCTGAATTGAGCTCACTGTTGAAGAGTTTAGTAAAGACATTGAAATGTTAATTTGACATTAACAAATGTGACAGCAATAGCTGTTAAGACAGGAAAAATTGTGGAAGATGATGGATTTGAACTTCACAATGAAAAGCTGAACACTGGAAGAGGAATACAAGGACTTAGGAGATTTGGAAGTTTCTGAACTGTTAAGCTCAACCAAATCAAAGAAGCTACTTCAACAAAATACATAAAGCATTCTGGGAAAATCTTGAGATCAAAGCTGAATGGAGGAAATATCATAGAGGCAATTAACACTTGGTCAGTGCCTGTAACAATACTCAGCTGGAATAATTGATTGGACTCATCTAGAACTTGATAATTTGGATAGAAAGACAAGAAAACTAATGACAATACACCATGCTCTGCACCCAAAAAATAATGATGATTGAATTCAGAGGTTGTAAATGCTCTTGGTCTGAAAATGGACAGTTAAGCACTCAAAATCTTAGTTAATATATGCCAGCTTCATTTTTTCTCTTTCCTGAATTTTTAATAATCTTAAATTCTATTCATGAAGAAATTAGATAAAAGTTGGTAGATTCTGATGAAAACCTGAACAAAACAAAATGATTATTCTTCACTAACCATTTTGTTTCTTGCAATCTTTACATTTCCTTCTAGTCACTTAAGTGCTAAATCTCAGGAGAAAAATGGTGATGATCAGTGTTTTCTAATTGATGCATTTTAGATAGATAAAACATCTAGAAGGTTCCAAGGTTCAGGGAAATAGGATGTATGTCTAAATGTATTATGTGTATGCAAACTGTCATTTCTGATGAAATGACTGCAGCTACCAATCTACATTTTCAGTTATTGAAAACACAGAAAAATTAGAACTTTTCAGTTTTCATATTTTTCACTAATGGTTTACCATTGATTCTTTTTTTAAACAATACTATCTTTTACAAGAAGTTTGATCCCTGAGTTTTGTTGAATCAGTAGCAAGATGGCTCAGTAGATCACTTTCAGAACACCACAGTTAGGTGAAGGCAATATTACTTGGTCTTTATATCCTTATAAATATATGAATAAACAAAAATATCGAGGACATGCAGCAAAGTTGGAGCTTGCAAATGACCCCTTGTAGAGCGAAAACCTCAGCAGGTGTTCAGTGCTACTGACCAGTAATGCTCGTTTATTACAGACTTACCAATTTCATACAGATTAAGCAACACAGGAACAGAGAAACAGGCAAACATGAAGAAGAAACTTCCATATACAATTCATTTTTAAATGCCTCACTAGAAACTTTGAGTGAAACATCAAAGTGACAAATGTAAATGATCAGACATTGTTAATTCTGAGAGCTTCAAAGGAGCTATGTGAGGTTTTTTCCATTTTCAGTACCTTTCACTAGAAAAGAGCTGATGCACTGTGAAAATTGATGTCTTTGTCCGGGAACCTTAACAAACATATGCACAACTGACCCCCACCTCCTACCCCAGCCCTGTTACTGCATTTGTTCTTTGACCTTGAAGAACACTTCCAAGTGTTAATCAGAAGGTCTTTTCAGCTGCAAGGAGGTAGACTGAAATTGCATTTACCAGAACCACACATGTTAATGCATCTGAAAGTAAAATGGACTTGCAGCGACTCTGAGGCTTTGACCACTATCCTGTTTTCTCTGAATTTTCTCTGAATTCTCTGTTTTATCAGAGTTTTCTCTGAGGCTTTGACCACAAATCCTGTTGATTTTCTGGAAATCCAACAAGGAAATTATATTCTGATGATAGATGAACTCTGAGAAAAGAGAAAAAGGATAATGAGAGTACAATCCTTACAGAAAAAAAAAACCAATACCCTGCAGCTCTATAACCATAATTATGTTTATACTTACACCTATTATCTTATAAGCAATTGACAAATCAAATAAATAAATAAATACATAAATAAATTTGGGGAGGTTGAGAACCACAGAGCTAGTGGATAATTACAAATCATCTTGAATTTTTCATTTAGAAAGCATGAATCAGCTCATTTCAGAATCTAAAACATCAAATTCTGCACAATATCTATATCTAGCAGCTCCACAGCAGAGGTGAAATTCAACCACTTTAGCCTGGCTCGGGAGAGGTGGTAGGGACGATTAAAATCGGTAAATTGCTGGTTGCTGTTACTATTATACCTAGCCACGCCCAGAGCCATGCTCACAGAACCAATGGGGAAAAATTTTGAATTTCACTCCTGCTCCATAGCCATAAGAGCTCTTATCTAGCAACATTATAATCCAACTGAAAGTGTTCTTACCCCTCGTCTCTTCTGCTCCTTGAAATCTCTTCCCTATTTCCGGTTTCTTATTACAACTGTTGGGAGAAACTGCTGCCATCTGGACTGGCCCTTATTTATCAGCCTGGACTCTGTATCATAAATGTTAGATCTTCTAGAGAAGAGGAGGAAAGATGCCAAAAGTTAATGTTTTTGTAAAGAATGAATTAGTAGATATGTTGTTAAATCTAACCACATACAATTAAGCTAACATTCAGTTATATTCACCCCTGCCTGCCCAAACAGCATGGTTGCCTTAGTGCAGGATACAAAATAATGCCTCCATTAATCTTCTCCAAACAGGCAAAGACGGGAATTGTCTCTTTCCCAGTATCTCAGCAGAGTGAAAACGAATCTTCCCCATTAATAACCCAACAGAGTGTAAACTAACCGATAAAACAAATGCAGAGCAATTGTGCAAAACAAAGTAAGACATGCCTGTAAGGAGGATGGGGAACAGTCAGCCCATTTAAATGC
Organism: Laticauda colubrina; assembly: GCA_015471245.1. Taxonomy (NCBI): domain Eukaryota; kingdom Metazoa; phylum Chordata; class Lepidosauria; order Squamata; family Elapidae; genus Laticauda; species Laticauda colubrina. Next base: position 8,097,817 of record BLBF01000051.1, read on the forward strand.
CTCTTTGGAGTCACTTTCTGATATTAATGATGTCTTGAAATGGAAAAAAAAATCTCTGAAATATAGTTTTTTCTTTCTTTTTGCTTGTATGTATAGCATCCCAGACTGAAGTTGTTTTACTAGCAAGCAGCAAGCTTTTGTGACACTCTAATAGAGAAAAAAAAACAGGAGACTGAATTGTGGACCAATATAATTGAAATTATCTGGATGAATGGGTCAGGAAGAATGTCTGTATAGATAACTTGGATGCCAATAGTAAAGTATGGTTACAATTCAGCATTCTTACACTTATCTTTGTCTTTTACTTATCTTCCTTTAGCCCATCTAGCTCATAATAGTCACTTATATAGACCTTTATGATCAACTTTAATATATTTCTGATCACATGATGTTAGGAAACAAATGGGATGAGTTTTATACTTAGGCAGCTTTCTTAAAAATATTTGTTATTCATTGTTGGAAGTAAGGTGCTGATTGTTAGCAGCTTTTGGACTGATGTAGCAGATCTTTTGATAAACTAACCACTAATAAACAAATAAACTTGCCTGCCCTTTTAGATTATAGGCCATTTTTATTAATTTGGCTGGCTATACCAGAGGTTTCAGTAACTGAATTATGGACTGCAAGTGCTTCTAAAATAATAAATGCAAAATACATTGTCAAGAGGAGGAAAAAGGAATTGTGAATATTTCTACTAACCTTTTAAGGAGACTTGGACAACTCTTTCAGTAAGCCTGTGCCTTTTGTAAACTAGAATATATTACTTTTTCCAACTCTGTTCCTTACTTATTTCTATGTATTTATAGAAACTCATTCAAGATAACCTAATATGTTCATTCTGAGGACTCTGGGATTGACAGCCCAACCTTTCAAGACAGAAAAAATGCAGAGAAAATGAAGAGCAGCATATGAGAAGATGGAGGATGGTCCTGAAGCTGAGTGGGGTGGTTACCATGGGGACCATATTTCTGAATGGCAGTTCAGGTTGTTTAGCTGTCTCACTTCATTTCCTTTTGCCTCCTTGACATCTTTTGGGGACTATATTCTTCATCAGTGCCAACAAACAGAGCCTGGAGGCTCCTGTAACTGAATCTGCAAAATGCAGCGTGTCAGAAGCAGTGCCTTTTCAAAGGCCATACTGGGACTGATGAGAAAGAACAAGGTACTCTGCTTAGGGGCATTGGTGTTCCAGTGTGGGACATCAATCTATTATATTGATTAGAGCTTTAGTGCTGCCAAGCTGATGAAAGAGGAAGCCTAAAGAAGAGAAGGGAAAATGCAGCTGGACAGATGGGCAAGGAGAAGGCTGTCTGATGGAGGAAAAGGAAAAAGGAGCTAAGGTTACAAATCATCATGTTTCTATGAAAATGGCAAAAGTCCCCAGTGCACGCAACACAAAATCAATTCTGTTTTGCTGATATAATCCAGTTTCAAGATAATTTCTCCAGAAAATGATCATAAGTTGATGATCATAGATCATAGACCATAGATGGTGGGGGAAAGCAACATTTTCTAAGTGATAGATTATTATTCATAATAATCATCTTTGGACAGGTGATTTATATAGTCTCAAATCTTGGAACAAGAGATTTACCCTTGATCTTAAATGCAATTGCGTTCAGATAACCAGGAGCAATTTTGATGTAATCTTAACTTCTCTGGGGAATAAAATGTTGAGAAAGATCTGAGTGAAAAATGTTTATATTCTTAAAATCTAAATGGATCTCGCCTATTGGTTGAACAGATTATGTGTTGGATAAGAGCAGGAAAAACCAGATTACATCCACTTTTGGCTATGAAGCCTGAGTGATCAGAGGAGGATCGTTCTCTTTTAATCACAGATACCATAAATTACCTTGATTGTGTGGAAAAATCGGAGGGAGGGGTTGTAATGCATACTGCCATTTGCTCATAGAGGAAAGGTAGGATATGAATGATAATATGCTTATTTATAACTGTTCTAGTAGCCTTGCTGTGCAAAATAGGAATTTAGTGCTGCCATCTGGGCTGCACTAAATTCTACCAACATTAATTCCAATTTTATAGATTCTACACCTCTTTCTTCTCTTAAGCCAGCTTCCAAAACTTTGGCCCTAGAAGAAGCCCAAACCTATATGACTATATTACATGGGAGGATTCACACCTTCCCCTTTAATGCTACATAGTGATAAAGGAGATTATTTCCTATGATTTGTTTCTACTGATCCTAGTGAATGATTCCCACAACTTCCTGATAGCTTAAAATTTCTAGTTTAAAACATAGCTGTAGCTGTATATTCACCTACCTGATAAAATCAAATGAGATACTGAGTAGATATTTATTAGCTCCTATGGTTGGGGAGTATCTTTTTATTTTTTTAAGCCTTTGGAAATCCCAGTTTTCTTCTTCAGCTTTTCTCCATTCCTGTTCATTCCTGCTATTTCTTTGCTGCTCCATTCAAATATAATTCCAAGAGAGCATCTTAATCAAACTTCTTAATTTAGAACTGGGATACTAAATTAAATATACTTAATTTATACTTTAATGAACTAAGGATCTTTTTCCTCATTCCTAGCTGATTTTCATAAGACGTGAATAAATTACTAGCAGTGATTAACTTGAAACTCTGGGAACTTTTTGTTGGGAATCATGAGGAATTGAAAGAATAGCAAAGAAATGTTGAAGTGTTGCTGACCGATGCCTTCCAGTATCCCTGTCCATTTCAGCATTTCCCACTAGAGAGAGAGACACACACACACACAGAGAGAGAGAGAGAGAGAGATGGCATCTTCTTACAAGAATTATGTCAACTTGCCTGGGCCCCAAAAGCAAATGTAGAAACTAAGTACAAGTGAAAACTCCAAGAATTATCAGTTGAGAAAAAGATAAAAGCTAATAGAAAACCTGAGTCAAATCTCCTTATAAAAAAGAATACTCAGTGTGACTTAGAGAATTTCTCTTCCTCCAGAGACAATCTCATTCTGCTAGAAAAAAAGTGAGTGCCAGTTTGTTTTATGAATGTGAGGAAATCCTACTTCAAAAAATTCATTGCATGAATTAAAGGAAAATGACTGTGACCAGTCATTCCCTCCAGATAATGGAAATTAATCCTGGAAAGAGTCAGTGTCGAGGAGGAAATTTATCTTAGGTATAGGCTTTTCAGAGACGCTCCATTTTGTCTTATCTTGAGGGAATTGTGTCTTTTTCTCTGAGACTGCTTGGAAAGGAATAAAGGAAAACCAGGAACCGGTGGATCAAGTGAAATTGGATCAGCCAAGCTAATTACAGTGTAATTTCTCATTTATATTATGGATTGAAAATCAGCTTACATGATATTAGTCTGGAGATTGGGCTGGGTGAGTGATCCTGTGCCTGAGTGAGTACCTAATCAGTTATCATAATTGATATTAATCTCTAGTTTATTTTTATTCTGTAGCTCTTGTAACATAAGATAAAAATTTAAACATCTAATAAACCAAGGTTGGTCAGTTTGGGAAACATCTGTTTTAGCACATTCCCTTCCCACTAGTTCAGGGTAGTGATAGAAGAGAATTTAAATTTTCTCCTCCCTGGTGAGTCAGTGACAGAGAGGATTTGTCTGGTTGCTGATGGAGTAAACCTAGTTGACTTTCCTTAGCTTTGGAGAAATTACAGTAGAATTCAAGAAGGAGAGTTTGAAGACTAGGAAGTAACGGGATCCAAGTTACTGTATGTGTGAGCATCTCTTGATATTTTCTCTTATCTTTGGGAAAATTTGCATTCATTTTATCTGTTTTCATCAAATGATTTTTTAAGTAAAAGTGTTTACCACCTAGTGATTTCTTTAGAATTATACCTAGATTTTTATGGGGGGGGGGGAAGCAAAGTTAATTGGCATGGGCCAATAGAAATACTCTGTGCAATCTGAAAGGGACTAGTTTGGAGAATAAAGAGCATCATCTTCAGTTTACCTTCTGATTAACTATTTTTCTGCAACCTTCTAGACTCTCCATAGCAATCCTTTTGTGACTGGGCAGCTTCCTCGTGATAACCATGTTGTGAGACTGCATAACATGACCTCAACATTCTAAATGTGCTGGCAACTAGATCAAAACATTTGGAGATCGATGCTTTCCTCCACATCTACAATTCTGAAAAGCTCAAGATTGTTCTGAAATGGACACTTTCTGTCCACCCCAGTGAAATATTCAGTGAAATGTTTATCTGGTTTGTTCAGAATGTTCTAAACACTCCTTCTCCAAAGAAGTAGTAAAATACAAGTAAAATAACAAGTTGAAAAAAAAAAGACTGGCATCATTCAATCACAAATTTGCCAGTGATAAAAGGCAAAAGGATTGGTGCTAGGTAAGAGCACAGTAATTATTTTTGTAAAATCATATCCATTATTCTGTGTTCGTAGCTGAAGTCTGCAAGACTCTCTAGACTCCTTAGTGGTAAATAGAAGAAAAATGAGGAGCTACAGGCAAGATTGGATTAAATTACCAATAGCATAAGAAGATGTTGTTGAGCCTATAAAAGCTCATCTGAATCACAAACAAGGTGAGGGCCTTTGAATATTCTTATTATGAAGGAAGAGACCTTAAGTTCTTGTCCCTATTAGGTAAGTAATACAGCATTTTATGGAGAACTCAAGACAGTGGTTTTTTTTCATAATAACTTTTTGTAATCTACATGCATAGAATTGCACATGTTTCTTTTCTACCCTGCTACAATGACCTATCTAGATTGTTATTCCAAATGCCATTGCTCCAGATCCCTTGCAAAAATAGGGACTAAGTTATTAAGTTTTAGAAAACAATGTGTTCTGGTTTGTTTACGGACAGAAATAGCTGGCAAAGAGGTTACCAGGTGGAAATCACTCAGAGCAGCTGCAAAGCAATCAGGCTTGGGTGGAAGTCAAATTTGCCCTTACCAAAATTGCCTGAAAGATGCAATACTGGCTATATATGATGGTTAATTGACTAGCTACTTCTTCAACAGCTCATTTCTATTCCAGCAACTTGCTTATGAATGTTATTGACTCATCCACTTACTACATGCTGCCTCAGTTCCTGCTTTGTCATTGATTTCTCATCTGTTTTTGAAGACAGGGCTTTGGAAACTTGCTGAGTATATAAAATCAAACACACGAAAGGAAGTAATGGTTACCCTTATCCTGAGGTTTCAGACTATGCAAACTCATGCTTCAGATCTTGGATAATTAATTCCCTTCACACTATTCCCATTTCTCTTTTTTTCCCCTCTTTGCCATAATTTGCTAAGTTTCACATTAAGGATGGATAACATGAATATTCACAGTTTTTTGTGACCTCTAGAGGAGAGATCTCCAACCCCCGGTCCATAGACCAGTATTGGGCTACAGCATGCCAAAAATCAAGCTGTGCAAACAAGCAAAGCCACTTCCATGAGATGCAGGTAGCATGCAAAGCCACACATTTTCTAGTTTGTGGAAAAGCCTCTCTCCGTGGAACCAGTCCTGGTGCCCAAAAGGATGGGGGTCACTGATCTAAAGCCCTCTTCAGTCATGATGGTCAAAACTCAATTTATGCCCCTTTTGAGATGGAAAATATGAAAAGGTATTGTAGATCCTAAAATAAGCTTAACATATAAAATCTTGTAAACCATCCAAATCACTAAACAATTAAAATAAAAATAAAAATAAGTTGGTCTGACCCATATGTATATGTTTCCAAAAGTTGTTTGAACCTGCAAACCTCAGCTTATGAATCCTAATCAGGAAGGAAGCAATGTCTAGTTTTTACATTTTCATCACTTAAATTACAGCTACAAGAATACAATGGAGTATATCTCTGTAGTTCATTTGCTTGGATCCACTTCTTAGGCACAGGTTCTGCAAACATGTAGAACTGAATTAGTAAGTTTTAAAATGGGGGAAATATGCCACACTGTGCTGTTGTAGTCATGTGCATCAACAAACCCCCAAATGTCCATGCTGGTTGAAATATTTTCCAGCTGTCTACCTGCACTTGCTTTTATAATTTGGGCGTTATTATATTTTTAGCACTGAGTTGCACCACTGGGTTGGGACGTGAAGCTAGGGCAAGTCAGGATCTGCAGCTTAATTATCACTTTCCTATGGCATAGTCTAAAGTCTAATGGATCTTGGGAAAATAAATATTCAGATCCATTCTGCCAGTGACAGGCACCCTTTATCAAGTGATCTTACTGGACTGGAAATGATATTTGAGAATTCACTTGCACCTTATATTAGCTGGAACCATTGTTGAGGTTTTTCAGGAATTGAGATAGTAGTCAGCAAGATAATTAAATATTTAGCATTTGAGTTAATTTGAAAATGGCTGCAAAGCACTCAGCCATCAGATGAAGGATATTAAGGTCCTCTGCTCCATCATGAGAAATGTCATAGAATTGTAATAAGGCTGTAAGATGATAAACTCTTATTATGAATACTTAATTGGTGTGTGGGGGAGAAATTGCAAGCTTACGTGCATGCTAAAGGATGGTTTTCAAAGCCACCAGCACAAAAGTGGAAAGGACAAAATGCAAACTAAAGTATCATAGGTTCGTTTTATATAGTATTTTTGCTCTTTGAGTGGAATATTTCTCTCTGCCAAGTTCCACCTTGCCAAAATCATTCACACTTCATAACACCTAGACTGCATGGTATAAAATATATTTCAAAGGTGGTTTTTGAAAATTATTCAGAGAATACAGTAGAGCAACATTTCTGAGGGCTAAACTGTTGGTCACCCTCTCTCCTCTCAAAGAACAGCATGAGCTTTTTACTCAAAGTCCCTTTTATGGTGGCCACCCTATTTGACAATCTGGTGACTGACAGCAGGTGCAACCCATCTTACTTCGGTTATCAAGCACTGTAGGAAAGAATGGTTAGAAACATAGAATATATCTCAGCAGCAAAGTTTTTGCTAGAAAAGCGGTATGCTTTTCTAGCAAAAGCACAGCAAAATCAACTTCATAGGAAGGCTACAAATATACTTTATTGATGGGTTATAATGACATAATTTTGCAAATCTGTTTGTGCCTTTCCTCCTTGATACTTCAGTCCAGAGAGTCAGGAAGGGGCCATCCTAGGTTCTTCTTAATATTAGTTTATCTGCTTTCAGCACTTAAGAAATACTTCTGTCCTTTTTTACTTACATAATATTATTTTCTAGGTCTCTACAAAAGAGAGATAAGGAATTATTTGTGGTCGGCAATTGCTCTGCAAAGCCCTTCCGATAACATGGAACATCTTGGTTCACATTACAGCTTTCTGACACAACATACGAATGAATGCTGCTTACTTTTGGAGGTAGGATTTTGGGATATTTTATTTAAGGGAGCCTTTCTGAAGATTTAATTCTACTTTCACTCTCCAGAAATCAGCAGGAAATCATTTTGATTATGAGTAAGATAATACTAAGAATATTATTTGCTGTTAATGAAGTTGGCAAAGAGAATTGGGCTTTGATTAAAATTTGTCTAGCATTTTTCCATTTAATGCCAGATGTCTGGCAGTGCTAAGAGAGGCATTCCACACATGCTTGAAGCACATCTATCCAGTGTGAATAAAACCAAGGTATAGTAATATAATTATCTAAGAGAGCGATGCAAAAGCAAATATTAATTGTTGACAGAGTAATGATTAATTTTATAATAATATGTTCTTTGCATAGAAAAGAAAGACTCATGGTTAAGATGCTGCTGAGCTTGTTGACCGGAAAGCTGATAACCTGGGTTTCAGACCTGAGCCTAGCTTTGCCTAGCTCCTGCCCACTTAGGGTTCAAAAGCATACAGTGGTGAGTAGATAAATAGGTATCATTTTGGTAGGAAGGAAACAGCATTCCTTGTGAAGCTGGCCACATGACTACGGAAATGCTTTTGGACAGCACTGGCTCAATGGCCTTGAAATGGAGATGAGCACCACCCTATATATTATGTTTTCCCAAAAATACAACTTACACAGAAAGTAACTCCTAGCTTGATTTTTACATGTGCACCCAATATAAGCCCTACCGCCCAAAGAAGCCCTAATTAAGACCTTGCCTACTCCAGGGTGCACAGGTAAAAATTAACATAGGGTGCAGAATGGGGTGGGTGGGGGTGGAGCTGCCCTACTATCTACCTTCGGATAATTGCAGCCAGGTCTCGCATACCTCGGCCCATTTCTTCTGCAGCCAGTAGGGCTTTCCTGAAGGACTCTGTAGCTGATAACAGAGCTGCAGATCAATCCAGAGCTCTGTATCTGTTACAGAGGCCTTTCCTAAAGGTCCGGTCCCACTGGCCGATGGATGCAAAACATATGCATAAAGGACACAGAGGACAAGCAAAATTTCGGGGATGGCTCCTTCCGTGTCATCTGCTCCAAAAAGTGGCAAAAATTTGCATAAACAGAATGGAGGAGAACAGAAAAGAATGGACGCGGGTAGTATGTAGCGGGGATGTTAAATGGATGTTCATCAGAAGCCGGATGGAAGCGGATGGAAGCGGATGGAAGGGGATGACACCTCCGAAGGGGTTACAGGGATAATTGCAAAGTGGACGCATAGCGGATGAAGCGGATGCATCACGTACGCCTAAAGGAAAGAAAGGGGATGCCATGCGGATGTATATCAGATGCAAAACGTTCACTGTGCATCCTTTCCATTTCTGTGCTACTAACGATGTATACAAGTTCCATGTACCTCTCCCTTTCCATTTTCAGCTGCAACGGATGTGAGTTGCGAGGATGCCCAGAGGATGCAGAGAGGATACAGCGGACGTTTAACGGATGATAATGGACATAGAATGTTTGTTGCTCATATGTCACGGATTTACATTGTACATGACGGAAAGTTCATCCGTTCACTGTGCAGCTCAAAACTTCTTGTACGGATGAAATCGCAGTGGATGGATGCTTGACAGATAGAACGTATGAAACATGTATGCAGTGAGTACACAACAGATGCATAGCGTTTTCCAATGGATGGCAAGCTTTTTTTAATGTTTTACATCCTCTTTGCATCTGTAAGTGCAGTGGGACCAGGCCTTTAAAGGTCTTTCCTGAAGGCCTCTGCAGTCAATAACAGAGCTCTGGATCAAAGAGACCTTCAGGAAAATCTTGCTGGCTGCAGAATAAATGGGCTGAGGTGTGCGGGGCCTGGTTGCAAATATCTGAAGCCAAAAAAGTTCCTAATTATATTATGTTAGATGAAATTGATGAGAGTTGGAATCTAGAAACATCTGGCAGGTCAGGACTGAATTCCACATCTATGTGGCTATGTCATGCTATGCTCTTAAGAAATTTAAATAGATTTTAGTGATGACTGTAATTTAAAAAGAGGATGCAACAGCATGAAACACTGCAGCTGTAGTGACTCGAGTTCCCCTTCCTAGTCCTTCAAAGCATATTCACCTGTCAGAACAAAAGGAAGTGCTTGCTTTATGACTTCAACCTGAATAGTCCTTGTTGCACTCCAAACTTAGAGAGCACTTGGAATCTGGATAATCAACAGACCTCATAGGACTGAACTACATGTTTGCCTTGACCTTTTAACATTTCCTCAAATTTTCACAGTTCCTGCCCATGTCAGAAAGGCTATTTTATGTTTTTTAATAAAGGAAATTAAACTTGATTTAAAGACAAAGGACCAAAGGCCACTGACCCCAAATTCAAGATGATGGATGAACAACATTGTGTCTATCTCAATGAATCTTATGGACTAGACACACTAATAGTTGCTGGAGGTATTCTAGCAGCAGGAGGTAAGCACGTGGATTGACACAGCTGTCCTAAGAAAGGAAGGTGACCTATGATTTAACGAAGCTCAGAATTAAGATTCCAGGAATAGGATTCCCATTCACAAGTAGGAACTTGAACAATTGTTGTCAGCTTCAGAACTCAGAGTAAGCCTGATCTTAGCTATTTTGCAATGGTTTTATAGTAACACATGGAAAATCAATTGACTCCAGCAAAAACTCTTGTTTGTGCAGAGAACAGGAAAAAGTAAACAGGATATACTTGATCTAAAATCAATGGTTTCAGAATAGGCTTGTGGGTGGATGAGACTCATACTTGAGCTCTGCATTAATAGAGAAGGAAAGAATTCAAAAGAGTTTTTCAAAGTAGACCTGCAACTTGTAATTTTGTTAGCTCTTCTTCATCTTTGCTCAGAATACATCTTTGATGGCTCCTTTATTTCCCCCATTGGGACACATATCAGACTTGCATTGTGCCATTTAATCCTTAGGCAGATCATTGATTCTGTATTTGGCAGGAGGGCAGATAATTTGATAATATTTACATATTTCCCAATTCTAGGATTTCCATTGGCCTGGATTATACTACTTCAAAGTGGATTGTATCAGTACAGGGTGTTTTTTTTAGTTTAGCAAACAGTAAATAATATGGAGCTGAAGTAAATGAACTGGCAGCATGGCAATAAGATATAGAATAACTAAAAGCATTAGAGATTGAAGGTGACTATATCTGGTCAATCATGGTTGATCTCAAAAAAAGTTAAGCAGGATCATATTTGGCTACAGTTTAGATGGGAGACTACTGAGAAATACCAGGGCTGACTGAGAGAAAATAAGCTGGAAGAAAGCAAGAGCAAACTATTTCATTATTACAGCCAAGAAAAAGAGCACAGGAATATTCTGTAGGTAATTATTGGTTGTCGAATAACATTTGTACAAGGTTTTATTCTCATTACTTTGTGAAAAAACTGCTGAATTAAAATATGAAAGATCATCAAATATATATTTGGGTTCGAGATGAATCTTAATTTTAACAGTCCTCTCCAACAATATTCACCTTTTTAATTTTAAATATCTTTGTATTAATAAGTGGATGAGTTGTTTTATTATTTTCCAAAGTTACAGCAAAGACAGGAGCAAGCCCTTCTTGGCATTCCTTTAAAAAGGAAAAAAAATTAATCATGGAAAGCTACTGTAGGCATCTCCTTCTTCCTTCATTCTTGTCTTATAAACTCTAATGTAAGGTTGTCTGCATGCCTCTCCATTTTTCTTTCTTCCCTCTGAAGTGTTTGAAGTTCATTTGCTTTGAACAATAGAAGTCCTATTCTCTCAACAGCATAAGCAGATCAATCAGCTCATAAAATCCTGGCTCGTGAGAAGAAATTCAGTCAGGCCTTTGCATGTGGAATTCATCAATATTTTAAAAACAAAAATATTGATAACACAATCCATAAACTGTTTGAGACCTATTTATGTGCTTTCTTATTTTGAACACAAGAACCTTAATTTAAAACCTCTTCCTCAATGTATTATGCACCTCACTAAGCCTAGCTTGAATTTTTCCACAATATCGCCTGCAAGCAAAGATACTTGCATAACACATTTTTCTCTAATTCAGTGCTTTTGCTGTCTTTCTACCCTTTTGATGGATTATGTTTTGTAAGTGTTATTGCTTTGTGTTGTGTTGGCTCCTTGTAAAAAAAATCAAAGTTATGGCACGTTTGTTGCTCCTTTGGTCTGTCATTCTTCAGACTGAGATATCCCGTTGAAAGGACATTGTGTATAAAAAAAGCAAGAAAGGAAACCTTTAACCAAAAAAAGATTAACAAGTGAAATGGGAGGTGGCAGGGGGACATTAGCAGAAAATATAGGGTTGAGAATCCAGGGCTGTAATAGAAACCAGAATGCATTCTTTGACATTAATAGAAGTCAGACATTCTGCAAGGTTTGGGGAAGGGGGGAGAAATGTTCTGCCCCATTTACCTCATTCAGAATTAAGAGGATCTGGATGACAATTACGAACACATTTTTAAAAAATCTGCATGTGCTAGAATAAAATACTATATAATTTCACATCTTGCAAAATTGCATTAAAAGTATAAAATTCTGTCTCCCCCTCCCCCCCAAAGTACAGTCTAGAGGAAGAGGTGTTAAACTATTAAGGGGGATCACCAAAAAAGAGAAATATTGATGTATTCCAATTGCAAACTTTCTTCCAAAATGTATGGTTTGTCCTCACATCAATAGTTGAAGGCCGGCCTGCCTACCTGCCTGCCTGTCTCTAAAATCTTCTCATAAGGTCAGTTCATGAAATGCCAAAAAGATAACCTGGCAATGTCAAGCTGAATTATGGAATAAAATGCACTTTGGGTTTGTTACAGAATCTCCATACTTTTGCTATTAATGCTTTAAATTGGTTTATGGCTACACATATTGTCAAAATGTAGGGAATGTAGGTTTCTTCCAGAAACCTCAATACCTCGATATTATTCAATAAATTGATTTATTGCAGGAAGGAAGATCTTCCAGATACAGAATCCAGAAATCAAATTCCATGATTTTGCTGTGTATGTGTGTATGTTTATTCTTAAGCCTTTTCTTCCTGTCTTTTTAGGTCAGTAGTTTTCTGGCTCCTTGCCATCCTTCCAGTCTGTGATCTTGAATGCACTTGATCAAATGTTTGGCCTGAGCACTATCGGTTCCCACTTCACCAACATCAGCCCTTACACAAACAGACACATTTAAAAAACAACAACAACCTGAAACACTTATTTACCATTAAAACTCACTACTGCATGTATCAATTCTGTTTCTGATCCAGCTAATTTCCAAAATTGGACTTTAATTTGGAATGGATAAAAAGAATTCAATAACATAAAGCAGGAATGATGATATTTAGTTCTCTCTTTTGCATGCTTATTTCATTTATGCGAATAGGAAAGATATTTTGTAATCTTTAAATAAAACATGAAGTTTTCTTCAATAGTTAATCTTAGCAGAAGCCAGCCCTTTAGTAAAGCCAGAAGCATCTTTCTAGCATAACAGAGTGAAGACTGGGTGAAGAAACCTATGAAGATAACAGATAAGAGTTAGTAAATCCTGCAGCAATACAGTGGATGAGGCAAGATGGTCAGAAGAGTCCCTCCCCAGTTTCTTGGCTGTAAAGTAGAAGGGGGGGGAGAGATGAGGTGGGGGAAGAATTATATTCAGATGTTTGCATTAATGTTGGCCACAAGGCTAAACTAGATAGGAAACACAATCAGATGAGTGAATTTTACTTTATTGTAAAGCTAAGTGGCAGAATCTTGCAAGTATGGAAGTGCAGTTTTCTCTCCCCCCCCCCCATCTCATTTACAGCCTGAGAAAGTAGGGATGGTTCTGAATTTTTTGTCCCATCCATTCACTAGCTAGCTGTGTTGTCTCTTATCTAATCATTCTCTTATCTGTTGATATGTTGTCTCTTATCTAATCATTCTCTTTGCAGTGTCTCTTCACCCAGTCTCCCAAGATCTTTCCCAAATGGCATCACATCAAAGCATAGCTGGATGAGACACATCAGCATTATGAAGATAGGAGCAAAACTGGAGCTTCAAGCCATTCCAGTGATACTATAAATAATTTTAAAAGGTCTCTTAGACTTCAAGAAGATGAATCTTTCTTTTGTAAAGAAGGATACATGGCTTGGTCACTGTAGAAGAAGGTGAAGAAACTATGAAAAATCTCTTTGCAGGCCAAACCTGCTAAAATCAATACATGGAAGGGCTGAGAGAGGTTTATATTTCCATTTTGTTCAAAGTCTCCATCATTTTCATCAGCTATGGTAGTTGTGAAGTTGAACACCTATTTTAATTCAGGAAATCCTCCTGAATTAAATTTTGTGATCCTCATGAATCACAAAACTTGTTGAAAGGAGATTGGTTAACAAGCAATTTATTTCAGGGTTAAGTCAGATTCAGGATTTGTTTGTGAGTATTTATATATGTATACAATAGGGCAAGATTCCAAAAAATAGATTGTATGTACACAGTTTAAAAAGGATTCCCAGAAATCAATATGAATCATATCTAAATATACTAAAGTCAAATTATTTTAGAAAAAAATTGTAAATAATATTTAAATTTGAATTACTGGTACTAATCAAATTCAATGTTAGTGGATTAAATTGTCTCTGTTTTAACATATTAATTAGAAATTGATCAATCAAATATAAAACTGTTGGAGATAAATTCTTAGATTTCTTTTTCTATAACCCTTGTGCCTAATTCTTACCTATTGATTTATTTCATGTTTACATTTTAACCATGTTAGTAGCAAATAAATGCTAAGGCTCCAATCTGTTATACATTTCTAAAGAAGTAAGCCCCTCAAAAACCATTGCCTCTTACATTCCAAAACACATGCACAGGCTTGTTCAATTACTACCAATTTCCTGGGAAGCAAGTCCTATATTTTGGGGGTGGAAAATGAGGGAGTGGGGTGCTAGCAGCACGATTTCAATCCCAGTGGAATATGCATTAGCCAAAATAACTGATTGTCATTTCATCTTAGGTTCAAATACAAATAAATGTTAAATATTGTTCAGTATACATATGGTGGGGGAAAAGCTTTTTGACCTAGGCAGGCATGTAAGTCTGATTATTTCCTGAAAGAAAGGGGCCTCACCTGGCCTTTCAATGTGGGACAATACTCAAGGGTATATTTTGCCTCCCAAGTACAAGATAAAAGTCAGAGCCCTTTACTACAGTTTTCTCTTGCTGGTTCTAAAAACTTCCTCCCAGGAGAAGCACATCTGGCCTGCTCTATTGCAAGCATTACAAAATTTTCCAAGTCTTTCCTTTTCAAAACAAACCTTTGATTTACAAAACAAACCTTTGATTTATTTTCGTTATTTGAAAGCTTTCGTAGACAAACTGCTCCTGATTGTCACTTTCTTGATTAAGTGGATTACATCCTTTTAATTGTGCAAACTATTTTAATTAATTTTCTTTTAATGAGAGGTGGGGCATAGGAGAGCTAGCTATACTTAAAAAAATAGTCATATTAGTCTAAGGAAAATAAAGTCCAGAAATGCAACTGGATAATGCTTTATAATAAAGGTAAATGTATTTAATCAAGTTCAATTTACATGGTTATAACCATGTGTTTTTCTTTGTTACAATATTGTAGGAGCAGAGCACAAACATTTTAAATACAATTTCCTAATCAGAAAAGGGGCAATCAGACTTGTCAGCTACAGTATTAAAGTTTTTTCATTGTCTTCCAGGAAGTTTTTTCAATTTCTCAGTTTTGCATATAATTTTGGACTGTAGAATTTTTAATCAGGATAGAGTTACAGCATATCAGCATTGTTATTGTTGTTATTTAAATGCATATGCATATGTTCTCCAAGTTGTCTGGTATTAACTTTCCTGACTTTCAATTTTATCACTGGGGGTATTCAATTCAATTGCTCTGCAGAATACATGATCAAGGGGAAAAAAAGATTATTGGCAGAATTAGAAACCTATAATATGACCCCTTCAACATTATTACATTATTTCAGAGGTTGGAATGCCATTTTTAAACAATGTTCCATCATACTTCCTATAATAATGTGAAAAGACATATTGTAATGTTGAATCAAAACTACACTCTTGGATTATTCTGGTTTGAACATTGAAGCGTCATCTCCCCCCCGCCCGGTGTGTGTGTGTGTGTGTGTGTGTGTGCATGGATAACTACGTGTATTAATTGTTCTTATCAGCTTATTTTCTATCAGTTTAAAAACAGATGACCTATTTCCAGAGGAATTTGGACTGTACAAAGTTTGACAGCATATTCAATTAAATATTTATTAATTCAATAATTTGGCTTAAATTCATTTGTAGTCTTCAGAACTCCTAAATTATTATCACTTGTGATAGTATTTTGAAAGATTCTATGTATGATATTTTGTATTAAAAATCTATGATATTTTGTATAAAAAATTCACTTAAGGTTGATGTTGATTATTTGTAAAACTCTAGAATGCAGTTGGAATATCCCACATTAACAAGAAATAATTAATGAAACGATAGTAACAGGAAGAAGTGAAGGTCACTCGGAAAAAAAATAACCGTGTTATCCTTTCATTCAGGATATCAAGGGGAGGAGGAATAGGGAGATTCAGATTGTATTCTGGATTTCAAAAAACCAGATTTGATGAACTCAAATGGGAGATAAGTTAGATACAATGACTTGAAATCATGAAGGATAAGAAAATGGGAATAATGGGAAATCCAATTAAATAAATTGATGTTGTGGATTATTCTTTCAGCAGGCATCTTAAAAGACCAGTATAGCTGCATAAAGAGGTTTCTAAAATGGTACATACAAAAAAGGGCAGATATAGAAATGTATAATGAGACCAAAACTGTGCAAGCAATGGTATTCCCTATATATATGATAGAAGTAAAGTTAGTCTTTGAAGATTGAGGATGGAAAGAGTATTGATGCTTTTGAATGCTGGTGTTGGAGAAGGCTCCTGAAAATACAATGGATAGCCCAAAAAAACAAAAGAAACAAATAAACAAACAAATGGATCATTGAAAAAGCCAGCTAAGAGTCCTTGTTTGAGCACAAATATCCAGGCTCAAATTATCCTGTTTTGTATTAGGTGAAGATCTACCTCTTGGATCTTGCTGAGAAAAGTGTAAGAAAAAGGACAGCCAATAGCAAAATGGATAAACTCAGTTGCAGACAGGTGTATTGAAAGAAACTTGAAAGTCCAGGTTAAAAATAAGTAATCATAGAAAAGATCTATGTTTGTGATTGCTAAGAGTTCATTATGAAATGACGGCTCATAATCGATCCATGGATTGCAAATGGAAAGGGTGTATAAGAAGATAATTTCCAGAAATTTCAGAGATTATTTCAGAAAGACTGCAGCTCAGAATAAGCTCACAAAATGACCATAACAACAACAGCAGCAACAAAGACTTCAAAGTGGGGAGAGTATGTCAGAAACAAAGGAAAAGCAAAGAAATCTGTCTTTTTTCATAAGCTTTAGTCAGCCATCATCATGCCAAGATTGGAAGAAGAAGGCTGTAACAGACAAAGCAAAAATAAAAGAACAAAAGTAAATGAATCCAGGGCCAAATGAATTATGTCCTAGGATATTGAAGGGATTAGTGTAGTTATCACAAAACACTTAAGAGAACTGATGAAGTCCTAGAAGACTATGCAAGAATAAATTATGTTCCTATCTTAATTTTTTGGACATTTCAATGTCCCACCTGTCAATTAATACTTCAACTTCAGCCATAACAATACAAGAGCACACAATAGATACAAACTCAAGGTTAACCGCACCAAACTTGATTGCAGAAAATACAATTTCAGCAACAGAGTGATCAATGTTTGGAATACTCAATCTGACTCCGTGGTTTCTTCCCCAAACCCCAAAAACTTTAACCTTAGACTGTCTACTATTGACCTCACCCCTTTCCTAAGAGGCCTGTAGGTGGCATGCATAAGCATACCAATCGTGCCTACTGTCCTTGTCCTATTGTTTCTTTTTATTTTTCTTATACGTATCCATCTCATGTATTCAAAATTATTTTTATACTTATACCTGTTATCTTGTATTGATTGACAAATCAAATAAATAAATATCTTCAAGCAAGAGAAAGAGGACTTGGGAAATTACATGCAAGCCATAATGGGAAAGCTCCTTGTGCAGATTATTAACAGCATGTTTATCAGCATTTGAATATAAATAAAAATCAACAAAACCAGCATGAATTTGTTACAAAGAGGCCATACTAGGCTACCTTTATTTCCCCCAAATATTTTTTTTGGTTTGAAGAAATATATTAGTTTAATAGATTGGAGAGTGCTTTGCACACAATGTCCTTTGATCTTGTAAAGCCTTTGACAAAATTTCCCATGCTTATTATCAACATGGCAATATATAGCCTCAATGATACAACTGTGATTTTTACAATTTGCATAATGGAAGTTCATATCAGCTTAGACAGTAATGTGGTACAAAAGCAGTGTATTTTATGCCCTATTCTTTTCAATATTTTATTATCTTGATTCTTAAATATGTAGAAGGTACAAAACTAAGATGCATAGCTAACACTGAACAGTCTTGAATAGTGTGCTGAAACAAGCAGTAAAATTTGACAAGTACTGTAAAGTCTGAGAGAAAAACACTGAAAGGCACTAATATAGGATTGGGGAAACAAATAATAATTATTACTGTATGAGCAATTTCAATAATTTCAATAACAATAATATGTTAAAGGATTTGAATGTTCTAGCACAGGGGTGTCAAACTGGCGGCCAGTGGGCTAGATACATCACATGCAGGCCATGCCCACCCCAGCTCTGTGAGGGGAAAAATGTCAATACATCATGTGACAACGTGACATGGCGAGTTTGGTACCTGTGTTCTAGCAGATCACAAGTTGAAAATGAACTAGCAAAGTGATGCAGATGCTGAAAGGACAAATGCTATTTGAGAATGTGTTAATGGGAACACAGAATCCAGAGATTGGAAAGTTAGTATCCCACCCTATCTTATTCAAGCCCTGCTTAGGACAGTATGGACATTGCAATTCCCAAAGGACATCAATAAATTGGAACAAATCCAAAGGAAGGCTACCAAGATGTGAAGGACTTGGAAACTAAATCCAATATGGAAACAATTAAAACAACTGGTATGTTTAATCTACACGCAGTAGACTGAGGAAACATAACAAGTTTCAAGTTATCTAAAATGGCTCTTACACAAAAGAAAGAATGGACTTCATCTCTATGGAGATGATTCTCATTTATTAAGGTCATGGCTGTACCAAAGATACTCTTTCAAAAGGGAACTGGACTTCATTTTTCCAAGTTCAGTTACCTTTTCAAAAAGCACCTTTGGGACTTGAGTGGACTTGTTCTCTATTGCCCCAGAGGAGAAAAGCAGAACCAATGGGATGACACTATAAGAAAGTAGATTCAGGTAGCTATTATGAGAATGACCAGATATTAAGAACTTTCAACCACTGAAATATATTGCTTCATGAAGTCATATATTCCTCTTCACTGGAAGTCTGAGAGAAGTTGAGTAACTATTTATCCAAAATTCTGCAGATTCAGTTTTCCTTCCCCCCCCCCCCCAAGCATAAGAAAGCAAAGTAGTATAGTAATAAGCACCTAGAGTGTAATTCCAAAACATCTGGACCAGCATTTGAATATTATTGACATTGACAAAATCAACATCAGTCAATTGCAAAAGACAGCTTTACTTGGAGCAGTTTACATCTAGCGATGATACTTTTAATATTATTAAACAACACTTGTCTATTCCATGTCCTTGGGAAGGACTCAGATGGACAAAAATGCCAAATCTAGGCTAAACATCTGGCTGATTGTGTGATCAGCCATAATAATGGCATAACCTGTTGCAATTGAAGCACATAGCTTGTGCTTTACAAACACTAAATATTATAATTCTGAGGATTGTACAGTATCACGCACATTCTCTCCAACATCTGTATAATTCATTAACTTGAAGTAAAAACTTGATTACAAAAAAGATTAATCAATATTCATATTTAAGATAGCTAAAATCAGGACTTTAAATTTCAACAGGACTTTAAGTTTCAATGACAATTTTTAGTCTTCAAGTCCTTGTTGACTCCTGGTGACTGCTTGGACTAGTCCCTGTAGTTTCCTTTCAAAAACTTTCAAAAGTAATTTGCCATTGCTTTCTTTCTAGAGCTGAGAGTGACTAGTTCAAAGCCACCCAGTTGATTTAATGGTTAAGGCAAGACTAGATTTTACAGTCTCCAGTGTTGTAACGACAAGGCAGTCGAGGTGTTTGATCATGATCAACTGAATCATGATGAACTTTATTGGAGTCTAGTCTTGTATTTATAGACATTTTGAGTTATCCTCCATCGTTGGTTAACGTTGGTTACTGCTTAACTTTCATTACTGTTTAGCATAATAGTAATTAACACAATTAATTATCTCTAGCTAAAGTCTAACATATGTTTATTTCCTCTCTCTAATCCTCCTTTAGATTAGTGACTTTGTTTGCCTGAGTTGTATTTGCTTGTAAACATTCTTTATCTGAGGTTTGCCATCCGAGATAAGAACATTCCTGCAATTACAACTCTACATATCCCCATTTTTTATTTTAAATGGAGGATTCAAAGATTTATGAATGTATCGCAATTGTAGAGGATTAAGAGAGGGGGAAGCAGGATGAAACAATGTGAATAAATTTAGAATACACTGAATAAAACAACAGGTTGCAATTAGTACAATAATAATAATTATAACATAAAACAAAAACTGTCTGAGCCAAGACCAATCAGGGAGCCAACTGGTTAGCCACTCAAAAGGTGAGTAATGAGCATGGATATTATTTTGAATGTATGATTGTAAATTGGCAAGCTCATTCTCAATAGTTTTATTCGAAGAATGAAAATGCACAGCATATCCACAGTGTCCAACTAACTTACAGAACCCTCCCTGATGGGCTAAAAGATAGTCTACAGCAAAATGCTGCTATAAGACATCTTGATTTAAGTCTTCTATTTCATGCTGCAAATCACGAATAATAGCAGCAGTAGCATTGATGGATTTTTCAAGTCTGCAGGTGAGACCAAGAACAGATCATCTGTTTTCTTAAGCAATTATGCCAGGATAAGAGCCTAGAGTAAGGACTCCTGTAACGGCCCTTGCCAATGCATGGCCAAATGTAGAACCAGAAGACAATTGTGTGTCAATAATGACTTCATCATTACATGTAGGCCCCAGAGAGGAACGCCGCTGTCGAATTGATGGGAGCATACCTATTTGAACAGGTAGAGTAAAATAACCTATAGCTACACATTGATAATTCTGAGGATGAACATTAGTGGCATATTTATCAAAAAAGAACCACATATTAGGATCCTTAAGCTGCCAACCAGCGCATATCAGTCCTGTGTTAGATTGATCAGAGGCATTAAAAATAGGAAAATTGTCAGGATACATATCAGGAGCTATATTAATGCCATTCAAAGAAGAATTAAAGGTACCTGACAACCAATGGTAGTTAGAACAATAACTATAATTATCCAGCTTTTTTAATATGTGCTGAGCAGCATCATAATCTGACCAATTATGAAGCCAAGTGTGTTTAGCATGACAACAGAAACACAGATCCCTTGCAAATTGACTAACTTTCAAGTAACACCAATGGACAGAATTCAATTGCATAGGGGGTTTAGAAAATAGCCAGGAGTGTGAAATAGATTGTAGTTGTGAGACAATAAATGTAGAAGATATGATCAAATTAGGGGTAAAAGAAACTTGACCAAATGCCATTGGGGGCTCATAGTATAAAGTAATATTTGTGCCATGGGTCATAAACATGTATTGGGCATGACGAACCCACAAATTAGGGTTAAGACGAACCACAGAAGTGTCATTTTGAGCAGAAACACCATTAACCATAAACAAGAAAATACAAAGTAAAATTATAACAGAATTAGTAGTAATAATAGCAAAAACAGCAGCAACAAGATTTTCAGGAGTCTGAGGTAATGAGGCCTGTTGCAGTTGTTGTTGAGCTTGATATGTAGTAGATTTAACCTGGCCCCAAGTAATGGGTTGAATACAGAAGACAGACTTCTGTGTTCAGATGAAGATTGAAATCCAGAATCGGGTTGTGAAGGCCCTGATGCCATGCCATGATACGGATGAACACAGCGCGCTGGTACCCACACTGCTTGTCCAGTAGAAGGATCTTCCATGGCAGCATAACCGCAACCCCAGGTGATCAGTGGTGTAGGGCCTTTCCGGATCTGGAGCTTGGTGATACTTTACCAAAGGCCTTGCTAAAGATTCAGTAGTTCGAAAATGCAAATTAACAAGTGAGTCTGCAAGAGCATCTAAAAAGGTTAAATAATTCCAAGTATATAATGCTACAGCAATGAGATTTTGAATCTTTTGCAGATGGTAAGGGCCAGATTAGTGACTTTATTTGCCTGAGTTGTATTTGCTTATAAACATTCTTTATCTGGGGTTTGACATCCGAGATAAGAACATTCTTGCAATTACAACTCTACACTCCAGTTTCTATCCTGATATATTAACCACTATCTCAAACTGGCTCTTTATAGCTCATATAAGTAACACAAATACATTGAAATATTAAAACTGAATATAATCACAAAGTCACATACTATTTTTTAAAGGTTCACTTAATTATTTTTCTATACCTCCTCCCAAAGACTGCAAAAAAAAAAAAAAAATGCGGCCCACCAGATCTCTGTTTTTGCTGGTGGAGGGTTGCAGGAGGCTGTCGCAGCTGAAAATGGGCTCTCAAGCTCTCAGGCCACCACAAGTGCCCCCGACTCAAGTCACGTCAAGCTGGCCATGCCCACCCCAGCCTCCCAAGGTCAAACACAACCCTGATGTGGCCCTCAATGAAATTGAGTTTGACACCCCTGATCTAGTAGCATTACATTTCTGCTTACATTCATTCTCTAGCTTTTTGAAAAAATTACCTTATTGAACTATGACTATTTTTCATCCAAATTTTGTTGATTCATTTAAGACCTACTCAGAAGATGCTGGAACTGTGCATAGTTCACAGGTTATATATTTCTGAGATAAGGCAAAAGCAGGAAGATATAGATGCAAACATCTGAACTTTGCTTACACTAGCGTGCTTCTTAGGATAATGCTATAGCTGATCATCTAAGTGACAGCAGGTTACTTATAGGACAATGTTATGCATAAAATAAATGTGTATTCAGCTGAAATGTTTTATGTTGAAAAATGATAAAAATACTCTGGGATAAGGTAGTGATTCTATAGAATTGCCAGAATTCTATGAATAATATTTCTAGTATGATTACTAGAAATAAAACCTCCTACTATACAGTGAGAAGCCAAAATGCCAATTAGTTTAGCCACAAAATGGGCATTGCAGAAAATTAACAGTTGCCAACAATTCAGCATTGCTAGGTCCAATCAGAAATGAGTCATATGTCTTTAAAATGACTGAAAAATTATTTGAAAAAGTTTTTAAATTATTGACGAAGGGAATTTTGTTGTTATTGTTAGTTTTGTGAATATTGTTACTATTCCTTTTATCCATCAGAAGATACTGTTTTAATCTGATCAAAATTCTAAGACAGCTTTGTGCTTTTTGATCAGAGTGTATATTTCCTCTCTGCTTCTTAAACAGAGATCTGGTTAGCAAACAATCACATGGAACTCTTCTTCAAACCCAAACAACCAGTTCTATTCAAGATCATCATTCTGTCAACTGGAAATAAATCTTGCTTTCACGAGTCCAGTGAGCAGTTCCAGATTGTCAGTAAGGCTATAAACATGGTAAACGTTCATCCAAATATTTGTGCATCTGTTTAGTCAGTTCCACTATTTCATGCTCAGGTGTGTTGAATAACCCCGTTCTGCTGTTAGTTTCAATTAGAATAATTTAAACCATCTATTCATTCGTCTCATTCTCCCATAGCTTAGACCCAGAAGATATCAGTTCTAGCTTTGATAGATAAATTGGGTAGCTATGTCAGTTCACGATTTATACTGCCCAACTTCCTCAGCTATAAAAAGCAATGGAGTGGTGACAAGCTTTGAAGCGTACAGAGGCGATTCCCGAATAACATACTTCCAAAGCAATACATTACAATAGCCCCATTTGTAATTTTGAGAACATATCTTAACAACATTGTTCACAAAATAGAACACCACAAAGAGTTGACAGCTCATAAAATAGCTGCCATTATGGATATGTCCAGTCAGAAAATGTAATGAGGGCAGCTGAAAAGAAAATGATGTGAAGAGATTTGCATATAAAGTAGAGATAAACCTGACCTTCAAACAGTAAATGAACTTAAAGTTTTCTATTTTTCCTTTTTGATACAATTTTCATGGAAAGCAAACATATAAGATTCAAAGACAAGCACTTTTTTGTAGTATTTGAGCCCAAGAATGGAAAAATGTTAACATGGAAGAGTGTCTAGTAATATTTTTGTTTCTCCCATAGATATCTACAGAAAAAGGTGCTGATAAACAGTATGCTGTTCAACACATGTGGTAGCAGTGTGTTTAAGAAGAAAATTAATATAGCAATAGCACTTAAACTTATATACCACTTCATAGTGCTTTACAGCCTTCTCTACTAGGTTTCTATTTAACTGACCTTGGATGGATGGAAGGCTGAGGCAACCTTGAGCTAGTCAGGATTCAAGGAATTGAATTCCTGGCAATGTGAGCAGAGTTAGTGTACTACTGTATTCTAGCCACTGCACCACCACAGCTCTATGTCAGGGCAACTTGCATTTTAAAAGTTAGCATTCATAGCAGTAGTGGGATTTAATTTTTTTTACTACCAATTCTGTGTGCATGGCTTGGTGGGCGTGGCAGGGGAAGGATACTGTAAAATCTCCAGTCAGGTGGTATTTGCCAGTTCTTTGAATTACTTAAATTTCTGCTACCAGTTGTCCAGAACTGGTCAGAACCTGCAGAATACCATCTCTGATCCATAGATATTTAAAATAAAAACAGGATGACTTGCATGCTTGAAAAGGACTGTTCTTGAGCAACGAACACGCATAATTACACAAATTAAATAATCATGCAAAGAAAGTCATATTTCTTAGGCATTAAAAACAGATCATGAAATTTTCTCCACTGTTTTAATCTATAGAAAAAGTGGAGTGTTGGAATACTTTACATCTATAGATGTAAAGCCCTATATATCAGTAGTAGGCCTTTTACAAGATCATGGATCCTTATTAGTGATAAAGATGCTATGAGAATTCCCAAATGGAGCTGACTGACCCTTTTAGTTAACCCGGAAGAGATTAAATTTAGCCCCAAACCCACATTTCTTTGGGGCCAGTGTCACTACAGTAACTCCTTCATGCAGCTATTTACCGAAGATTAACTGTCTCTTTTGACTTCTGTCATTGAGAAAAAGTTCCAGATGGATCCTGTTTCTCTGAATAGTCATAGGTAGTGGATAAGATATTGAATGAATAAGATATTGACTGGGATATTGAATAATCAGGGCACTGATGAGCCATGCACCAGCATAAAAGCAGTTTTTGAATTTGCTTCATTATAGAAATTCTTTATTTAAAATGGGCAGACTTTAAACCTCATCCAGTCCTTCTTCCATATTTTAAATACTGACGCAGTAACTGCTTTAAACACTGATTGGGTGATACATATTTTTTTAATCATCTCATCTAACATCAAATATTCTGGGCATGTTCTTGATGAAACATGTTTAATTCCAAATGTTTGGTGGGAAGAAGATTCTGCAGCTCTTTTGTTATCATTGAAAAGATACTGTATAATATCTTTTATTATACAGTATAATATATTTGTACTATACTACTGTATATATACTATACAGATATAGTATCTGTATTCTAAAACTTTTTGTATTTTCCCGATTCATACATTTTTGTATGGAGGAATCCCGGAATCCTATGGCTGACATGAATGTTTGCATGTCTTAATAAAAACACATTTCACAATTAGATATTCAAAGTTTTTATACTGCAACTGAGAAATAAGCACCTAATCATTTGTTTTTGCCATGCTTTAATACAATAGAGCCCCATATTTATGTTCCCCACTGTACCAACTTCTGAAAAATCTTGTCTTTTCTTGGTTTATGTATAGGTATTTATAACATTCCCCTAAGGGTAGCCATCTTTGTCAAAGTAAAGTAATTGCTTGGTATTTTTTTTAACAAAATCAATAGAAAGTTTAGATAGGTGCAAATAGACTCATACAATATTTAACTTGTCCTGTTGCTGTTGGATGAGGCATTGCACTGATGCACAGTGCCATACTCTGGAAGAAGGAAATAACACAGTTCCAAATAGGTCTGGGACAGGATCAACATTACAGCAAGAGTACCTTTCTCAGGCCAACTGAAAAGTTACAAAATTGCATTCAAACTATCAAGTTCTTCAGAATGTCATCTCTATAAATAAAGCAAAAATGGGAGAAGGCACAAACCATGTTGGCATTTCTCTTTATGAACCAACTGATAGCTAAAATTGTTTCCAGAATATGTGATTCTCATTGGCAGACCTCATGGCTGCATACTAAACTCAGTAGTTGTATGCTGACAGCCAAAATATGTGATCAATGCTAGTACTTTTCTGGAGGAAATTTATTAAACTATTTTTTCATATTAACTGTCCTTTAGAGACCTTGTGTTCGGAATATCAGGGTGGATGGTATATGTATTTGCTGATGGTCAATGTTTCAAATGAAAAACAGACAGGAAAATAATAATAACTTTTAGTATAAATGTCTGTAGAGATTCTCAGTCATCCAGATCATGGCTATGGCAAAGATGCTTTCTCAGGAGACAACTGGACTTTCTCATTTTTAATTTTGAAGACGTTTCACTTCTCATCCAAGAAGCTTTTTCAGCTCTGACAGAATAGTGGGTAATGGAAGGATTTATATTCCTTGCAGACAGCTGGTCATTTACATCCTTTTAGTGGGTCATTGAAGCACTTGGAGGTTTACCTGTGACCTCAGTGTCACCTGACTAATGTTCCTGGTTCCTGTCCTCTGCAATTTTTCCTCTGGAAATCCATTCCTCATCCCACACCATTCCAAAGGTGTTCATCCCAAATAGTACAGTTAAAAGTCTGTAGAGATTCTCAGTCATCCAGGTCATGGTTCTCCCAAAGGTGCCTTTTCAACTAGATTTTCTTGTTTTTTTCTTTTAAAGATGTTTTGCTTCTCATCCAAGAAGCTTCTTCAGCTCTGATATCTTCAAAAGAAAAAACAAGAAAGTCCAGTTGCTTCCTGAAAAAGCACCTTTTAGTATTAAAAAAAGCTTACGCTGAACTCTAATGTTCTATTTGTTTGTAACTGAGAAAAAAATACAGAAGCCCCCCCCCACTCCCATCATGGGGCCAGTTTTTCAGGTAATAGTCCCCATACCCTACCCATCAAAATGAATTCCAATGGACCTTAAATAAAATAATGGCTCCATCACAGAACCTTGTGAGATCTAACAATATTCTGCAGGGAAACTAGTAATAATTGTTGAATGACTAAATAATATTGTTCCTGATCAATTTTTTTTTATTACCGGTTCTGTGGACATGGCTTGGTGGGTGTGGCAGGGGAAGGATACTGTAAAATCTCCAGTCAGAGGTGGTATTTGCCGGTTCTCTAAACTACTCAAATTTCAGCTACAAGTTCTCCAGAACTGAATCTGCTGAATACCACCTCTGTCCCCGATTATTCATAGAGGGGCTACCTTAAAATACTAGAAGCTCACTGAGATGAGTCATGGATTATATATGTACACCAAATGAGAAGTAAAACAGCAGTGCAAACATCTAAAATATGGGATACAAAGAAACTGAAATTAAATATGAGGCGAAGGACACAGAGGGGAAAAATCATTTATACCCTAGATATTTAAAAAAGAAATAAAAGAACCTGAAAGGTCAAAATGAAAAAAAAAAATAGATTACATTCTTTTTTATTATTATTATTATTCTTTATCACCAACAAAAGAAAAAGAAAGAAAAAGAAAACAAATTGACAGACCTCCAATATCACCAATAAAAAACCATGTGTACAAAAAAAATACCAAGGCATCATTGACAACTAACATTAAGTTTGATCTCCTTGACTACCTGGCCCTAGCTTGACTACAAACTACTGATTATTTCTTGAGAGTAGGAACATACAGTAGGAACATATCCTCTACTTGCCACTCAACCCATCAGAAAGGAACCTCCACTCAACGTTTCCTGCTGGGCTTCAAAAGGACTGTTTTCTGACTTATACTGGCTCAGACAGTGCCATCCAGTTTGCCCGTTACACATTATTTCATTGTAAGGAACCACTCTGGATCCAATCAACTACCATGTACTTTGGCAGGAATAATCCTCTCTCTCTCTGATAGCTAGCCAGGATTTTTTTGTTTTTTGTTTTGGTTCCAGGATGAAAAAACTGGTCACTACATTAGAAAATATTGGACTTGCTTTTGTTTCTTAATAATTCATTGATGAATGAAAAGTGGTGTCTGCCTATTACACACACACACAGTTCATTGATCAAACAATAGATAAAATATACTATTCATTTGACACCCACCCACCCACCTTTAAATGAAATTGACAAAAGTTATGTCACTTTCCTTTTCTGTCCCAGTTACAAGAAGAATGCTACAACTAACCTTGCTTTTTCCCTTCTCCCAGTCCAAGAAAGCTAAAGAAGCAAAAATATCAGAATATCAACAGGGTCAAAGTGAAGGAAAAGATTTAAATTTTTTTAAAGGTAGCTTTGTTTCCAGCCAGTTTACTTTCAGATATGTCTGCTGTGCGGACAGATGCTGAGCCCTTGTGCTTCCATCTGCTATATTAATATGGGACAGACTGGTGCCCTTCCATTTATTTCTGAACTGTGTGTCAGTATTTATGACTTAGCTTGAAGAAAAGGTGAGAGACAGAGGTTTAGAAGATGAAACAAAAAGATCAAGAAAATAGACTGTACTGTATATTCAGAAAAAACAGTGAATCTGTTATTTGGCTTTAGAAATGGCTGAAAAAACTGGAAAACCTGAAAAACACAACCCTGGAAAAACTGAGGTGCCAACTTATCAGGTTCCCATTATGGAACGGGAGATGCCATCTGCCAACAAGATGCTTAAGGTTTGCAAAAACCAGACTCAATATATTTCCCTTGGAGGAAAGTAAATGACAGGAAATACTTACTCAAGACATAGAGTACCTTTGCTCATCAGAAGCCTAAAAGATCTGGCATTCCAATGCATCTCTAAACTCCCAGATTAGTGGGAAAAAGTTGTCAAATAATTACAGACAATGAAAGAAAGACATACACCTATATTAAAGAATCCAGATTGTAAGAAATAATTAACGTTTCCATAATTTTATGAATTTCACTTGATAGATAGTGAATATTCACTCAAGTCCCAATAAAAGAAACTCTCAAAATCATCAAAAATAAATACCAACCAGCTAAACACCTCATGGAACTAACAGAACACTGCTTAACCAACACATATTTCATATACAAAGGACAAAGATACAAGCAAATTGAAGGAGCCCCTATGGGATCACCACTGTCACCCATCATTGCAAACCTGTTCATGGAAAAATTCGAATCCAGAGCCCTGGCTAATGCAACCCACAAACCCAAACTGTGGCTAAGATACATCGATGACACATTTGTGATTTGGCCCCATGGAAAAGAAAACCTAAACAATTTCCTAACACACCTAAACAGCGCACACCCCAAAATCAAGTTCACCATGGAAATGGAAATAAACAACTACCATTCCTAGATGTACTAATCCACAAAAGAACAGATGGCACACTAGGATATACTGTATACCAGAAGAAAACACACACCAACCGCTACCTCAACGCCCAATCCCACCACCAAATTTTGTTTCATAGTCTTTTCTGTCCATTACTACTGTGGCATTTCCTTTGTCTGCTGGGAGTATTATTATGCTGTTATCATTTTTCAGGGTTTGTAACGCTCTGAATTCATCTTTTTGCAAATTATTTTTGGGTGGTTTCGTTGTGCATAAGATGTGAGTAACCTGGTGTCTTATTCTGTCAGCTTCATCTGTATTTAATTTGGTTAGGCTGAATTCTACTGCACATATGATGGATTCTGTTGGGATTTTTTTGGGTGCTATGGCATAATTGAATCCTTTGGATAGGACATCTGTTTCTGTTTTGTTGAGTTCTCTGTTGGAAACGTTGTATACTAGTTGTTTCAGGTGTTGTGGTGGGTTATTGGACAGAAAAGACTATGAAACAAAATTGACAGACCTACTCCAAGACTCCACATACAAACCTATAAACACAGACCCAACCACATATCTAGAAAAATTAACCAAGAAGAAAATTATAACCAGCCACATAAGCAAAGAAATCCAACAGACGATCATCTCAAGAGAAAAATCTTCTAGATGCCCCAAATTATACGGCCTCCCAAAAATACATAAAGAAGGCATACCTCTCAGACCCATAGTCAGCTCCAAAGAAGCACCACTACAAAACCTAGCTCCAAAGAAGCACCACTACAAAACCTAGCTAAACACTTAGCAAAACAACTACAGCCCCATGCTGAAACCGCAGCTTCATATGTACAAAACTCATACCACTTCTTTGAAATGATCAAAGATCTACACGTAGAACAAGAAGATCTGCTTGTAAGTTTCGACGTGGTTTCACTATTCACTCAAGTCCCAATAAAAGAATCTCTTGAAATCATCAAAAATAAATACCAACCAGCAAAAGATCTCATGGAACTAACAGAACACTGCCTAACCAACACATATTTCATAAACAAAGGACAAAGATACAAGCAAATTGAAGGAGCCCCTATGGGATCACCACTGTCACCCGTCATTGCAAACCTGTTCATGGAAGAATTCGAATCCAGAGCCCTGGCTAATGCCACCGACAAACCCAAACTATGGCTAAGATACATCGATAACACATTTGTGATTTGGCCCCATGGAAAAGAAAACCTAAACAATTTCCTAACACACCTAAACAACACACACCCCAAAATCAAGTTCACCATGGAAACGGAAATAAACAAACAACTACCATTCCTAGATGTACTAATCAACAAAAGAACAGATGGCACACTGGGACACATCATATACCAAAAGAAAACACACACCAACCACTACCTCAATGCACAATCCCACCACCACCCAGCACAGATAAATTCCGTAGCGAAAACAGTAATTACCAGAACCAAACGCCTGGCAGATAAGACACATATAAAGACTGAACTATGCACCCTGACTGAAGTATTGACAGCCAATGGCTTCCAAAAAAACAAAATCACCAACCTGATCCACAAAAACACACCAAGACATAACAGAGACCTAGAAGACCAACAGACCTATGGAACAGCTGTCTTGCCCTACCTAAGAGGTACTACAGATAAAATCAGTAAGATACTACACAGGCATCACATCAAGACTGCCTTCAAAACAGACAAAAAAATAGCAGCCATCCTGAGGAACCCCAAAGACAAAATTGACCTGGAAAACCAAGGCATATACGAAATTCCCTGTACATCATGCCCGGCCACATACATTGGACAGACCAATAGAAGAATAAGTACCCGCCTAGATGAACACAAAAATGCAGTAAAAAAGCTGGAACACACCTCCTCACTAGTCCAACACATGAAAACCACAGGTCACAACATCAACTTCAATGGCACTAAAACCCTAGTCACTATAGAAAACCCCAACCACAGAATCATTAGAGAAGCCATAGAGATTGAAAAAAGACCTGACAGCATGAATAGAAGAGATGATTCCACCAGACTGTCAATCATTTGGAAGCCTGCACTCTCAAACAGAAAGATCCCCACACCACAAGCCAGGCAAACACCTGGGCAAAAACAGACTCCCTCTGATAGCTCCAACTCGAACACGCCCCCACCAGGCACCCAGGTGAAACCCAGCTTTCTAATGAATAGCAGCTTGCCAATGAAGAGCAGCCGTCCTTTCACACGGAGCCAAGCTGCACTGAAAGCCTCCAACACAAGAACAGAGTGTTGCCAGCCAATCAAAGCCACAAAACAGACAGAAGAAACCAGAAACACCAATCAATCAAACTCCAAGTCCAATGAACACCGACCCAGGCTCCTAGCCAATCAGAATGGACCAGCCTCAAATTTGAAACCAAGAACTAACTCTATACAGAAGCCTGAGGATGGCAGATGAGATTCTGCTGAAACGTTGCTACAACTTTAACAGAGCTACAATGACGTGGGATAATGCCCGAAGGAAGCTAAACAGCACACATGTAAGTACCCGCGAAAGCTTAAAACACACACACACACACACACACACACACACATATATATATATATATGTGTGTGTGTGTGTGTGTGTGTGTGTGTGTGTGCAGTTTAGCTTCCTTCGGGTATTATCCCACGTCATTGTAGTTCTGTTAAAGTTGTAGCAGTGTTTCAGCAGAATCTCATCTGCCATCCTCAGGCTTCTGTATTGATATATGTATTCAATATATTCAAATATATATATATATTCTGTATGTATATGTTCAATTTTAGTGATGGATTTAAAGATGGTACAAGGGAGCAATTTCAAGCAATTTCAAAGACTTTTTAAAAACTTATTTTATTGAATGAGCCACGAATCTCTATCAGACTCATGAAGTGACTATAATGCCTATATGAGAGGCAGTGGTGACATACCTAACTGTATTTCTTGAAATTTAGTAGAATGGTTTTTTTTTAAATGTATCTTTGAATGATACATTGTTCAAAATACAAATATATATTTTCTTCTTTCATTGCAGTTATTCAAATTTATTACTGTTTACTAGACAAGTAACTTGGAATGGGATTTATTTGATATTTCAGTTTTTAATGGTTAATAGCAATAATCTGAGTCTATTGCATCTGTAAATGTTTGCATTGTCTTGCATTATAAGTAGGTGTTCGCACTTGCTTGTTATGTGTTGCTTTCATTTTTGTATTGATTCTTTTAATGAGATTTTTCAATTTGTATACACACACACACACAGAGGGAGGGAGGGAGGGAGGGATAGATTATATGAACTGATTTGTTATCCATCCATAGTTATGTATTTAAGATGGACAGGTATATAACCTTGTTAAATACGTAGATTATTTTCTTATGATCTGCAGAAGTCAGCTACTAGACAAATCTTTTTACTGTCCTATTTTGTATTCAGCTGTGTTTGGGTAGGTATAGATGTCCTGCTTTTAATTTTGATTAATTGTATAGTTTGTGTTTTTTAATCTTTTACTGTAAAACTTTTTGCATGCCTAATGTTTATATAAATTTCTATTGATTGTTTCTCCCCCCCCCCCTTTTTTTTTTTTTTTTTTTGCTAAGATCAAGTATGGTGCCTGTCTATGTGTATGTGATTTTTCTCCTGGCCTTGGGTGTATGGCTAAATTGTTTTATTTTTGTGAGTTGAGGCTGGACCCACAATAAATCCATTGTATCTGATTTTTTTTTAAAAAAATCACTGACTATTCTTCCCCAGAGCTCTAACAAATTTAAAAAATAGTTGGCAATAGCTTCGCAGCAGCAGACCGAACAGATGCTGCCTATAGCTGCCAAATCCTCCTTCCTAATTGGGGGCAATAAGCAGCCCACAGTCACTTGCCTGGCACAGCTGTTCTTATGTCAGGACTCGGAGAGAAGAGGAAGCTACCTTACTTCCCTGCCCACTTTCCACTGTTTAAGAATAAGGTGAAACAAGCTCTTTTTTTTTTATTGTGAGTCAAAAGACTGTAGCACATGACCAGGGTGAAACAGTGGTTTTATTTATTATAGTCCTTGTTTAGTGACCACCTCACTTGGTTATCATGAAAAAATAATCTTAGGGCCAAACCTCCTCAGGTTTGTAAATCACAGAAAAGCTAAAGTAAGATCAAGGCATAGTCACAGGTTCACTTAGTGATTGATTCACTTAATGGCTGAATTGCCAGTCCCAGTGGTGGTTGTTAAATGAGAACTATCTCCACTATTTACAGGAAATTACTACCATTCGTTCAGTGGTTAATCAAATGTTACACTGATGCTGAATTAAGGAACCTATGACCGGTTCCCCAGAGTTATGGCACCCCATGGTCACATGATCAAAACTTGGACATTTGGCAGCTTGCCGACATTTACGATTGCAGGGGCATTTCAACTCCCTAGCCCACTTATCTCCTGAAATCTATGCCTTTTTGGGGCACCTGCATCCTGTCTTAATCCATCTTTCTGTCTTCGTTCTGTTGCTGCTGACCAAGCATAGCAGGCCTGGCCTTTCATGAGGTTGCTGGCTGCACAAAGCTGGCTATGTATGGTGGTTCTTTTGTGAGACCTGGTGAAGATGGTCTCACATGGCTAGCAGCTGCATTAAGAAGGGCCAGGCAGGGCAAGCCTTGTCAGCAATGAGAAGCAGGAAGATGGCGAAGGTCATCTGGGGCGTCTGGGGCCCTGTGAATGCAGAGTGGCTAGAAATGGACTCAGGCAGCTGCAGCTTCCCAGGGCAGCAAGAAATCACTTTTTGTTGTGCTGCTAGGCTGGGCAAGAGCTGGGGTTTGCACTGCACTGTTCTATATGTAAAGTGGGTGACTCCAAATCTACAAACCTGATTGGTCAATAAAATGAACATTGGATTGGTTCACTAGGAACCAATCCAAAGAGCTGCTAAAAGGCGGCAAATCTAAACAACTGCCATTGGCTGCAAGCAGGCAAGCCAGCCTGTATAAAAGGCTGGCCTCAGCTTCAGCCAAGTGTTCCTATTTACTAACTAATTGAAGAATAAAGTATTTGTTGTTGGAACCCGGTCTACCTCGTGTGTTTTCCGAACAAAACACTGGCGACGAGGATGGGATCGTCCTGAACAGAAAAACCTGCACGCGGTGATAAGAAGTCCAGATTACAACCAAGATGTCTGGAAACAACGCACCGCCCGCACCCTTCAATCCCAACGAAGAGGATTGGGATTCCTATGCTGATCGCTTCCAAATGTATTTGGAGAGCAATGAAATGGAAGGCATTTCAGAGCAACGCAAGAGAGCTGTGTTCCTGACGCACTGCGGGCCAACAGTTTTTAAGATGGCAAAGGCCCTTGCGAAGCCCCGGGACGTTAAACAACTAACGTGGACAGAATTGCAAAGACTCCTCAAAGCACACTACGCTCCGATGGTGTCTAACTTAATAAAGCGACACGAATTTTACCACAGAGACCAGAGAGAGGGAGAGACCGTCGCCGATTTCATCGCTGTCCTCAGACAAATAGGGGGTGAGTGTGAATTTTTGAACATAGACGAGGCAATGAGGGATCGCGTGGTGCTGGGCCTGAGACACTCGACCGCACAGAGTAAATTGCTCAACAAACCCAACATCACCGTTACCGAAGCCATCGCGAAAGCCACAGCCGCTTAAGCCGCGAAAAAATCTGCCGTAGCCATTAAAAAGATGAACACACACAGCGAAGAAACACCAACCAAAGACAGAAAGCACCCTGCCACCACAACCCATTACGAAGAGTCGGGCGAAACAATTGAATCGAGCGAAGAGGACGACGAGGTCCACCGTTTGCTCACGAACAAAAAAGAGCGCGAAAGGAGAAATTGGCGGGAATGCGCTGGCTGCGGAGGAAACCATCCCCGAGTCGAATGCAGATTTCTCAATGCCATCTGCCGGCATTGCAAAAAACGAGGACACATCGAGAAGGTCTGCAGGAACAAAAAATACTACAGCCCGACGAGACGCAGAAATTTCCCAACACGAGCCGAGCCTAAACGAGCCGAGAGAAAGTGGCAACAAGAGAAGCGAGCCAATACACACCAAACTGTCATTATACAGAGCGCTCAGACGGAAAGTGGAAAAAAAAATAAAGTCATCGTGAAAATCGAAGGAAAACACTGCAAGATGGAAGTGGACTCGGGGTCCTTCCTCTCCATGGTATCATGGGACACAATAAAACAGCTAGTCCCAGGTATCAAACCCAAAGAATTGAAGAAGCAGCACCTAACCCTCAAGGACTATCAGGGAAACCAAATCCCTGTGGTAGGCATGGGACAATTCCGAGTCGCCTACAAACATCACGTCAAGGTGCTTCCGCTGACCATAGTCGACCAAGACAGACCAAGCCTCCTGGGCACCGAATGGTTCGCGCCATTGGGCATCGGGATGACCGGGGTCGATCGAGTGACTACAACCGGCTGGGAAGACGACCTCATCCGAGAATTCCAGGACGTTTTTGACGGCTCACTTGGCAAGTATCGGGGAAATCCCATTTCTTTCAATCTAAACCCCCAAATAGCCCCACGAAGAATAAAAGCCAGGCGAGTTCCTTTTGCACTAAAGGCAAAAATAGAGGAACAGCTGGACAAATTAATAGCCCAAGGGGTGTTAGAACCTGTGGACCATGCCAAGTGGGAAACGCCTATTGTCACACCCATTAAACCTGACAGGTCCATCAGAATCTGTGGTGACTATAAGGCTACCCTGAACCACGCATTACAACCAAGCGCATACCCGGTGCCAGTAGTCCAGCATTTGCTTCATTCCCTGGGAAAAGGCAAAGTTTTCGCCAAACTCGACTTGGCACAAGCCTATCAACAACTCCCAGTGGACCCAGAAACAGCAGAAGCACAGACTATAGTCACCCATAAGGGCGCATTCAAATGTCACCGGCTCCAATTTGGAGTAAGCGTGGCCCCTGGCGTCTTCCAGAGTCTGATGGAACGCCTTCTAAATGGCATACAAGGAGTCGTTCCCTATTTTGACGACGTCCTAATCTCGGCCAGAGATGAAACTCAATTAAGGAACAGACTCAAAGAAGTATTAACTAAGTTTAGGGAATCTGGCCTCAAGGTAAATAGAGAAAAGTGCTGTTTAATTAAGAACAGCGTCGAATTCCTGGGCTACTCAATAGACGGAGAGGGTATCCACCCCACAGACAAAAAAGTTAAAGCAATCAAAGACGCTCCTGAACCAAGAAATAAAACCGAACTACAAGCATTCTTAGGATTAATTAATTTTATAACGTGTTCCTGCCAAACAAAGCCACTATAGCAGAACCGTTACACTGTCTGCTAGACAAAAAGGCAACTTGGACTTGGGGTTACAAAGAAAAAAAAGCCTTCCAAAATATTAAAAGCTTGCTAACATCAACAAGCATCCTCATCCAATTTAGCAACACTCTGCCATTAACAGTGACCTGCGACGCCTCACCATATGGAGTAGGTGCCATCCTGAGCCACCAACTACCTGATGGCAGAGAAGCACCCGTCGCATATTACTCTAGGACTCTATCAAAAACCGAGCGGAATTACAGCCAATTGGACAGGGAAGTTCTAGCAATTGTCGCTGGAGTAAAACGCTTCCACGAATACTTATATGGGCGGACTTTTCAAATCATAACGGACCACAAACCGCTAATGGGGATTTTGGCGGGAAACAAGCCAACACCTAATATACTGTCCCCAAGAATGACGAGATGGTCAGAGTTCCTAGCAGCTTATTCCTACACTCTGACACATCGGCCAGGGAAACAAATTTCCCATGCGGACGCTTTGAGCAGAGCACCCTTACCAGCAACCGATGAAGACCCGGCACCAGCGATGACAACGAGACTTGCCCCGATCTACCCATATCAGCGTATGATGTCGCCAGAGCCACCGCGAAAGACTCATTGACTGCCCGCGTTCTTAGCTGGGTAGGTAAAGGCTGGTCGGAGAATCAAAAAACTGAAAACTTTAAACCTTTCCGGTCCAGACAGACTGAACTTTCAATCCAAAAGGGGTGTTTGTTGTGGGGTGATCGGGTAGTGATCCCTGCCAAATTACAGCCCAGGGTACTTAAGTTGTTACATGAAGGGCACCCGGGAATGGTTAAGATGAAAAGCCTTGCCAGAAGTTATGTTTGGTGGCCGGGTATTGATAAGGACATAGAGTATTGGGTAAGCTCATGCCACAAATGCCAGGCAATTAGACCATCCCCACCAAAAGCACCCGTTAAGGACTGGGAAAACCCTTGGGGACCTTGGTCAAGAATACACATTGATTTCGCGGGTCCTACCAAGGGGCATACCTTTCTGATTGTCGTTGATGCCTATTCAAATTGGCTTGAAGTAAAAGTTATGCCATCAACAACAACAGAAACTGTAATTAAAAAGCTGGACAACCTTTTTGCCACCCATGGCATACCGGACGTTCTTGTCTCAGATAACGGGCCACAGCTAACCAGAATACCATTTGAGCAATACCTAGCCTCCCTAGGTATAAGACATGTCCTAACCGCGCCGGCTCACCCGGCTGCGAACGGCAGGGCTGAGAGAATGGTCCGGTTTACTAAAGAAGGTTTGGAACGAATGGACGCTGGAGATGTCCAACAGAAAGTAAACCGTTTGCTCACACTCCAGCACATAACGCCCAGTACCATAACCAATAAGTCCCCAGCAGAATTACTTATGGGGCGAAAATTAAGATCTCACCTTGATAGGTTACACCCAAATTTTACCCCAGAAAACCCCCCTGACTCCTCTACACGGTTCAGACAATTCGAAATAGGCGATTTGGTATACGCTAAAAACTTCACCGGGGACCCGGTATGGCTACCAGGACAGATTATCCAAATTACAGGCCCCAAATCCTACCGATTAAATTAGACGATGGCAGGGAATGGAAGCGGCACATAGACCAGCTTCGATCTCGAATTATAGAGAGAACCACAGACTTACAAACATTCACCGAAAAAACCGGCGAATTGCAAACCAAGGTGGGGGGGGAAAGGCGAGAAATAAATAAAGAACTGTTTAAAACCAAACCCAATGAAACATACGAACAAAAAGAGCAAATAAAAGACTCACTGTTTGGAGAGACTTGCGTGAAGAGCCCATCGGAAGGGGCCAGCCAAGCCAGCTCGACCTGCCCAGAGGAAACGGGAGGGAGCGGCAAAACCGTCAGCCTAAGAAACTCAGGCGGCGGTAAAATGGCTGACTCACCCTTCCAGACGGTTCCAGGGAGAAGGACGGACGACACAGCAGCCCCATCCGAACTGGTCGAAGTCTGCACTAAGAATGAACCGCGCAAGTCAAGTCGAGTCTGGAAAAGCCCCGCCTACCTGCGAGACTACGTCACCACGTAGGACTGAACTAAGGGAGGAGGGGTGTTCTATATATAAAGTGGGTGACTCCAAATCTACAAACCTGATTGGTCAATAAAATGAACATTGGATTGGTTCACTAGGAACCAATCCAAAGAGCTGCTAAAAGGCGGCAAATCTAAACAACTGCCATTGGCTGCAAGCAGGCAAGCCAGCCTGTATAAAAGGCTGGCCTCAGCTTCAGCCAAGTGTTCCTATTTACTAACTAGTTGAGGAATAAAGTATTTGTTGTTGGAACCCGGTCTACCTCGTGTGTTTTCCGAACAAAACATGCACCATGACACAAGGACTTCATGCAGCCAAAGTGTACCAAAAAGTCTTTTCACTGTTCCCAGGGTGGGGCATGGTTTGGGATGCATTGTTCAGCTTTTCAGGACACCACAATTTGTGCCACACTGCTGGGCAGAACAGGGGCAGCTAAGGCTTCCTGGGGTGGCTATAACTTTGTGCTGTGCTGCAAATGAGGGGCTTCTTGTAGCCCAGAGCTGCAGCAGGCCAAGAAGCCCCTTTCTTTCCCTTACACATATGCATGCAAATAACTTGCACCCTCTTTTCGCAGCTTCCCTGAACTCATGCCACACTGAAGCACCCACTTTGTACAAGATCTGAACTGGATTTGCCAAGGCTTCCCCAGCCCCTGCTCCCCATTTCTTACCTTATGCTTCCCGCTTAATGACTTATCTGCCTGGAGTTACGAGAATTGGGACTGCTGTCATTAAACAGTATTGTCACATGGCCTTATGCTTTATGCCTGCATTGCTCAGTGATGAAAATTCTGGCCCCAATTTTGGTTGTAAGTCAAAGATTACTTGTAATATACCTTCCAGTATTATAATCCTGTAGTAGTTACAGCTGTTCAAATATATACATTTAAAAATGTATACAGCGATTTTTGTTTTACCCCAATTCTTTACTTTTGATGTGTGGTTCCTGGGGCCCTGTTCAAAGGCTGATTGATGATAAAAATGAAAGGAAAGGACACAAAAAATACCCATGCCTTGAGTTTATTGGATACATAAGATATAAATTAAAGAGTTAACACACCACCATTCTGTTTGCTGTATGTTACAGTAGTTATAAAACTCCAGTGGGCACTTCTGCCTGTTGGAATGGGGACTGCTTATCATGATTCATTAAATACCACTGTCCTGTCGTCTTCTAAGAGGGAAGGAACAGCCTTTCAACCTGCCTTTTTAATTAAAGTAGAGGCATTCTGATTTTTAAAACCAGGAGCATCTGGGGAAGAGGGGAAAAGTTATCAGATGCAATCTCTATGAGAGATGAAGATCTTGTGTCAAGTATTTAGATAATACTAAGGGCTAAAAAAAAAAGTTGTGTGTAATAGGGAGCAGCGGTTTTCACTTACTAGGCTCGCTACCAGCCCACTTTGCAGATGTGACCCATTTGATTCAGCGTTCAGCTTTTCCTTTTCTGTTTTATGTTGCTATAATTTATGTGTCTGTATATTATATTTATATTCACAAACCATGTACTCCTGGGACAAACTGTCCTGCAAGCCATTGGCAAAAATGCTGCTCCGATACCAAAGTATCTGGAGATTTATAATCCCTGGAATGTGATGTACAAAGAAGCTTCATGAGCTCAGAAAGGACTTGCACTTTTCATTGAATTCAAATTTTAAAAAATTGGTGGAAAAGTATGGCTTAATCACAAACCTTTCAAAGACAATGATTGTTTGTCATCTTGGACTGTGTTAACTAATACCGTGCTACTGGGAAGAGAGAGAGAGAAAAAAAAAGCTTAGTGATACAAGTTCTGGTCTCAAGATGATCTGAACATTGATAGAAATATTCCAGACTAATTTTAATTACAATAGAAACATTTTATTGTTTGCAGGTGGAGTTTTTTTTAGCTTTTGCCTGTACTGTCCTTCTATTCCATGAAAAGCTGCTTTGCAGTTATATTATAATACACTGTAGTAATTAAACAACAGATAAAAGACAGTAAAATAATCTTCTTCACATTTACAAACAAAAACCATACAGAAAAAACCCCACAGTTTTTTAAAGGGCTGATTAGCTTTTTAAAAATTATTGAAACATTTGAAAATATCAAAGAAAAACTGGAAGCCAGATAAAATGGATATACTTTATTTTATTGAAACAAAACATTAGAAGTTACTCAGAAAAATTGATTTTGTTATCTCAAAGGATGCTGGGGGAGGGCAGCAATTTGGAGCAGGAACAAGACAATATTAAATTTGCCACTTTGCTCAGGATAGCTTCCAATGAGACAAATAAGTCATCATGAATTGAAATACAGAGACATTACCCAGTGCCTAAAAGTGGCAAATAAAAATTGCCTACAAGTAGCATATAAAAAGCAACATATAGGTATGCATAATTGATTATTATAGTTTTACAGTAAAAAATAGTTATGAATGCAAAAATTGGCTTCAATCAACAGAAACTTTTGAAACTTCTCAGTGTTTTTTGGGGGGCAGCAAATATTATATCTAGAAGCATAGTTCAGGGCTGATCTTCCTCTTATTCTGTATACATTGGGTTGTCCTAATAGA
Source organism: Laticauda colubrina (assembly GCA_015471245.1). Classification (NCBI taxonomy): domain Eukaryota; kingdom Metazoa; phylum Chordata; class Lepidosauria; order Squamata; family Elapidae; genus Laticauda; species Laticauda colubrina. The sequence continues at coordinate 8,138,765 of BLBF01000051.1, forward strand.
TGTCATTGAACTATAAATCTGGATATCCTATTCATTATTCATTCTTATTTATTTTATTGATTAAATTAATACCCTTTTCCCCCTATGATACCAGAAAGAAGCCAATCACATATTGTTGCTAGAATGGCAGCATAGTTTACGAATGTCCAGACCTCACAGATTATCACTATCATTTTTCAAAATCAAATGTTACTCAAGGGGACATCCAGAAAAAAAATATACATTTAATTTCCTTATGAATTTTTATTGCATGCTTTTTCAGAATGTTTGATGAGTTCTTCAAAAGGGATGAGTTTGGTCCCTTTTGATTTTGTTTTTTATATTAGACCTGGGATGTAGATTTGGATGAGGGCATAAGGACTGGAGCATTTCCAGAATCCAGGAAGCTCTGTCACATGACACAGATCTCACCATTGGCCCCCAAATCTGCATAATCATATACCATCCTGTCCACAAGTACTGATTCCATGGGAGTCTTTTTATCATTGGCTCTTATTTGCTTTTCTTTAAAAGACACACATTGAAGGTTGTTGGGGTTTGTTTTTATTTGCTTTTTTTCCTAACCAAAGAAGTTTTAATTCAGAAGAGGCTAATTTTCAAAGATTTCAAGTATTAGTTGAAACTGTTTGGTAGATAGGAAATCTCAAGGATAGAAGATGCTGGCAGGCAGGTAAGAAAAGAATCAAGTCCACCACTCCTTGATGTTTATTTGCTTCCATTTCTCTTATTCCTAAATGCATTTCACAAATGAATAACATTTTTATAAATGCTTTTGGCACTTGGAAATCGGTTGCTAAATTCCAGTTGTCAAAATGGACATACCCAGAGATCTATCACACATTCTGGGATTCATACATTGCAGAAACATAGATTAATTGTGGGATGAGGAAGAGGGTGAGATCAGTTCAGCAATGGATTTCCCTTGCCTCCACTGCCTGGAAATCCCCATTTGGATGGATAGAGAAAGTTCATGCATTTTTATAGAACCAGATACAGATTCACAAGATTCTCTGCTGGGCCCTCTGAAGACAAATGATGTAAGCTAACAGCCTCCAAGCCATATCCAAACAAGCCATGTGGGCTACACATGTATGTGTAACTCAGGAGTTCTTATCGCCGCTGCTGTTTCTTTAAAAGCCTTTTAGTTGTTACTTCCTTCTATTGAAAACCATATTAGATGTCCTGACACTGATAGTGCATGAGGGAGCCAGTGATGCCTACATTCAAGACCCACTGGGGAGAATCAGTGAGGGCTTTTTATTCTAGCTTGTCTAGAGAGAACCATACTGGAGATATTCGACCAGGAATGTATCATTCTGATATCATTTAGTTTATCCTGGTTGCAAACTATAAGAAGTGTGTTCACACAATATGCTAAATTACAAAGTTTTGGGGTTTATTTTGAGCTTAGTATGTTGTATGGAAAAGCATGATGGATGGTTGAATAATCATATTAAAAAAAAAAACACTCAGAAGAAATCTTGTTTTGAGTTGTAGGGGACCCTGGGAGGGTAGAAAAGGTGGGGTGAGTAAGTTTCACAGATGTTTGGAGCAGACTTACTGAAACTTGTCCCTGCACATGCTTAAGCAGGCATAAGAAGAAGTGGGGGGGGGGAACCTAATAAATTCTTAAAACAGAATCTTTTGGCTAGGAAAAACCAAGGAGATGGAAACCCACTGTCAATCTTCTCCAGAAGGGAAACCCGAAGGGAAATAGGACAGAGCAGCTTCCATGTCAAGGAAACACCGACAACTGTTCCATTTTTAGAAATTGCTATGGTGAATCCTCGCCAAAATTAGCTTAAAAAAATCAGTACATTTTGCTTGTATGTTATTACACCAACAGACACCCCAAGGCAATATCTTTGTATACAATAATATCTAACGTAATTGAGCAAACTTGAAGTTGTTTTTTTTTTTAAATATTTCTTCTTAACTCCCTTTTCAATTTGCTTGAAAGATTGCAAGCATGCTTGAATTAATATGGCCCTAATAAGGGTATGCTCACATATTATATCAACTTTGACGGGTTTTTTTCCTCATGGACCAGTACTGTAAAGCTAACGTTGCTTTTTCTGCTAATTTTTTATTCCTTAAATAAAATCTTTTACAGATTTCTAACAGAATAAGGAAGATTTAAAAAAAAAAATTAACCCTGTGCCTTATAGAAATTGTACAAAATAAAAAATGTGGACTATTTTTATCTTTGAAAAAATATAAAAATTTTGACAGATCAGAATAAAAATCTTTCTCTATATTTTTAATAGCAAGAGATATGGCTTTAAGTGCAAACAAAGCACTTTTGCAAATGCATGTAGGTATTTTCTTTCTTTACTGGGTCATGGCAATAGTACAACAATACAAATACAAATTGATTTATGTCCCACACTGAGCATAATACTGAGAGCAAATTTACAATTCACATACCCACTTCTGATTTCATTTTATGTATCTTCTTCATTATTTGTAGCAGCAACATGAAAATACTGCTTTCTGAATTACGTGTTTACTTAATTGGTCAAAATGTTCTTAAATATAAATTCAAAAAAACCATGGCATACTTACCTAATTTTACAGCTTAATTGAAAGCTGCTGTACTTCTACAAAAGGAGATTAAACAATATGCTCCAATTCTGTGAAACAGAAACTGGGTCACTTAAAACTCAGATAGGTCTTCTGTAGCTGCCAATCAGAGCAGGCAGCTCAACCAAAGCAATTACACCCCTATTTAGAACAATAATTTTTACATTTGAGAGAACCCTCCCCCCCATTTGAAGCAATGTGATTTGTTTCTGTGCAAAAGCCTTGTTGCGCAGAAAAACCTAATTTTGGCCAGAGGATATTGACACTGCCCATGGCTATTCCATCATCTCATAAATGAATGTATGGTAAGAAGAGCTATATACACATGGATGGTCAGCCTGTGTATTGACTCCTGGAAAAAGGTTTTTTTTCCCCTTTCCCTTCCTTTTTCTACCCTTCTCTATCAAAATGAAAGTTGAAAGGCTATATTGCTTTGCTGGCAGCAAAGCCTAAGTGGTAATGAAGGTTATAAAAAGTGATTTTACGATCAGCATCTGAAAAAACATGTCCTTACCTTTCACACTATTGTAGTTGGTTGGAACCATTCATTACAGAGAGGATATTGGCAAGCTGGAGAGAGTTAAAAGGAAAGATTATCAAAGAAAAACCAGAGAAAGCAGGGAAAGTGTTGTAAAGACAACTATTGTACAAAAAAAAAGATTCTAGGAAAGGAAGAACAACACAATTATATCTTATGGTGTACTCAAGTTTGAATGATGTTTCTGATTCAGTTTTAAACTAGCCTTCTGCCCTTTTGTTGCTTTTGTCCCTCTAAAATCCAGTCCCAAATGCCAGTTTCATACTTTTTTATTCATCCTAGTCTGATGTTCACAGCAAGACACAAAAGATAAAATTTTCTTCTTTATATATTAAAATAGTTTATTTCCTATTCTATCCATACACCATCCTGGGCAGGAGATTATATTGAGAGATGCTGATTGTCCCAGGGTCATCCTGCCCAGGGATAGGATAGAATAGGAAATAAACTATTTTTCGAGAGAAGAAAAAGGCTGAATAAAATGTAATGAATAAATATGTGAGTCAGTTCAAGAACTATTTCTAAAATAGCTTATAAATAAGGCTTCTAGAGTAAGGATATCAAACTCACATCATCATAGCATTGTCACTTGATATATCAGGACTTTCCCCCCCTTCGCTAAACTGGGCGTGGGTGTGGCCAGCCCGTGACACATCCAACCCGCAGGCCGGGAGTTTGACAGCCCTGTTCTAGAGCATTCTGCAGAACATTTCCATTGCTGTCTCTATCATTAGGCCCAATGAAGCAATTTCCAGGGCAAGTGATCTTTAAGGGTTTTTTATTGTCAAGAAAGAGAAAAAGACTTGGTAGATTCCCTATCCTACCCCAGCTATAGAAATAACATGACTTTGACTGAGCTTGGAGATAGATGGGGCAGTATGGGGAGGAAATAATTTACAAAAAGTCTTGGACTGGTCCTTAAGCTCAACATGAGGCACCAGATGTTTGCACTGAAGCATATCACATGTTTAAAGCAAAAGCATCAGACTTTTGAGCATCCAGTGTTCAAATTAGAGCCATCTGAACCCACAGATGCCTCCTGAACCCCGCCTCCTCCTAATTCATCCTCTAAATATCAAATATATATACCTCAAACTCCTCCCTGCAGATTCACATTCTTCAAATAGTGATAGGTGCACCCCTGGAATAAGTTGGATGTTCAGCAATCCATCTCTTTAAAAAGGGGGAGGGGCTGGGCTCCATTCTGAATATCTGATTCAGAGAGCACTTATCAAGGAAGTAGAAAGGATCCTGGCTAAACTTTTAACATGGCATTCATTATTAAAGCCACAATTGAAGCCATAAAATGTCTGATGAGCAACTAGAGGGTCTATTCAAACTAAGTCATGCTGTTGCTGCATTATACCCAGAGCTGATTTATTGAGCAGAAGAGCGAGCTGTGGCATTCTGAAATGTTGGTTCTTAACCAAGTAGGCAATTTAGTTCTCTTAAGTCAGGCAAGTTGGGGATGAGGAGTCAATGGCATGAAGTTCAAGGCAAGACTGGCCAGATACAGGAAGCTCTGAGTCTGTGCACAAAGATAGCCAATTTTGTTGAGTCAGACAATTGGATCCTTGTTTCTGTTACAATTGATCTAATAGAGGAAAGCAGTTGCCTGAGATGAGAGAAGTGAAAATGCACTGCAATATGTTAAGAGAAAGGGAGGAGGGAAGGAAGGAGGGAGAGAGGGAAGGAAGGAAGGAAGGAAGGAAGGAAGGAAGGAAGGAAGGAAGGAAGGAAGGAAGGAAGGAAGGAAGGAAGATTTAAAAGTAAGGCTGTTTTTCCGATGAAACAATATAAATATTCAGACCACATTGATCTGTGACATCAAGCCATAGATTCCTAAAGATTTTCCAGGAAGAAAGTCCACTTTGATTCCTCGTATGTATAATTTAAATTATAAATGAACTTCACTTGCTAGCAGTTTTAGTTTAGCTGCAGCACATAAGCAGGTCTTTCCTTGTTCACTATATCTTGTTATGATTAGCTTTATTTTGTCCTCTATGAAATGATATAATATGCATTGCATATATATATAATACATATATGCATTGCATATATATGTGTGTGTGTGTGCATGCATAATTATCTGATAATCTATTCCATGAGCTGATACACATGTTGAAAAAATGGAAATTTATATAGGCTGTACAGAAAAAAATCTAAGTGAAGTGTGTCCTAAACATCAGGTTTAATTGTATTCCATTTTGCCCTGAAGTGTCAATCTGATTTTGCTTCTTATCAAAATATCTAGCCTAGCCCTAGATATCAGTCTAGCCCAACTTGACTACTCCAGATAGATTGGAATACAACTCCTGTAAATTTCGGCCAGCATGATCAATCCATCTGGAGGCCAAGAGATTTGCAAGGCTGGGGCATAACATTAAAATAATGGCACCAGATAATTTATAGCCATCTGGACGATTTCTATGGATCATACATCCCACACTACATTTGACTGCTGGTTCGTTGGCCAGCTTACCTTTTTCCTGGTTAGATTTACTCTCTACTTGCATTTGTCTCTTCAGCTCAGTGGAATCTGATTAGAAAAAAGATAAAAGAAATGCAAGATTGTAAGCTGGCACTGGGTGCTTCCAAAGAGAGAGAGCACAATTCCCGAAAGCCTTCTTTCCATGGCCAGATTTTCTTTTTTAGCAGATTTTGCAGGGGGAGGAAGGAGGGAGGGAGGGAGGGAGGGAGAGAGGAGGGAAGGAAGGAAGAAAGGAAGGAAAAGGGCAAAAAAATAGCAAGAACCCAAAAGTGGTCAAGACTTCTAGTACTTGGGCCCCACCTCTGTTTTCCATTCACTGGTGGAATCCTTGGAAGTTATCTAACTAAAATAACTTCACCACTGAAGATTTTAACAACTTTCCTCAACATCTTTCCTCAACTTTCAGGAGAATTTTTTTAAAAAAGTTTTATGGGTGAGAAAGATGAACCAAGTGATTTTCTTTGATATGCTCTTCCTGGGGGAAGAAGGAGGAGTTGCCATGTCTTGATTATTTGTACGCTCCTTAAACCACCAACCAGTGGGAGGAGAACATCGATCGTTTTAATACTAATTTTAAAAAAGGGGGCCGAGCTTAACAGTTACAGAAAGCAGGTGCTGTCCAACTCCCTCAGTTACTAGCGCTGCCTCCGTCGCCACCGACGCTCTTCTTCTCCCCTCCCGCCCTCATCCCGAGACGCCCCTTGGGGAGGGAGTGTTTAAGAAGCCTCCTGCCTCCCCTCATCTCCCGGCTGGCATCTTCCTTTCCTGCGCCCTGTTTTACCTCAGACGAAGATGCAGAAGACGGCGACCTTGCTATGGGGCTTGCTGCTGCTTTCCGGGGTGAGTGGACCGTGCCAGCAGAGAACCAGCGGGGACCGACGGAGCGTGACACGCTGGGAGGCCTTAGGTCACGGGTGGGAGAATGGAGGGCACGCGACCCCGCTTTTCCGCGCCAGCGCCGCTCCATCTCAAAGAAGGCAAAATTGGGACGGGGGCAAGTTCGCGGCTTTTTTTCTTTTTTTCCGGAGTGGGTGAGTGGGTAAGGCGAGGGAAACCTGGACCGGTGAGTATCAGGATGTTGTTTAAGTTGATTTGGGATGGAAGAGAGTATTTAGGGCGCAGGAAAAGGGAGCCTAGGCGGTCACGGCTGTCCACGGGGCATGGGAAGGCGTGGGAAGGTTGGGATGCGCTCGCGTACGTCACGTGTGAACCTTCGCGAGAGCAGAAGGTATCAGTCGAGGCATCAGCCTGGCAAGGAGAGAAGATTTGGAGTGAACTTTTGATGTGCTCCAGTCCGGTATAATGATGACATGGTAACGATGGTGTTGTCAGACTGAACTGTGCAGATTGAATAACAAATACAAACTGTGTATTTGTACAAACTGTGCAGGGTAATTCTTAGAGCTATAGAGGGGACAGCGCTGGAGCCCGCGCTCTCGCCCTCTCCGCCTACCACACCTTACTTCTGATGGTTGGGATCCCCCCAGAACAGAAATCCACGCGGCGGAGGAAGACGTGAAGAAGGAATCTGAGGACGGCGATTAGAGTCTTGAGTGGGGGCGGAATGTGGCCAAAAGGTTCCCCGATCCGGAGAGCGGGTGTGGCGCTTCTGCGAGTGGGCTCTCGGAGAACGACCTTTCTTCCCATCCAACTCCTTTCTTTGTGGCGCTCAGTGGAAGGGAGGGGGTGGAAGCGCCCCGGCTGGAAAGTGAAAGAGCTGATTTGGGATTCTGAGGCAATGAAAAAAGTCCTACCTATAAAGTTCTACCTTCTGATTCCATTTTCCTTCTTTTGGATTCTCAAAAGAGTAAAGAGACAGGGAATAAAAGAGGAACATTTTCACACGGCTTCAGAAATGATTGGTTGCTTTCTCTTCGTGCAGAGTAAGCACTTTAGCACTTCAGCATATCTTATTGCAGAAGAACGGGATGCGGGTGGATGAAGGGGCGGGTATCCAGATCAGCACAAATTCAGCAGCAAAACTTCAAAAGGCTACCAAAATCCCACTGACTTTTACTCCCCGAAAACGAAGGTGGGGAGAAGAGGATTATCTTCTTTTCACATCTCTTCTGGGAAGAAATTAGGCTGAAAGACAAAGATTCCTTGAAGGATGTTCACTCTTTTTAAATGCTAATAGAACCTGCAGGGACACATTTTTATACTGAAAACGAGCTCCTGGAGAAAGATTTAACACTTGTCCTTTCACAACTATTTTTTAATGACTAACTTTCTCTCTCCCTAGATATTTATTCCCAGGAATAAATATTTCCACCCAAGAAATAACAGCTTTGATTCCATTGATATGTAATTTTATACTATAGCTTTGAAAGACAGGCTTGAAAAAGCAGCAAGCCCCTTTGACTTTGCTCAGAAGACTCTCTTGAAGTGACTGCAAAGAGGACATAAAGAAGGTTCTCATTTATCCTTTATAATCATTTGCTCAAGGGGAAGTCCTTTCAGTGAAAGCCTTCTAGTAACTATGATTTACAGATAGATTTATACATCATGCTGAAATATCAATATATCCCCAAGTACTTTGCAGGTTCAGTGGAAAAATAATTTGGAATCCTATCCCAAAGAACCTAATGTTTGACAGCAGGGAGAGAAAAGGTGGCATGGAGACAGGGAACAAGTGATACATATAATGGAATCTAATTGTAATTTAAATGTAATTTAAAGTGTAGCTGGGAAAGGATTATGCATGGCTCTGTAGAAAAAGTGATGAGCAATGAGGCACTCAGAGAGGAGAAGTCATGTCCTCAAGATCACAAGTTCGCCCTGAAGGGCGAAGTCCTCAAACACAGCAGACTTCTACCACATTTACTATAAGGCTTTTTTGATACAATGCTTTTAATGTGCCATTCATAAAACACATCAAAGCATAAATGTTCTGGGTTTGTCAAGCAAGCTTATGTGCAAAACATCTCCAGGTTCAAACTGACTAAGCTTTACCTGGTTTGCAAGTGCTTGGCCTTAAGTTCTCATGGCTAACAGAGTGTCCAAACACAACTGGTCTGAAGTTATCCCCCAAAGGCAAAATGTTATGAACATTGTAGTAAACCCAGAGTTTATATATGGAAAGTATATGAAAAGTAGATGGCAATAAGGGTGGAGAGAGCCTCAGGCATATAGGTGAGGAAAAGAGGGTGTGGTTTCTCAGCCTTAGCAACCCAGTTTTTAAAATGAGTCTACAATCTCTTCGACCTGTTTCCTCTGGCAATTTCCAACAGAGGAATATGTTTCCCTCACTGCTGCACATAATCTTTGAAGGTGCCCTTCTGCCTGTTTGTGAATGTGAATGGGGAGGGAGAAAAGTAGGGGAAGAGCTCATCTGTAACTGGGATTGCAACACCAGTTCCTTGGGATCCTGGAGCTTCACAAGACTCCAGAATCAGTGCCATGTGGTCATGCTGTTTTATTTTCTTTTAGTGAGCAAAAGACTTCTTCCCTTCCTTCCTTCTCTCTCTCTCTCCCTTCCTCCCTCCCTTCCACACTCAAGAGGGGTAAATTGGAAAGTAACCAAAGGTGGTATTCAACAGGTTCTGACCAGTTCTGGAAACCAGTAGCAGAAATTTTGAGTAGTTTGGAGAACCGGCAAATACCATCTCTGACTGGAGATTTTACAGTATCCTTCCCCTGCCATGCCCAACAAGCCACACCCACAGAACCGGTAGTAAAAAAAATTGAATCTCATCACTGAAAGTAATCCCCCCCAGGAGTAAATATATTCTTAATTCTGGCAGGGTTTCTGTATAGCAGAGTCAATAAAATGTGTGTCCGCTTAGGGATGGTCCTGCAATTAGAAGGATGAGTCGGCTGCCTGAAGTAGATGCCGAAGGGCAAGGAGTGGTTGTAAGGGATTGAAGGCATAGCTGTGTGTGTGCTGCAATCTGCTGCCCTCGACTTGGTAAATCAGCTGGCTGCTTTTAGGTGTCATGGAAGATGCTGTCCCATTGCCAACCCCAAATAAGATTTGACTATGAAACCAATTGGTTTTTGATGTGGAAAGGAGGAGTGCTCTATAGGCTTGCAATGATGCCCAAAGATTGAGAGGAGAGAGGAAGGCAGGGAGAGAAAGAGAGAGGGAAAGAGAGAGAGGGAGGGAGGTTTAGAAAATAAGAAGCAAATGTTCTAAGACTGAAAACACTTCAAGCATCAAAAATACAGACCAAGCAATTCAATTAAAATGTTCCAAAACATGTTTATTACTAACTTTGATGAAGCGAAGAGAAGGGAGAAATCTGACGTACACAGTTTCCAGAAAACGCCTTCTGCCAGAGGGAGCTTGGATGCTATTGTGTTGCTAAAAAGAGAAACAGCAATACTGAATAGTGATCTGGCTTTTCAAAGGGGCAAGGAGGCCTCAGTGTTATTCAGGGCATTGCTTGAGAGTTACTGTGCATTGTTCTTTGAACAGAAGAAATTGGGTGGGGCAGAGGGTGTAGAATATATAAGACTCTGATGAAGAGAAGTTATAACCAGGTGAAGATGGAACAACAAGATGGGAAAGAAATTGGTTACATCCATGGAATGTGTACCTCAGACACCCATGAAGCTGTGAAAAAGGCCATACATAATTCAGTGGTACAGGTCATGTTTTGCATTTAAAAGATCTCAGATTTAATGTCTGGCTTGAATGCTGAGTTAGCAGAGGTTATGAAATCTTCTGGTCTGAGATCCTGCAGGGCTAAATCTTATTAGGATAGGTCAAAGATTAAAAACATTGGCTGGCTGGTCCTCTAGTATTTTGTAATAGGAAACACACTCAAAGTAAAACTTATATTTTAGCATTACTTTTTTAAAAAAAATGTTGATTATTTTACAAAAACAATACACATTTAAAGAAAAAGAAAAGTAATAGGTAACTAAGGAAAATACAGAAAAGGAGGAAAATAGTATAAAGGAGCAACTTCTGATCTTTTTTATAGCAATGATATATGCATTTATGTTTTATCCTTTCTCTAAAATTGTATCATGGCATCTTTCTTTCTATGTTCTACTTTCCGTAATTCTCAAACCCATAAATCACTAATTTACCTCCCCCACACTATTTTCAGTAAAAAGTCCACAATGCGTTTCTGGTCACTAAAAATAATGGTTTTTGCCTTTAATTAAACTAGTCAATTTTCCATTTGTACCAATTCTGTCATTTTTACCAACCATTCCTCTGTTGTGGATACTTCATAGTTTTTCAACCTTTGTGCATATAATAAATTTGCTGCAGTTACCATGTGCAAAAACAATTTTTCATAAGTCTTTTTCTTTCCATCTGTCCATTAGTTCCAGCAACAAAAATTATAGTTTCATTAAGATTTAGGTCTGCCCAGGTGTGTGACACACCTTTCCACTTTGCATAATTATCCAATTTTTTGATGCCCTGAACCTCTTAAAATATGCTAGGTGACCACCAGAATGCAATACTGAGATCAAAACTAAAAGGGAACTGTTTTGTCCATATGAAAGAAAGTTAAAAATAACATGTTAGAAAATCATATAGTATATTAATCCAATGCAAACATCATTTTTTGTAAACAATTAAAGCCCATGTCACACTGCACCAACGGATGGAAAGAGGATGTCAAACGGAGAAAAACACTTGCCATCCGTTGGTTAACGTGATGCTTCCGTTCTGTACTCACTGCCTCCGTTTTGACGTTTCATCCGCTCAGAGGGTTTTGAGCTGCTCAAAACTTTTGAGCGGAAAATATATCCAATGCGTCCATTCTGCATCCGCTAGGCATACGGGGGACATCTGTTCTGCATCCGTTACACATCCGCTATATCCGCTAGGCATCCGTTCCGCATCCGCGCAACTCGCATCCGCTCGGATGCAGGGAGGAAGCGGAACGGACGTGGAATGGACACGCAGTGTTAGTAGCATGGACGGAGAAAGGATGAAAGCGGATGCAGCTCACAAACAAAGCATTTAAAACGGAAAAAACGTTCGCAGAGGGGACCTATCTCGGATATTAAGGATGTCTAGAGGATGCCTAGAGGATGCAAAAGGACACATAGGGGAAAACCTATACTGCCTATAAAAAGGAGGAGCAACTCACCTGCATCTCACTTTCAGACCAGCAGCCCTGCTGTGCAGACCTCTGCAGCCTTCATCTGACTCTTGCTCTTCCACAGCATCCAGTCATCTCCACCATGGATCGTAACAAACTCCTTTTGGTAGCCACCATCCTTCTGCAACAGTGCAAAGCCATCTACAGGCTCTGTGAACTCTACTAAGGGGAGAAAAGGAGGCAGCCAAGAAGCGTCTGGGTCTGAAGATGGATCAGGAGAAGAGCAGAGTACGGACTGTACAACAAGCTGATGGTGGAGCTCAGGAACGAAGACACTTGTGCATTCCAGAACTTCATGAGGATGCCTCCAGCCATGTTTGACGAAGTTGTGCAGCGGCTGACACCCAGGTTGACCAAGCAAAGCACCAACTTGCGGCCCAGCCTGGACCCTGGGCTCAAGGTGGCACTCACTCTGCGCCACCTGGCCTCAGGGACCACCTACAGAAGCATGCAGTATGGCTGGAGGGTGCCACACAACACCATCAGCATTGTGGTCAGAGAAGTGGTGCAGGCCATCATCGAAGAATACCTGGAGGAGCTCCTCAAGTGCCCCTTCACTAAAGAAGGCTGGAAGAAAGTTGCAGAGCAGTGGTATCAGAAGTGGAACCTCCCCCACACCGTTGGAGCCATAGATGGCAAGCACGTGGCCTGCAAAGCTCCAGCCAAGTCGGGGTCCACTTATTTCAACTACAAGGGCTTCTTCAGCATCATCCTCTTTGCCATGGTCGATGCTGACTACACGTTCATGTACATCGATGCTTCAGGCAATGGCTCATGTTCAGATGCCCAGGTATACAACACCAGTGACCTCAAGGAGGGGCTGGAACGCAACCTCATCATGGGCTTCCCAGATCCAGACCCCCTGCCCAACGACACGCAAGATGTGCCCTACTTCATCGTGGGGGATGACGCCTTCTCCCTCAGAAACTACCTCATGAAGCCCTACACTTCCAGACTCCTCACCCATGAAGAGAGGATCTTCAACTACAGGCTGTCCAGGGCAAGACGGGTGGTGGAGAACGCCTTTGGCATCCTGGCCAACAGGTTCCAGGTACTTCTCAACACCATGCAGCATCGCCCAGAGACCGTGAGGAACATCGTGGAAGCTTGCTGCATCCTGCACAATTTCATGCACACCCTCTACCCAGTCTTGCAGAACAGGCTCGTGGACCTCCAACAAGGCAATGGGGACATGGAGCCTGGGGAATGGAGGCAAGGGCGAAACCTGATAGACACTGAGGATGTGCAAGGCCCCAACAGAGCTTCACGTGAAGGGAAGAAGCAGCGCAACCTCCTGAAACACAGATGCAACTCCCCAGCTGGAGCAGTAGAGTGGCAAGACAGGATGATAGATGATTAATGGATGCTTCCTTCAGCCTGTCTCATCACACTGATGAGATTGGGCCATGTATGTTGGGTGGGCCTACAATGAACAGGGCATTTAATAAAGAGTTGTGTTTATGTTGACATGTGTGGATGATTGATTACATTATTATTGATAATAAAGGGCCATAGGTGTGGCACCTGGGAGGGTGGACCATATAGTCCCACTATGTTTGCACTGGAGGTTTATCTATCCCACAGCTATTACCCATCCCAAAGGTATCCCTGCCCACCCCACTGCTATCCTTACCCATCCCACAAACATGCAAAGGCTTAAACCATTTCTAAAAGTTTCCACCATGACTTTTTTTAATAAAATAAATGAGGCAAGTGTGTGAAGCAAAGATAAACTTTATTAATCACAAGCTGAAAAAGAAAAATGACCCAAATCAAGTGTGCAAATAAAGACTACAGGTAGCCAGCCAGTCTCTGACACTCTTCTTGGTCACTCGGAGGTGTGCCCAGTCTGAGGGGTGAAGGGTCCAGGTGCTGTGGAGGTGGCTGCTGCTGGAGTGCTGGTCTGAAGCACCACTGGGGTGCCTGGCCCTGAGAGGACAACAGGTGACGGTGTGTTGAGGAAGCTCTCGGACAGCTGGCTCAGCCCCGTGATGTTGAGAGCTCCTTCCTCCATGCCATGTGGTGTCAGCCCCAGTACCGAGGACAGATGTGCTGAGGCAGGGCTTGGCTGTGGGGTGGAGGAAGGAGCGAGCAGTGTAGTGGGGCTGTCTGGTCTGCAGCTGGGTGAGGACTGGCGTTGGTGGCATTGGTGGTGTGGGTGGCATCGCTGTTGTCGGTGGCATCACTGGCGTGAGTGGCATCGGTGGCATCGGTGCAACCGGTGGCAACGGTGTCACCCGATGACTCTGTGCCTGGACTGGGAAGGGCTGCTGCCTGTGCTGCATCATCATCATCATCAGCAGCAGCAGCAGTAGCAGCATGAGCAGGACCAGTAGCACGAGCAGGACCAGGAGCACGAGCAGAACCAGGAGCACGAGCAGGACCAGGAGCACGAGCAGGACCAGGAGCACGAGCAGGACCAGGAGCACAAGCAAGACCAGGAGCACAAGCAGGACGAGCAGGACGAGCAAGTCCAGGAGCACGAGCAGGACCAGCAGGACCAGCAGGACGAGGAGCAGCTTCAGCAGAGTAAGCACCAGCAGAAGCACCACCTCCAGGAGCAGCCTCAGCAGAGTAAGCACCAGCAGAAGCACCACCGCCAGGAGCAGCATCAGCAGAGTAAGCACGAGCAGAAGCACCACCGCCAGAAGCAGCCTCATCAGAGTAAGCACGAGCAGAAGCACCACCGCCAGAAGCAGCAGCATCAGCTCCTCCAGAAGCAGAAGCAGCAGAAGCCCCAGCCGCAGAAGAGCGAGCCCGTGCTACAGGAGCCCCAGCAGAAGCAGAGTGAGGGCCAGGGGGTGGGAGGGTGGCCCTGTCCCTCTTGACAGGGCTGGCAGCAGATGGCTGAGGCTTCCTCTTTTTCCCCATGTTTGTGGGGTTGCTGGCTGGCAGGGAGGCTGGCTGGCAGGCAGGCAGCAAGGCTGGCAGGCAGCAAAGCTGGCAGGCAGGCAGGCACCAAGGAGGCAGCAAGGCTGGCAGGGAGGCAGGCAGCAAGGCAGGCAGCAAGGCAGGCAGCAAGGCAGGCAGCAAGGCAGGCAGGCAAGGCACTCAATGCATCTGGCAGCAAGTCTTTCCTCTGAATGGTGACCTGCTTCCGAGCTGCTCCCCTTTATATCCACGGGGCTGATGCAATAAACCCCCCCCGCATGCGCAGTGAACGCTGTGCATCCGCTAGGCTTCCGCTGTGCATCCGCTTCATCCGCTGTGCATCCACTTCATCCGCTCAGCGTCCATTCTGCATCCACTGTATCCGTTCCGTGTCCGCTTTGCTGAGGTCCCCCGGATGTGCCATCCATCCACTCTCATCCGCTTCCATCCGCTAGGCTTCCGCTCTGCATCCGCTTTCCATCCACCCTGCATCCTCCCTCCGTCCATTCCTTTCCGTGTTATCCACTCTGGTTATGCAAATTTTCGCCCCTTTTGAGAGCGGATAGCAACGGATGGAACATTTTTCTCGTCCGCTGTGTCCTTTTTACAAATGTTTTGCATCCGTTGGGCAGTGTGACAGAGCCTTAAGTCTTATTTTTATGTTCTCTGAATTAAACTATTAAACAGCCAACATTAGAGTCTGAATCAGAAATGAATTGACAAGCAAATCTTTCTGAGGAAATGCCATGAAATGAAGAGCAAATCTTTCTGAGGAAGCATTTTATAAGGGCATCAGTATGTCTACACATCTAAAGAGATTGCTTGCTATCTGATTAATTGGAATCTTCTAGTGCTCTAGGTGAGAATGGACAGCTAAAAAATGGTTTTGGAAGAAAGCAATGGCAAACTAATCATGTATATGCCAGTGTATAATTTCTAGAAACCAAGCACTGCTTGAAGACAGTTTCCCTTTAAAACATATAACAAGTCTGACTATTGATTTATCTGATCTGCTACAATCAACAATGTCTACCCAGCTACCATTCCCTTAACCTATAAACTTCAAGTACTCCAACAGGTGATTTGTCCAGCCTGCTTTTATTGATTTTGAGGAAGGACCCTGTGCATTTCCAAATAAAGATGTACATGTCCTAATTTTAAACTTACCAACAAAAAATTTAGATGTAGAAGTTATATCTATAGTTTGACTGGACAAGCAATGTATATTACTGAAGTAGAAAAGGCCATTACTGGATGTCAGGTGGAGGGCTAGATTCATAGGGCTATATGAAAAAAAGTTGAAAAGCTCATTAGAAAGTTATGTGGTATATTTATTAAGCCAACACAGAGGTCATTTAAAAAAAAATAACAATAGAGTAGACTAGATTAGACCAGAATTCATTATTGGCCAAGTGTGATTGGACACACAAGGAATGTGTATCCAGTGAGAACCTCTCAGTGTACATACAAGCAACAAGTGGTAAATCATGATCATAATTATATAGCAATAGCACTTAGACTTATATACTGCTTCATAATGCTTTAAAACCCAAGTGTTTTATATATTGCCACAGCAATCTGTGTCCTTATTTTACCAACCTTGGAAAGATGGAAGGCTGAGTCCAACCTTTGATTCTGGTGAGAATCAAATTGCTGGCAATTAGCAGAATTAGCCTGCAATACTGCATTCTAATACTGCACCATCACAACTCCTGTTAAATGCCTGTTCTCTGAGGGCTAATCGCTGAGGTGCAATTTTAAAGTCAATTTTAAGATCAATTTTTTTTTTTAAAGTTTTTATTAATTTTCTACAAACAGACAAACATACAAAACATTAAAAACATCTACTCTCATATATACTTCCGGTGTATCGGTTGGTTCATCAGTTTTGTGCATTCATTTTATAGTGTCAATTACAATTATATTGCATAACCACTCATGTTGTCAATCCATATTCTAATATTACTAAAAAAAAATAAAAATAAAAAAATCTTTTTCTGACTATACTTTTAATCATTCATGCTTTGTGAGATAACAATACTTCAAACAGTTTATCCTATAATTTATCATATAATCATAACAAATCAATCCTAAAAACTCTTCATATATATAATATTAATGCTCTATTATTGTATTTTATCATCTAACCATTGATAAAAAAAACCCCAAATTGCATAAAATTGTTTATCTTCTTGTTCTCGAATTTCAAATGTCAATCTACTCATCTCAGCACATTCCAATATTTTCTCAATAATTTCTTCCTGCAATGGCATTTTCTCATTCTTCCAGTTTTTAGCAAATACAATCCTAGCCGCTGTTAATACATTTACAATCAAATATTTCAAGTCTTTATTATATATATCAGGTAAAATTCCCAATAAAAAGATCTCTGGTTTCAAGTCTATATGTTTCTTTGTCATTTTTTCCAACCACATGTGAATTTTAGTCCAATATTTTCTAGCATTCTCACAAGTCCACCACATATGGTAGTATGAGCCAGGTATCTGATGACATTTCCAACATTTTTCAGATTTATTCTTGAACATTCTTGCTATTCTTGTCGGGGGAAGGTGCCACCTGTAAAACATCTTATACAAGTTTTCTTTATATGCTATTGACATTGTCATTTTATAATTTTGAGACCACAATTTTTGCCATTGCTCTAAATCAATTCCATATCCAAAATTCTTCCCCCATGCAATCATAGTTTCTTTAACTTGTTCTTCCTCTAGCTTAATTCCCAATAAATAACCATATAACTTTTTAATCACTTTCTCATCAGTACCCATCAATATCTTATCTAAATCAGTCTGTTTATCATAGAATCCTTCCGTTTTAAAATCTTCAAGATATCTTGAGTGTATTTGCGCATATGAAAACCAATTCATCCTTATACCTTGTTCCTCTAAATTTTGGATCGTTTTAAGTCCACCCTTTTCATCCAACAGTTCCCCATATCTAACTGTTTGTTCCTTTTTATAGATCATAGGATAGGAAAATGCTTCAATAGTCGATAACCAAACTGGAATTTTCAAGTAACATTGTTTTTTATCTTCTCCCAATTTAACCACAAAGACTCCCATATATAATGTCTTCTGAAATACCCCTGTGTTTTAGTTCCCTTGTACCACAAAAAAGCATGCCAGCCCAACAGTAAATCATGACCTTCTAATGTCAACAATCTATGTTTTCTTAATGTTATCCATTCTTTGACCCACATCAAACTTGCAGCTTGATAATACAATTCCCAATTAGGCAGGCCAAAACCTCCTCTATTTCTAGCATCTTGCAAAAGTTTTAACTTTATTCTCGCTTTTTTACCTTGCCATATAAACTTCTAGTTTTATTTAAATCTTCAAAATAGTCTTTTCCAAGTCTAATTGGTATTGTTTGAAAGAGAAATAAAATTCTAGGTAAAATATTCATCTTAATTGTTGAAATTCTCCCTATTAATGACAATTGTAAATTTTCCCATTTCTTCAAATCTGTAATTATCTGTTGTTTAAGTTTAATATAATTATTCTCTTTTAATGTGCTACATCTTGCTGTCAAATATATCCCCAGATACTTAACCTTATTTGTAATTTTAAATGAAGGGTTGCGGGTTGAAGTATTCTTAGAATAGAAAATACCCTCAAATGGAAGGCAGTCCTTTGGTAGCACCTTGTTTATCCTAAAGGAACCTTTGTTTTCAAGATCTTAGCCTATGATTTAAGCAAGGGTGTTTTCTTAGTTAAATGCTGAGGATCAAGCCCGTGAGTTCTTGCACCCAAATTTTTGCTGCTGCATCGTCTCATCCCCATCTTGTCCTCTCAAAGGTTATGAAATAGGTTAGACTGGGATCAGTGAGTTCTGTAGCTGAAGGAGAATCAACAAGTTCTCTCCAGCCTTTATCTGATAATCCAGCCTTTCCCAACCTGGCCCTGTCCAGATGGTCTCTAAGAATTCTGCAAGGTATAGCTAATCCAAAATAGCTTGGGAGAAATATCTTTCTTTTAAACTATTTTACACACTCTCACTGTCATTAAAGTAACTGTCTGGTTACTGTCTGGTACCTACTTGCTCTCACTTTTACATGGCAGGATTGCCAACTTTGATAATGCATCAATCCCCCAAAAGAAGCAGCTCACAGAGATCCTGAATTAATTGATGGCACCTTAGAGGCTCATTAATTACCTGTGCCAGGAAGAGCTTATTCCACTGCGTCAGGCATTGAAGAGGATTCATGTCCCTACAATTTTCAGGATCTGCAGTCAATGGATGGAGAAAGAACCAAAGTAACAGGGATTTAGATAGCAGGCTTACTAGTTACATTTTTTGAGCTGCCTAATGCATTATTTAAAATATTCTCCAGGGCAAAGAAGTGAAAAAACAACAATAATAACAAATTGCTATGGTGGATCAATTTAGGCAAGGAAAAGAATTGTGATCAAAGTAAGAAACTCCTATCATCCCTCAAGTACTTATAGCTGTCCAAGTGCATTTTTGTGGTATGAGCACAGTGACCCGGAAATCAGAAAGCTGTACCCCCCACCAGACAAACACAAGATAAAGAATCAATACAGCTTGCTCTGCCATTAAGGATTTGGAAGAGGGTGAAAAATCACAGCAGCTGTAATATTTCAACAAATTGTCTTTAAAGAATCAATAAAGAATCAACTGACCTACAAGGCTTTACTGGCTTGCAAATCTACTTTAAAGTGAGTAGGAGCAGAAGTTAAAATGAGAGATAGAGACAAATGGCATTTTAAAATTCTCCACCACATTTGCTGGCAAAGAAATTGGCTGAATGAATTTCTCCAAAGGATAGAGGCAGTTTTCCAACCATTTCTCAAGGTTAGTATTTCCCATTAATGGCAGAAGTACTGCTAGTGAAGTAGCCTCATGGGGTACTGTTTTGTATTGCGTGTAATATATGTGTGTATGATTTAATGGAATAAGAAAGGCTGTGCACATCTGGAGAGATGAGTATGAAATACAATGAATACAATGAAATACAAAATATTCATATATATTCTTTGGCTATCTTGTCACTCAGCAAATGGAATATCACACCCCACCCATAAGGATGTCTTTGGAATTCTTTTGTCCTTTGAAGTATCTGCTGTGGCAAATTCTCTTTCATCAAATTTGAATGGGAATGTAAAATTTCTCCATGTGGCATTCATTAGATTCTCCTCCATAAAACAGCTCAAATAGCTTTTGTATATGCTTATTACTCACAGAGCACATTTAATAATTTGCTCTTGTGGCATATTTTTACAATCTGTGTTTGGATAAATTTCAATCAAGCAAGGTCATGATTGTATTCCCTTTACAGATAAGGAAACTGAGGACGAAAGAGAGTGTCCTATAATAAATTGGTATTATAGGTAAGACTTTTTTCATTGCCTGAGAAATTGAACGGGGCAAATAATTATACTACTTAATCCAAATGAGTCATCATAAAACCAGATTTGTGAGTAAGGAATATATTTAGTATTTGTAGGGCAAATACCATATGAATGGTAACATCAATAGAGTAGAGTAGAGTAGAGTAGAGTAGAATAGAATAGAATAGAATAGAATAGAATAGAATAGAATAGAATA
>BLBF01000051.1:8158914-8205310 GCA_015471245.1 Laticauda colubrina
TAGAATAGAATAGAATAGAATAGAATAGAATAGAATAGAATAGAATAGAATAGAATAGAATAGAATTCTTTATTGGCCAAGTGTGATTGGACACACAAGGAATTTGTCTTGGTGCAAATGCTCTCAGTGTATATAAAAGAAAAAATACATTCATCAAGGATCATAAGCTACAACACTTAATAATACAGAGTACAATAAGCAATCAAATCATACTAGGAAACAGTCAGTAAAAATTGTTGGATCAATATGGCATTTATAGTGGAAGATCCCCTGGAAATGACACCCATTTTGATGAAAGTAATAGAACAATATGGAAAGGTGGCAGAGTTAAAAATTAAAGAAAAAACAAAAATGATAACAAAAAACTGTACAAATAAACAAAAGGAAGAACTAAAAGAGGTTAGGGATACAGGTGGCAAATAAAGTAAAATATCTGGGGATAGGGCTGACAGCTAGGTGCTCATCAATTAAAAAAGATAATTATGATAAAATAACAATTCAAATATTTAAAGACTTAGATAATTGGACTAAATTACAAATATCTTTCTTAGGATGTATTGCAATAGTAAAAATGAATATTTTGCCAAAATTGTTGTTCTTATTTTAGATGGTGCCAGTCAAGTTGGAAAAAAGCTTCGTTGAAGAACTAAATAAACATATATCCAAATTTATCCGGCAGGAGGAAAAACTCAGAATAAAATATAAATTATTACAGGATGATAGAAAGAAAGGGGGCTTTGGTCTTCCAGATTTTGAAACATACCACTATGCTGCAATAGCAACCTGGCTCAAAGACTGGGTTAATTTGATAAATAAAAGGATCTTGACATTAGAGGGCTTTGAACTCCATCTTGGATGGCACGCATTTATGCGGGATGGAAAGAGTAAACACCACTCATACTTTCAAAGGCATTATATAAGGAATGTGTTATTAACTATTTGAGAAAAGATGAAAAAGTACATTACTGTAAGGTCCCACTGTGGTTATCTACAATGGAGGCAGTTACACATCCAAACATTGTAGATTTTGATAATATTGTAAGATATAAAGATCTATTACATAAAACCGGAGAGTTAAAGGGTAGGAATCAAATACAAATTCAAGGAAAAGAGATAGCATGGTGGCCCTATGCGCAGATACAGATGCATTACAAACAAGATAAATTACAATTTGGTTTTAACATGACCTACCAAGAATTAGATAACATTTGGCATGGAAAGGAAAGGATGTTGATTAGTAAAATATATAAATATCTATTGTATTATAAATTAGAAGAAGAAACAGTCAAGGAGTGTATGATAATTTGGGCAAAAAATGTGAGCCACAGTATTGAATTAGACAAGTGGGAATATATTTGGGAAATAAATTACAAACTAACCATGTCAGCCTCATACAAAGAGAATCTCTATAAAATGGTGTATCGTTGGCACCCGTGAGACTGGCTAAGATGTTCCCGAACCTCCCCCCAAACTGTTGGAAGTGTAACTATGTCCAGGGAACATACCTCCATATGTGGTGGATGTGTCCATATGTTCAGAAGTTTTGGAAAAACATCAAAAATTGGATTCTAAATATAACTACACAAGAAATAAAACTTGAACCTGAAACTTTTTTGCTGGGTATGATCGACTCAAAAATAGGAAAAAAATCAATATTTAATCTTTCACATTATAACAGCAACCAGAATAAGTTATGCTCAAAATTGGAAAGTGTCTATTGTCCCTTCAGAGGACATGGTCATTAAAAGAATTCATGAGTGTGCAGAGATGGGCAGCTTAACCAAATTACTAAAAACAACAAACATAGTGAATACTACAAAGTTTAGTATTCCAAAATGGAACTGTTGGTTCGAATGGTTAAAGAAAAAGCAACATTTGACAACTGAATGTTATGAAACTATGAAGGAAGCGTTAAATCATAAACGCGTTTAATCATGAAGTATTCTGTGAAATTAAAACATTAAAAGAATGAGGAAGGTATTGTAACAAGGTAGATCACGTCAATGTTATGGGGTAAAAGAAAAGAAAAATATAACCAATGCTCAATACCTGCTGCAAAATGTATATATGTATATATATTTGTTTATATGTTTGTTTGTTTCTTTTTAAATGTTTTAAATATATGAAACCTAAATAAACTATTTTCCAAAAAATCATTAGGATGCTAACAACAAGGTTACAGTCATATATCGTGAGTGGGAGGAGATGGGTAAAAGGAAGGATGGGAGGATTAACAGTAATAGTAATGCAGATTTAGTAAATAGTTTAAATCAAACTATCAAAACAATGTAAGTGCAGCATATAAATTAAAATGACCCCCTCAGACAGCTTGGTTTATATGTATTCTGCCTATGTGCCTTGCACGGTCCCACCAATAAGTCTAAACCAATGAATTTCCAGATTGTTTGTAAACTATGAACTGTAACTCCTATGCATTAACTTTCGATTACACAAATATCACATTATTCCAGTATTCAGCGCCCAATTTTTTTTGCAGGTGTAAAGATCAAGGAGTTTTATTTCTATCTTCTTGCCACTAAAAGTAATATTCAAAACAATATTCTAGTAAGAAAATGCACACAAATTTCAGCATTAAGAAGAAACCAATAAAACAGCAATAGCAGTTAGCACTTTCACTTATATAACACTCCACAGAGATTTACAGTAGACTGAGTTGTTTACATGTCAGCTTATTGCCCCTAACAATCTGGATCCTCATTTTACTAACCTCAGAAGGATGGAAGACTAAGTCAACCTTCAGCTGGTCAGGATCAAACTCCTAGAATTAACCTACAATACTGCAATTTAACTATTGCTTCTAATTCTCCTAAAACATATTTTAGTTAAAAATATTTACACCACTGTAATTCTAAAGAAAAATCATATTAAGAAGTTATTTTCCTACTGATGGAAAATGGAGTTTTTCATCTATGAGTTTCTCTATGGCATGGAGTTCTCTGGCTTAGAGCCTCAGTACTTTAATTGGAAAAGGATCAGAGGAATATACCTTTTCTAAGGATCTGCAGTTCCAGACATCTAATGTTCAATCATTGCATTGTCG
Source organism: Laticauda colubrina (assembly GCA_015471245.1). Lineage (NCBI taxonomy): Eukaryota > Metazoa > Chordata > Lepidosauria > Squamata > Elapidae > Laticauda > Laticauda colubrina. Next base: position 8,161,976 of record BLBF01000051.1, read on the forward strand.
TCTTCATAGTGTGAAAAGATAGTTATCTTCATCCCATAATGATGGGATGAAGGAGGGGATGATGGGAGGGGAGACTCCAGCACGCTGTTGGGTCCAGGTAAGAATGACCAAAAGTCCCCCCCAACCCAATCAGAGGTCAATTCAGTGACGAATCAGGATTAGAGATGTGACCACATGACATGAATTACATCTCCCATGAGGCATTAACTACATTTCCTATGAGGCATTCCTATTAGGGGACAGCTCTCATTCCCAAACTGACTATATACTGTTTAATCAGCACAAATTTCATGTAGCCCTAGCATTTATTCCTGTGGAGTGGTTTATCATATCATGTCTTCATCATGAAGTAGATCTTTTCTTTTTCTACAATAATCATAAAATCAAAAATGTTCTGCAATTTATCAGTTTTTGAAATAACATATTTTTAGAGGTAACTACTCAAAATTGAATTGTTCTGTAATGTAAGACTTTTTGAAATAATATCCTTTTAGAAGCAACTACTCAATGCAGGATCCACAATGAAGAAACAAAGACACCATCATTAACCAGTTAGTCTCTACATACAGGTAATCCTTGCTTAATGACTGCTTTATCAAAGGCATTTTGTTAAAAGGCAAAAGATTTTATGAACCGAGTTCACTTTGCCAGATTCATACAGTAGCTTGATTGATACAGAGCTACAAACTGGTTAATTGGAAAAAGGTGTCTCCAGATATCTTCTGATGTTTAGGATTGCATTCTTTGTTTATAAATTTAGATTCACCATCCTTCACACATAGCTCAGCTATCTTGCTGCTAGCTGGTTTATTCAAATGCACTCTGTTGTCACAAAGTGTAGTAAAAGATTGATGTTAAGAGGTACGTGCAGAATGCCCTGTCCTATTGAATAAACCAAAATTTATTCAAAATTGATACAGCAAACAAGTTACAAAGCTTTATTCCTCCAATCTCAACAACAAATAATGCTGCTGATATCAGTCAAATCAACATACATAGAAGAGAACATTTACCTCATCTGAAGCAAATCTCAATTCCTTTTTTAAAGCAGTGCTTTAAGCAACCTGTGTTCTCTAGTGCCCAACACCCCTAATCAGTATGGTGATTATATGTAGTGTAGTGTATAGTGATGAATGCTGGGGCTTTTAGAACAAAATCATTTGTCAGGATCTGTATCCCTTTTACCATTCATAAACTGAGAACATTTCTAAGTCAAAATAAAGCAGTTTAGAAATTTAACTTTATCTCCCCAGTTCCTTGTATTCCATTGCATACACATACGAACAAAACATGAATCCAACTTAAAAGCAATTAAAGGGTCTTCAAATGTTTCATTCTTCCGACTTCCTTCCGTTTTGTTCCACCTGTCAGAATGTTTTATCAGGCTAATAACTATGTCAACAAGAATCATGCTAATAGTAAACACATTTGGATGAATCTAATGAAGAACATGTGCCCTTACCCAAGAATACCAATATGGGGACAGAAAAGAAGGAAATTCTGGTGTTTCTAGAAAACACTGAAGGTGAAGTGTAATTCAAGATGCTAGATTCAACTTTGCTTCTTCCTCATTATTATTCTTTAATTAACATGGGAGTTAAATTTTCCACATCATTGAAAATGTGGATTTTCATTTTTGAATGTGTCATGCTTAAGGTAGTCTTGGCATTAACATAGTCAGCTGTGCTTCTATAATTTAACCAGCAGGAGTTAAATTGCTGGAGTCTTTTTTTCAGTGGAAAAAACAACTCTGAAAAAAATATGGAAATGGTAGAATGTCTGTACTTGTTATTAAAAAATACCAGCAAAATCTGGCCTTTTTATAACAAAAAATCTTATGGAATCTTATGGAATCACATTTTTTTAAAAAAATCAATGCACAATTAACTATTAAAGTAGTAAAATAAATAAACTATAAAGGAGTGAATAAGAGATCAAATTTAATCATACAGAGTTGGAACAAAATTAATAGGATGAGTTAATATATATATTAAAAAAAACATTGATTTCAGAAACCCTTCCAACTCTGTTAATTTGTTTAATCTGGTTATCAGGAATATGTGTCTCTTTGAATGGGGTGGTTGGGGGACAGTTGCATGTTTTAGATCTTTATAATTTCAATTCAGAATTTAATCCCTGGGGAGCTCCAGCAGATAATTTCCCTCAATATGGTGTCATCCAATATACTGAGACAGCAACTGCCAGAATTTTCAAACCACAAAAATATTACAGGTATTCATTGAGATGTCAGAGATGCTGGCCAAGAGAGACCTGCAGCAACTCTGTGTATCCATATTCCAGATGTCAGCTACACAAGCAATAAATGATAGCTTTGGGGCAGGGTTTATTTTCACCAATAAAAAAAGATTATACTGTATTTTAAGGCAACAGTCTGTCAGATAGGAGCTGTGATAGCTATAAGTATCAGCTCCTATCAGATGGAAGATGAAGCAGGATTTGTTTTCTTGTTCCAGAGATCAAAATGAGAAATAACGGATGGAAATGTCAAGAAAGCAGATTTTAGAATGCATTGAGAGAAATGGAAGAGCTTTTTAGCAGAATGTCCGAGGTTCTTCTGCATTTGAATTTAAACAAATATTAAATGGCAAAGTGGCAGGGATACTATTGTTGCATTTTGTACTGGAGATTCTCCACTGAACAATGGAATAATAGAACCATATTATTGGAAGAAGCCACTGAAAGCTAGATCCTTCCATTTCCATTTTGAGTATACAAGGATAACAATACTCAGATCATGGCAAAAGCACTTCTTCAAAGAAAACATAATTATAACCCTAACATAGCTAAGAAAGGCATGCTATAGTGGGAGAGCTCTATTTCATGAGAAATGTCCTAAGGAAACTCTCTATGTTTTGCCCAGCAATGAATAATGTCAAGGGAAGAAGGAACACCCTGCAGTTTGAGAAATCAATTCACTGTCAGTTTCAACACCTAGCCCCCCCCCCCCAAAAGCAGCTAATTCCTCCACATCTGTAGTTCAAGCCAGATTTATGACTTTTTCCTGTAGATGAATCTGGCATTTATCACAGTTATTTCCCCAACTCTGTGCACACAGAACTAACTGTAGGTCAGTACAAATAACTCTTACTACATTGCTCTGATTTTATCAATATCTGATGAACTCTCATCTTTGTTACCTTTTATTGGGTAATTTGGACTTTTCTACCAGGGCTGTGTATGTTTCTAAAGTGCTGAAACCCAGCACCTTCCTGGTATTCATTAAAACTTTACAACATTTTTTTTAGGATTCAGCTTTTTGAGGGGGAGGGGAATGTAGCAGCTGCTTTAAAAATCACATTAGCTTTAATGTCAGCTGAAAAATAGTAAGGGTACTTTAGCAAGTAGCAGGAAGGTGCTATGTTTGTGTGAGGTCTGTTTGATGCACTTTTTTCTATTCATTTTCAAAGAAAACCTTCAATTCTTAATATATTTCTTGTTCTTTTCCAGTTAAGCTGCAAGCCCAGTTCATTAGCATGCATCTTTTACCTCTTCCCAACTTCTACTAATATCAAATTTAGTTGTTTTTTCTAATATTCAGACTTCTGGTCTAGTAATTTATTAGCCTTTTGGATTTCTTTGCTGCCCTGTTGATTCTTGGGTCTTCAGATGACTCAAAGAATCTTGGCTACATCAATTCTTGTTTCTTATTGTATGTTGTGCTTAAATGAGGATTGTTAATATTGATAAATTTTCTATCAACGTCAGAAAATATTGCCATTGTTCAGCTTTGAATCTCCATTTTTTTTCTTAATAGGTGGAAGTAAATGCCTGACTTTGATTAATCTTAACATGAAAATGCTATGCAGATTGGACCTGTCATGAACTTGAAAAGCCTGCAGGCTAGATTGGAATGTTTAAAATATATCTGTAAATATCATCTGTGAAGAAGGACTCATGTCTTTGCTAAGGAAAAAACATGTATTCATGTAATAATCAGACATCTAAATCAATTCCAGAGGAGCTTTACTAAAGATACATATCCTCCTTTTCAGCAGCCTTGTAGCCTTCTGCCCTTTATTGACTTTTTGCTGATGCATGTGCTCTCCATTTTCCATCTATTTTATTGGACAAAAGGATGTGAGCAGTGGTTGTGGAAATACATTGCATGCTGGAATTTTCTAAGGCAAGAATTCTGATATTAACAGCCTGTTATCATCTAGCATTATGCCGGAGGAATGCAAAGCAAAGTATCTAAGATATATTTCATTTATTTCATTTCATTCCCTGTCAAAGTCTACTCCAGAGAATCCAAAATTTGTTCATTGAATCTATTTCTGTCTCTGGAAGAGAAGGCATTGTTCAAAGTGGATAAATTTTGGCCTCTTATTACAAAAAAATAGTTTAAGAATTTGATTCATTGTAAGACTACTTCCTAGAAAGCCATAAATGATGTGTACACATGTCACATTATTTATTAAATCCACCAGAAAGACCTCTGTAAACTATGTGATTGGGTAATTGAGAAAGTTGGTGGAGATTCTAATTTTAAGCAAGAAGATTTAGTGTAGGATACAAGCAGGAATTTAGGCGAATAAGGAGTGAGCTGCAGGTATAGATCTATTGGTTTTCAGCTCTGACAGGAAAAATTGTGTCTTTTTAGAAAGAGAAAAGGAGACTCTCAATAGCTTTTGTGAAAGGTGGGGCTTCTGTGATAGAAACCAAAAAAGGAAGGGGAAATGGCACCTATTGCTATTGCCTTTATTCTGGAGGCCTTCTGCAATGGCAATAGGGAACATGAAAAGAAATAAATTTTCTTTCTGCCTCCCTGAATCAGGAATGAGGAACAGTTCCAGATCCTTTAAGATGCTTTTAAGAGGACGGTAAAAGATGCAAAGGAATGTATTGAGAACTCACATTTCTCTAGGAGGGAATGCCAGTTATGTCAACATTAAATTATTAACTGATATTAGGCATGATAAATACATAAATAAGTATCTGTTAAGTCATGGGAAGGGCAGGAAAAAGAAGTAGCCAGCCTAAATTGCAAGGGTATAAGCAGGGGTGGGATATGACAGGATTAACTACCGGTTTGGGATTTACGAGCTTCCCTGCCCACTGTGAGCCCTGAGCCTGTTAATGATCATTAGCACGCTGCATACTGAGAAGCAGCCTTTGAAACAGCCTTCTTTCTTGTTTTTTAACTGCAGTTGTGCCTCGTTCGGCAGCTGAAGTTGAAAAATCAGGAAATAAAGATCAGGTAAGAGCCCACGTGGGCGGGTAGGCAAAAACATCAGCAGACATAGAACTGGTTCTCTGTCTGCTGCTCTTCAGAGCTACTGGTTCTACAGAGGGGGACAGAACCGGTAGAAACCCATCCCTGGGTATAAGAGAAGTGTGCTTTCATTCTGCCAAATGGCAATTGACTCCCTAAAGCAGCATCATTTTAAAATGCAGTAAAATTTGTATTTAGCCATTCAAGTGTTTCTGCTGAATTCAAGACGGGGATATGATAGTTGTTGTGTATAGAACTTGGTAGACTCCAAATATCTTAAACTGACTGGCCAAATAGGCCGTTCTCAGATTGGTCAGTTAAGCGCCATTCCGATTGGCGTGCCGGATGGCGGGAACACTTGAACAACTGTCATTGGCCACAAGCCGTGAGCAAGCTGCTATAAGAAGGGCTGCCGCGGCTTGGGTAAATGTTCTGTTACAAGTCAGTATACTGTTTAATAAAGAGCTGTTTGTAGGAACCTGGTCTCGCACACCTTACTTCCAAATGGAACACTGGCGACAAAGGTGGGATTGTCTTAGAAGAGCAAGACCGAAGCACACGGCAACCAGAACTGAGCGACCGAGATGGCCGGTAACAATGCACCACCCGCACAGTTCAACCCAGCTGAAGAAGATTGGGAGTCGTACATTGACCGCTTTCTGATGTTCTTAGAAAGCAATGAGCTACAGGAGATAACTGACCAGAGGAAGAGAGCTATATTCCTCATGCACTGTGGGCCAGCTGTTTTCAAAATGGCCAAGGTACTAGCTAAACCGAGAGACGTTAAGCAGATGGCATGGCCTGAACTGAACAGAATGCTATGAGCCCATTATGTGCCTGTGGTCTCCAACCTGATCAAAATGCACGAATTTTACAGATGAGACCAACAGGAAGACGAGAACATCGGGGATTTCGTAGCAGCCCTAAGACACATCGGAGGAGCCTGAGAGTTCCAGAACATGGACGAGGCCATGAGAGACACCCACAAGGGGTGTTAGAGCCAATCGACCATGCCAGGTGGGAAACACCCATCATGACTCCTGTCAAACCAGATGGGTCAGTGCGCATCTGTGGAGACTATAAGGAAACCCTAAATCATGCACTCCAACAAAGTGCTTATCCAGTACCGGTAGTGCAACACCTATTGCACTCATTAGGGGGGGGGAAATTTTTTGCGAAACTTGATCTCGCACAAGTTTATCAACAGCTACCAGTTGACTCCAAGACTGCAGAGGCACACACTATAGTCACACACAGAGGGGCATTCAAGTGCAACCGACTTCAATTTGGTGTTAGTGTTGCCCCATCTTCCGAAGCCTCATGGAACGCCTTCTAAATGGAATCAAAGGAGTCATCCCCTATTTTGATGATGTATTAGGATCAGCAAAAAATGCACAACAGTTAGAAAATAGACTAAAAGAAGTTTTGAGAAGATTTAGAGAAACAGGGCTTAAAGTCAAAAGAGAAAAATGTAAACTAGCCACTGATCAGGTCGAATTTTTAGGCTACCTTATAGATAAGCAAGGGATATATCCCACTGAAAAGAAGATAAAGGCAATCAAAGATGCACCCAGACCTAAGAACACAACTGACTTACAAGCATTCTTAGGTCTCATTAATTTCTACAGTGTCTTCCTGCCCAAAAAAGCAACCATAGCAGAACCTTTACATTGACTGTTAGATAAAAAAAACTGTCTGGAAATGGGGCCACCAGGAACAAGCAGCATTCCAGAACATTAAGGACTTATTAACTTCTAACACCATTTTGATTCAGTACAGCAACACTTTGTCATTAACGGTCACCTGTGATGCATCGCCTTTTGGAATGAGCGCCATCCTGGGTCACAAACTTCCAGACGGCAGAGAGGCACCAATCGCCTTCTATTCCAAAACACTGTCAAAATCTGAAAGGAACTACAGCCAACTCGACTGAGAAGCTCTCACAATCATTGCAGGCGTCAAAAGATTCCACGAATACCAATATGGTAGGACATTTTCAATTATCACTGACCACAAACCCCTGCAAGGGATCCTAGCAAGAAACAAACCAACCCCAAACATTCTGTCACCAAGAATGACGAGGTGGTCAGAATTCCTTGCTGCATACAATTATCCATCGGCCAGAAAAGACTATCACCCATGTGTATGCCTTGAGCCATTCCCCACTGCCCGACATAGAAGGAGACCCAGCTCCCACCATCTCCACTCTCCAAATCGAGTCATGGCCGAATCTGCCACTAACCGCAGAAGACGTCGCTAAAGCTACTGGGAAAGACCCGCTGACAGCTCAAATCCTGCATTGGGTAGGTCAGGGCTGGCTGGACGAGAATAGAGGCGAGACTTTTAAACCTTTTCACAACCGACAGATTGAACTGTCTATTGAACTGTCTATTGAAAGGCTGTATACTGTGGGGGGACAGGGTGGTAATCCCCAAAAAGTTACAGGAAGAAGTGTTGTGCATGTTGCACGAGGGACACCCGGGCATAGTCAAAATGAAAGCCCTGGCCAGGAGTTACGTCTGGTGGCCAGGGCTGGACAAAGAAATTGAACGATGGGTGGCAACATGCCATGACTGCCAAAAAATCAAGGCCTACCTCCCCACTGGCACCAGACCTGGAATGGGAAACTCCCAGAGGCCCATGGTCGAGACTGCATATTGACTTTGCTGGGCCAATGAAAGGGAACACCTATTTTGTAATCATTGATGCCTATTTGAACTGGTTAGAGGTTATCCTTATGGTATCCACTACTACGGAAGCAGTCATAAAACAGTTAAACAAACTTTTTGCCACACCTGGACTGCCAGATGCAGTAGTCTCGGACAATGGGCCCCAGTTTACCGCTTTAGCTTTCGAGCAATACTTGGCTGCACAGGGCATCCGACATGCCCTGACAGTACTGGTTCATCTGGCTTCTAATGGACGGGCTGAACGCATGGTTTGTTATACTAAGGAGGCCCTAGAAAAAATGGACACGGGGGACATCCAAGATAAACTTAACAAACTATTAACTGTTCAACATATCATCCCTAGTACAACCACTAACAAAAGCCCAGCAGAACTCCTCATGGGTAGAAAATTGTGTTCCTACCTTGATAGACTGCACCCCACCTATACGTGTGACAAACCCCCTGACTCCTCCAGTAAATATTGCTCCTTTGATATCGGCGATTTAGTATATGCTAAGAACCTTACTGGGGACCCATTATGGCTTCCAGCCACAGTTACTCAAATCACAGGGCCCCAGTCATACCGACTTGCACTAGACAATAGCAGAACATGGAAACAACACATCGACCAGCTTCGCTCTCAAACATTGGAACGCAACACTACACCACCGCCGCAGACACCAATAAACGAGCCAAAAACAACTGAGGGGGGGAAATACAAAATCATAAAAAAGGGAGAGACAAACCTCCAATAACATGACAACAATCGCTACACAAACCCGAACTAGAATCCCAAATGAAACAAAAAGAGCGCTTACCCATAGACGACCTCCAGAGAAGAAGTCCGGGAACAGGAGAGTGAGGCTCCTTCTTCTTGGAAGGAGACAGCCAGGCCAGCTGGACCAGCCTGGACAAACCAGGAGGGAGTGGCGGAGCCACCTCAACCAGCCCGAGAAACTCAGGTGGGAGCGGCAAGGCTGACTCACCCTTCCAGGAGGTTCCATGGAGAAGACATGGAGAGAAAGCGATCCTGTCCAAACCATTTGAGGACCACTCTGAGACTGAGCTGCACAGGTCAACTAGGACACGCAAAAGCCCTACCTACCTGCGTGACTACGTTACGCACGTTGGACTCCAAATATCTTAAACTGATTGGCCGAATAGGCCGTTCTCAGATTGGTCAGTTAAGCGCCATTCAAGCGATTGGCCCGCCTAATGGCAGGAACCCTTGAACAACTGTCATTGGCCACAAGCCGCGAGCAAGCCGCTATAAGAAGGGCTGCTGTGGCTTGGGTAAATGTTCCGTTACAAGTCACTATACTGTTTTAATAAATAGCTGTTTGTTGGAACCTGGTCTCGCGCACCTTATTTCCAAACAGAACAACAGTGATGCTGCCATGGATAAAAGTTTTCTGAAATGGTGCCTCTGGATTGTTCCCAATTTTTTTTTTCCTCAGCTGATTCTTTTTTCACATTCTTTCTTTGGCTGTTTTGTAAAACAGCTGGTGATGTTTTCGAATGTCTGGAAGTTGTTGGAGTTTGGATTGGAAGAAATAGGGTGAAGCTGAACCCAAGAAGACAGAACTGCTGTTTGCTAATCAAGGCTCTTGTGTGGTCTTTTGAGGGAGTGTCATTGCCCTTGAAGCAGCAGGTTTGCAACTTGGGGGGTCCTCTTGGACTAATGGCTATTGCTATATGGGCAGGTAAAAGGTGTCTGGGAGATCTTTTGGCTTCAAAAGGGACACCTGTTGAGGCTTTCCTGAACTCAGAGGATTTTGAAACTCGCATCATTTTTGCAATGTATCCTCATGGGGCTGCTTTTAATGATCTACCAGATACCACAGTTTAGGCAAAATGAGTAGTCTATTTACCAACTGGTACTAGGTGCCAGAATCACATTTACCTTGCATTAGCTGCCAGTAGACTTCCAGATTTAGGTTGTGATGATATAGACATTTAATAAATAAAGAAATAGTTTATCGTAACTGTGTTTTTTTATCATATCAACATTTACGGTTTAATGGCAATAAACTATAGTTTAATGGGAATGGGCTTTTGGATACTGAATGTCAACATGATGATTTAAGGTTATGCTCTCCTGTTCAGATAAAAATGACAAGTTCACATTGTTACTTTGAAGTTGGTGATTATATCCTACATGAAAATCTTCCTATGTAATGTGGGAATTGTAAATTGAAATGATGTAGATGCTGCACAGGAGTTTATATACTAAGTTAGCTCTTCAAAATATTCAAGGCTGCCTACATGTACTTTCCAGATCACCATTTCACCAATGGTCATGACTGGTCACTCTTTAGTGGCCTAGTTGATCTAAAGGACTAAAGCAGATTTCCTCAGATGGATGCTTTCTAGATATGTTGTAGTACAATTGCTAGAGGCTACAATTCACAAAAAAACTGTGGCTTGACTGAGCTGGGAAGTGTGAAAATTATAGGACAGCACATCTGTACAGCATTTGTTTGAAGAATGTAGACTTTTAATTGGGTTTCTGTTTGCTTCTAATGGAGGAATATCAACTGAGATAAATGCAATATCTGATTAAAATTATATTACATGAGATCAGACAATTAGTCCTCCTCACCAAATCACCATGACTTTCCAACAAAACAATTTTAAACAGAAATTTTGTGTCTCTTCACTCAAATGCCTATGTAATTATTTTCTGACCCTCATATTATATGAATTTGTAGCTTTATCCCTGTCTAAGAAATAATGAAGGTTCACTAGGAATCTATTTAATAGATTGCAACTCTGAAAATAGAGATGAGAGGTCATTGCTGTTCTCTGAGCTTGGTTGTTTTCATTACCCAAACTAGGTAGCATAATCAGTTCTCTGAGTATGTTATCCAGATGTTATTTAGTTCAGGTGATGAAACATCTGTAAGAAAACAATCAGCACAGAGAGTTTGAGAAATTTCCCTTTTGGACAGTTGGGATGCATGAAGCCCATTAGGTCTTCAGGTAAGTCCATTTCCTTGGTTCCACACCAATGATCCAATTTATAAAATGCTTTATTTTTTTTATTTGCCAATCTGAAGAATCTTCTTAGCCAAGTCCTAGAGCAGGGGTAATCAACCTTTTTATACCTACCACCCACTTTTGTATCTCTGTTAGTAGTAAAATTTTCTCTAACCGCCCACTGGTTCCACAGTAATGGTGATTTATAAAGTAGGGGACAAAACCCCTACCGCCCACAATGAAAGCTGGAACGCCCACTAGTGGGTGGTAGGGACCAGGTTGACTACCAATGTCCTAGAGCTTGCCTGTAGCAAAAAAACAGTGTCTTTGGGGGTATCTTTGCGTCCAGGGTTAGAAGTGGTCTTATCATCTGTGTCCTGCTTTTTTTCTTGCCATAGGGCTCAGCAGGGACCAAGGAAGAGTGCTCCACAGGGAAATTTACTGCCAGTGGAGAATGCTGCCGAGCCTGTAGCTCTGGGGAAGGAGTTGCCCAGCCTTGTGGAGTAAACCAAACTATTTGTGAACCTTGCCTGGACAGTAAGTAACATATTAGCAATGCAGCAAGTACACTGTACTTATTCCCCCCTTTTTTTTCTTTCAGTTCTGAGACAGCATTCACAAGATTTCTCTTCATTATAATATAACCCATAGGGACAGTTCTCTTGCATAGGCTGAACTTGGAAAAACAGATTGGTCTAAAACTAGTAGTGAGCTCCATGCTTGAAATTTTTGCAAATTTTTGGATCAGTTGATTAACCCAGTATTCGAAGGATCACCTAGGTCCGTGATGGCGAACCTATGGCACGCATGCCAGAAGTTGCACACAGAGCCATTTTTTCTGGCATGTGAGCCGTTGTCCCAGATCAGGTCCACTGCACATGTGTGCATTCCTCCCACCAGCCAGCTGATTGTCAGGTATCTGCCGTGCATGTGCAGGGCATGTGCGGGAGACACGCACACATGCACAGAAGCGTACAACACATGGGGGTTGCATGCACATATGCAGGGGGCAGAGGGATTGAATGGGCATTGCATTATGGGTGCAGGCACACATGCACGCATACAAGCATGCATATATGCACATTCAGCATGCGAGGAGGAAAAGGTTAGCTATCACTGACCTTGGTCAAAGAAGAATCCTTTTAAAGGCAGAGTGGATGCTCAATTATGATCAGTGACTATTATATCCTACTGGACCTTGTGTGGAGGGCAAAGATTGGGGGTACTCCTTCAAATGGTAGTTCCAGTTTATAGTGGAGAAGTAGAGGTCCCCAGTCACCACTGAAAATCAGCACAATACCGCAATCAAAGGTATCAAAGACCACTGGGAAACTTTAAGGGCTTTAGTACCTTGGGAACATATGAGCAGGGGTGGGATTCTACAGGTTCTCACCGATTGCTAGAACCGGTTGTTAACATTCTAAGCAGTTCGGAGTACCAGTTGTTAGAAGAAATTACTAGCCTAATCCTGTAAGGAAAGCAGGAAGGAAACATTCTGGTGTTGCTTACAGAAACTGCCTCTCCGTTAACCCTTATTACATTCTTGGCAAGACTAGACTTCCTGTCTCTGGAACTTCTCTGGATTTTTTCCCCTCTTTTACTGCTACTTTGCTTGTGTGGAGTGTTCAAAGTTACAATGGCACTGAAAAAAGTGACTTATGACCATTTTTCATGCTTACGACTGTTGCAGCATCCACACAGTCATGAGAGGCCAGGCAAGGAGATGTGTGCCTCAATGTGAGTGATATTGAGTTGGGCACGCCCAGCTGATAACATGACCACCAAGCCATGCTCACAAACTAAGCCACGGCCACAGAACTGGTTGTTAAAAATTTTGAATCCCACCCCTGCATATGAACATTGTCATGAACATCCTTAAGAGAATAATTCCTTGGTACTAAGAAGAGGATTAAAGTTGCATGTCCATTTGCATATGAACCCATTTTTAAGCATGCTTTCTGAAGGCAAAGGAGAAGCCCAACAAGTAATAGCTTCCTAAAAAAAATTAATGTAGTTTTTTTTCTTAGCCTAATGCTTTCCATAGACTTTATCTATTAAACTGATTCTATTTAATTAGGTAGAAAAGTTTGCGTAACTAGTTATATAATAGAAAATACAGAGTGAAGTTTTAAAACATAATATAAAGCTAATGTTAAATGAATTTGGAATCAAAAGCATTATGTGGAGCTGCAATCCACATCATGCTTTGGTTTCATGATCATCAGCACTTTGGACATAATTACAGAGTAGTCCATTCATTTTACAAAGTGCCTTTTTGGGATACCCCTGCTTAAATTGCTCAGGTAACAAGTTGCTTATAATCTGATTTTGCCTTTGTCAATTAATTTTACTTTGTGACAATTGGGTAGAGTTTAATTTAACAGTGAAAAACAATATCCATTCTTTCTTCCATTTAAGTCCTTTTTTTAAGGGGAGGCAAAAAGCTATGAAAGTTGCAGTTTTTAAATATATATTTTATTGTATGTACATGTCTTAGGTCAAATGTCACTGATTTTACTGTATGCTTTAATTAGAAAATTATCTTCACTAATTCTTGCATAAAATTTGTAGCTATACTGCTTTCCTGCATGAATGCATTTATTATGAATCAAGTATTGATTGTTTTAGAACTTCGGAAATTGTAATCATGTGACCATGGCTCATTCAGTGAAGTCATAATTGGAGGTAGCCAAGTACCAGTGACCATAGGGACAATGTGATAGACAGAACTTTGAGGACTGATCATAATTACCACTTGTTCAGCTTGAATGGTCACTGAATAAGTGGCCATAAACCAGGATCACTGTATATCAAATGCAGTAGTAAATAGCAAAGCAAATTGTTCCTTCTTAACCAAAACAGCCACTGCTCTCATTGCAGGTTGTTTTTAATTGTATGTTCAAAAAATATCACATTTACTTCTCTAGTAAATTTAGATAAATAATGGCATGCAAAATGTTCATATTTTGGTTATCTCATTGGTCATTCCAATATAATTTGTCTTCCTATAAATAATATTAACATATATTCACTAAGCAACCCAAAAAGGACATCAAATAAGTTATTCTTTGTGTACAAAAAATATTCTGAGCAAGGAGGTTGAAGCACTACAACCAGTATCCTGCAAATAAAGATTATTTAATGTAGACAAATTTGGAGAAATCTATTCAGGTAGTCCTCAACTTATGACCACAATGGAACCCAACATTTCTGTTGCTAAGTAAGACATTTGTTAAGTGAATTTTGCCCAATTTTACAAACTTTCTTGCCACAGTTGTTAAGTTGTTAAGTTAGTAATGGGGGGTGGATCTTCCCCCATTGACTTTTCTCGTCAGAAGGTCACAAATGGTGAACATATGATCCCGGGACACTGCAAGTGTCATAACTATGAGTCAGTTGCCAAGTGTCTAAATTTTGATTCCACAACCCTGGGGACGCTGCAGTGGTTGTTAGTGTGAAAGTCATAAGTCACTTTTTTCAGGGTTGTTTGAACAGTCACTAAATGAACTGTTGTAAGTCAAGGAGCACCTATACATTTCTAAATATCACAACTCAGCATTTTGATAGGGCAATGTTTTTCCAGGGCACATTCACAATAACAGAACTGTTCCTTTAGAAGACTCTATAGGGCAGGACACACAATAATAATAAAGCAATAAACAACAAAGTCCAAGTTAAAGGAGAATAGAATAGAATAGAACAGAACAGGACAGAACAGAATAGTAGAACTTTAACTTAATTGTCACTTTGAATGTGCACAAATCGACACACATTAAAATGAAATTTTGTTGCATGTGGGCTTTCAAAGGGTTTCCACCTCTAATATACACTACATAAACATGGCAAACAGGACAAAAAATAAATGAATAAAGAAATAAATACATTTATGCCTATAACCGCATATATTATATGACACGGAGAAACAATACAGTCTAGTTTGGGTGTATATATGTACATGATGAGAAAAATGAATCTTGCCAGTTTACCAGACAAATGGCATAGGAAACAAAGCAGAACCTGGCAGTCCTGCTAGAAACACTTCAAAACCTCCTCCCAGTGGGGAGTAACAGAAACAGACCATAAAGTGAGTGTGTGGGGTCTCTGATGATGCTTCAAACTAAGCACATAGCACTTATAAGCAGTATTCTGAACAACAGTTTCCTAGAATAACGAGCTTCCTATAATCTTCTTGGCTGTCCTTACCACTCTCTGTATGGACTTTCTATCTGAGGCACTGCTGCCACCAAACCAAACAGCGATGCACTTTGTTAAAACATTCTCAATCATTCCTCTGTAAAAAGTGGTTAGGACAGAAAGAAACATGTTCTCTCCTCATTCGATGCAGGAAATGCAGACACTGGTTTGCACGCTTCACTCAGGATGATGTGTGGAGAGATCAATCCAGATTGTTAGCTTATGCACCCCCCAGATACTTAATACTGTTGACTACCTCTACAGTTCCATCCTTAATATGGAATGGAGTATGACCATGCTGGTTCTATATAAAATCTATGATGATCTCTTTTGTTTTATTAATATTTAGAATCAGTTACTTTTATTGAACCAGTCCACTGGAGCTTTCAGAAAAAGTATCATTCCTTCTTAACAGAGCAGGACTGGCAGGATGCGTCATGCACTGGTCACATCCACACCTGGTTTAGCAAAGGGGAAAAAAAGTCATGATGCATCATGTGACAATGGCATGATGATGTGAGCTTGACATCCCTGTAATAGAGGAATCTTGCTTTGATGGTGATAGAACAGCAATCTCCAATTCTAACTTAGAGAGCCAGAGCTGATGGCCTGGAACACATAGGTCTTAAAGGCTGCTCCTGCTGTTCTTTCATCTTCACTGATTCTACTTGAGAGGACTTTGCCTAATGGTACAGGCAGAATTCCTGCCGGCCAATATTAAACACCTCTCATGAGCCAACCTGACATATTAGCAAAGGTGAATATGTTTAAATTGTGCTCTTTTTAGACTGTAATTCTACATTTATCAAGTTTAGAAATCATGCATTTTGATCCTTCAGGATTTTCTCAGTACAAAGCTGAATCTGTGTTTGGTTACCCGCAGATACCTCTGATATCTTCAATTTGGTAACTGAGCTATTCCATAACTGCTAGGAAAATTATTTGGATATATACGTTTATGATTCCCATCACATTCAGGAGGGATCTTCTGAGTAATTCACTTCTTTTTCATTCTCAGGAAGTCATTTTCCTTCACAAAATATCAAAAAGCTGACCGTTTTTTTAAAAAAAAGATAGTCCAAATATTTCAGCTCCTTTTTCTCTGGAAGGTTTTCATCTAAACTCCTTATTAGGTTGCATTTTTGTGTTATTGTTTTAGAAATACCATTTACCAGACTGTGTTCCTGGATATAGCATATTTAAATGTCTTTCTGCTTCAGTTTTTTAAAAAAATATAATCTGTTACATACTGTATACTATATTTGCAGTACTGTATGTTCTGTATAACTTGGAAGAGTCCAAGTTGAACATTCTGATTGGCCAGAAAGGCCGAAAGCGGATTGGTTCACTAGGAACCAATCCAGGGAGCCGCTTAAAGGCGGCAAAGTTAAAGAAACGTCATTGGCTATAAACCAGCAGGCAAGCCTGTATAAAAAGTGCTGCCGCGGCTTTAGCCAGCCATTCCATTACTGTTGCTTGTTTGAAATAAAGACTTGTTTACTGGAACCTGGTCTACCACGCGTTTTTCCATACGGAACACTGGTGACGAAGGTGGGATCATCCTGAAGCGGAGACTGAGCACGCGGCAAGAAAACCACGCTAGAAGTGATGGCTGGTAATAATGCGCTGCCCGCACCTTTCAACCCCAATGAAGAAGATTGGGAATCATACATCGATCGTTTCCTGATGTTTTTAGAGAGCAACGAAATGGAGAAAATTTCAGATCAGCGGAAGAGGGCTGTCTTCCTAACTCACTGTGGGCCAACTGTGTTCAAGATGGCCAAGGCATTGGTGAAGTCCAGAGACGTGAAACAGATGACCTGGTCTGAGCTTAACCGAATGCTAAAGGCTCACTACACGCCTGTGATGTCAAATCTCATTAAAAGACACAAGTTCTACAAAAGAGACCAAAGGGAAGACCAGACCATCGCTGATTTCGTAGCGGCCCTCTGACATCTGGGTGGAGCTTGCGAATTCCAGAATATGGATGAAACCATGCGAGATCATGTCATCATAGGCCTAAAAGACTCTAACTTACAAAGTAAATTATTGAATAAGCCTAATATAACTGTGGCTGAAGTGATCGCAGAAGCCACCACTGCAGAAGCCATGGAAAAATCAGTGGCAACAGTGAAGCTGATGAATGCCAATACTGACGCGACGACCATACCCAGGGGAAAGAAGCAAGCTCCCTCTACCACACACCACAAAGACCTCAGCACATCATCAGAAACAGAAGAAGATGATGATGAGGTCCACCGCCTATACGCGAACAAAAAAGGCACGAAAAAAGAAATTGGCGAGAATGCGCTGGCTGCGGAGGGAACCACCCCTGAGCTGAGTGCAGGTTCCTTGATGCCATCTGTCAGGCTTGCAAGAAAAGGGGACACATAGAGAGAGTTTGCAGAAATCGTAAAAACAACAGTCCTAGCAGGCACAGTAATTCCCCACTAAGAACTGAATCGAGGCAAGCCGACAGAAAATGGAAGCGCAGGAAAGGAACTAGCAATCAAGAAAAAAACCACCAGACTGTCACTATCGGAAGCGCCCAGACGGAAAGCAGGAGAAAGGTCAAAATTATAGTGAAAATTGAAGGAAGCCCTTGCGAGATGGAGGTCAACTCAGGATCCTTCTTGTCAATGGTGTCTTGGAACAAAATCAGACAGCTAGTTCCAAACATAAGACTAAAAGAACTTCAGAAACAAAAATTAATTCTAAAGGACTACCAAGGAAACAGGATCCCTGTGGTAGGTCTAGGACACTTCAAAGTCACTTACAAACAGCACACCGAAGTCCTGCCGCTAAACATAGTCGACCGAGACCGTCTCAGTCTCCTGGGCATCGAATGGTTCGCACCATTGGGCATCGGAATGACCAGAGTGAGCCGAATAGCCACAACCGATTGGGAAGAGAACCTGATACACGAGTTCCAGGACGTCTTCGACGGCACTCTAGGCAGGTACTGGGGGACCCCAATTTCCTTTAGTTTAGATCCCCAGATAGCACCAAGAAGGCTAAAGGCCAGGCGAGTGCCCTTTGTGTTAAAAGCCAAAATAGATGAACAATTAAACAAATTAATCGCGCAAGGGGTCATAGAACCGATTGACCATGCTAGTTGGGAAACACCAATAGTAACAACAGTAAAACCTGACGGGTCTGTGCGCATCTGCGGAGACTAAAAAGCTACCCTGAACCATGCATTGCAGCAAAGCGCATACCCGGTACCAGTCGTACAGCACTTACTGCACTCAATTGAGGGAGGAAAATTTTTTGCAAAGCTCGATTTAGCCCAAGCATATCAACAACTTCCAGTAGACCCAATAACGGCTGAGGCACAGACAATAGTAACTCACAGAGGGGCATTCAAATGTAACAGACTTCAATTTGGAGTAAGCATTGCCCCAGGTGTTTTCCAAAGCCTCATGGAATGCCTATTAAATGGAATTAAAGGGGTTGTTCCATACTTTGATGACGTCCTAATTTCAGCAAAAAACACGACTCAGTTAGAAGCAAGACTAAGAGAAGTGCTAACAAAATTTAGAGAATCCGGCCTGAAAGTTAAAAAGGAAAAATGCTGTCTAGTTACTGATCGTGTTGAATTTTTAGGTATTTAATTGACGGAGAGGGTATACATCCTACAGAAAAAAAAGTCAAAGCAATTAAAGACGCACCCAGACCTAGAAACAAAACAGACTTACAAGCATTTTTGGGTCTAACAAACTTTTATAACATATTCCTCCCACACAAAGCAACGATAGCAGAACCTTTGCATCGTTTACTGGATAAAAAAACTAATTGGACTTGGGGTCACAAGGAACAAAAAGCTTTACAAAGCATAAAAGACTTATTAACCTCAGACACCGTTCTTATTCAGTTTAGTAAAACACTCCCATTGACGGTCACCTGTGACGCCTCACCGTTCGGAGTCGGTGCCATCCTGAGCCACCAATTGCCCGACGGGAGAGAGGCACCCATCACCTTTAACTCAAAAACGCTCTCCAAAGCGGAACACAACTATAGCCAACTAGACAGAGATTCCCTGGCAATCATCACTGGAGTTAAACGTTTTCACGAATACCTCTGTGGGAGGACATTTTCCATTGTAACTGACCTTAAACTGTTACTAGGAATTTTGGTGGGAAACAAACCCACACTGAACATTTTATCCCCCCGAATGACTAGATGGTCAGAATTCCTAGCTGCATACTCATATACATTGCTGCATTGACCCGGAAAACAAATCACCCATGCAGACACATTAAGTCGAGCACCATTGCCAACAACAGAAGACGACCCAGCTCCGACTACTACCGCACTACAAATAGAGGCCTACCCTGAACTGCCATTGTCTGCCAATGATGTCGCCAGAGCTACCACAAAAGACCCAGTGACTGCCCACATTTTGAATTGGTAGGTAAAGGCTGGCCGGAAAACCAAAAAACTGAATATTTTAAACCTTTTCGGACCAGATAAACTGAACTGTCAATTCAAAAGGGGTGTTTGTTATGGGGTGATCGGGTGGTAATTCCTTCCAGACTGCAGAAAGAAGTGTTGGATATGCTCCATGAAGGCCACCCAGGCATAGTAAAAATGAAAAGCCTGGCTAGGAGCTATGTCTGGTGGCCTGGTTTAGACAAGGATATTGAATACTGGGTAGCTACATGTAATAAGTGCCGGAGAACTAGACCCTCTCCATCGCAAGCACCCATATGAGACTGGGAGACCCCACGAGGCCCCTGGTCTCAAATCCATATTGATTTTGCAGGACCTACTAGGGGGCATATGTTTTTGATTGTCGTAGATGCATACTCAAATTGGTTGGAAGTTATAGTAATGTCATCCATGACAACCGACGCTGTTATCAAGCAGTTAAACAAATTATTTGCAACTCATGGTTTGCCTGATGTACTAGTGTCCGATAATGGGCCACAACTAACCGCTATACAATTTGAACAGTATTTAGCTTCCTTAGGTATTCGCCATGCACTAACCACGCCGGCCCACCCAGCGGCAAATGGTAGGGCCGAGAGAATGGTCAGATTTACGAAAGAAGGCCTAGAAAAAATGGATCATGGGGATGTCCAAGACAAGCTAAACTGTTTACTCACACTACAACATATCACCCCCAGTAGTATAATGAACAAGAGCCTGGCAGAATTATTAATGGAGAGGAAACTCAGATCCCATTTAGATAGATTGCACCCAAATTACACCTGTGAAAAAACCCCGACTCATCCAGCCGATACCGCATATTTGAAATCGGCGACCTAGTCTATGCAAAAAATTTCACCCGGGACCCTCTCTGGCTTCCAGCCACAATCACACAAATAACAGGCCCCAGGTCCTAACGCCTGACAAATGGTCATTTGCATGAATACAGCGGGGGGCCCTTGTAAACCAAAAGGAAGAACGTTGAATTGGAAGCAACCCATCAGGCAATTAAAAGCGGTCTTCCACTCATCCCCTTCCTTCTCTCTGTTTCAGACAGCTTACGGGAGGTATATGCACAAGGCTGTAAGGTCCCTTTCTCATTGGCTTGAAGTAATACCGCTCCAATAGCCACATCACTTGCATCGGCTTGAATCACAAAAGGAGTGTCCATATAAGGGTGCTTCAGCATTGGTTCTGCAGCAAACAGTCGTTTTAGTTTTTCAAAAGCGGCTTGGCACTCCATGGACCACTCCAGCAGTTTTCCTGGCTTTGGCTTCACCTCCCCTTTTGTTTTCAAGAGATTTGTGATGGGCATTGCTATCTTAGCAAACGTCAGGATGAATTGCTGGTAAAAATTTGCAAATCCCAAAAAGCTTTGAAGTTGTTTTCTGGTGTGTGGTGGAGCCCATTCCAGAACGGCACGCACCTTCTCTGGATCCATCTCTATGCCTTCAGATGAAATGCGATATCCCAAATAGTCAATTTTGTCTTGGTGGAATTTACACTTTGACAATTTAGCATACAACTTAGCGGCACACAGTTTTTGTAGAACCGACCGCACTAACTTCACATGTTCATCCAGAGTTTCCGTGTAGATAAGGATATCATCAAGATAAACCAGAACCCCCTGTATAAATGTTCATGTAACACTTGATTGATCATTTGCATGAATACAGCTGGGGCCCCTTGTAAACCAAAAGGAAGAACGTTGAATTGGAAGCAACCCATCGGGCAGTTAAAAGCGGTCTTCCACTCATCCCCTTCCTTAATTCAAATTCGGTAGTAGGCTTCTCTCAAATCCAACTTCGTGAAAATCTTTCCCTTCGCTAAATGGGCCAACATGTCCTTCATCAAAGGAAGGGGGTACACGTTTTCCACAGAAATAGCGTTCAAATTTCTGTAATCCACCACCAAGCATTTGGAACCATCTTTCTTTTCCCGGAACAACCCCGGGCTGCTACTCGGGGTCTAGCAGGTTGAATGAAACCACGTTCCAGATTTTTATCTATAAACAATCTTAGCTCTTCCAATTCCTGTGGGGTCATTGAGTACAACTTTGGTTTCGGGAGCTTCACCCCAGGCAAAATCTCAACAGCACAGTCTGTTGGCCGATGAGGCGGAAGCTCATCCGAGGCCTTCTCACTGAACACTTCTTTTAAATCCCAATACTCTTTGGGAATTTTCTCCTCATCTTTCACGGGCTCAGTACCTGTGGAAGCTATTTCAATTAGGTCCTCAGGCTTCAGCTGGGATCTGGCCCCTCCTCTCGGTCGCTGCTTTGTGTGTATGCGCAACAACCCCTTTCTCCAGTTAACCTGGGGGTTCCATTTCCGGAGCCAGGGCAATCCCAGTATTAATGGTTGCTCCATCCCAGGGACCACAATAAAACGCAGGGTCTCATCATGCTCTCCCATGATCATTTCTATAGGTTCCGTGACAAAACGGGTGGGGCAACCTCCAGCCACTGATCCATCTAGTTGGCAAAAGGAAATGGGCATCTTCAAAGGTTTTAACTTTCGGCCCATTTTCTTCACTACTTCTGTGTTGATTATACACCTTGTGCACCCAGAATCTAACAGGGCTAACATTTCCCCTTCGATCCCTGAATTGGGTACTCTCAACTTTACCGGAATGGTCATAGGGCCCATGCTTGGACTTACCAGGAAGTCGTCTTCCCAGTCAGAATCCTCCTCCTCAGGGGTCACTGGGGCTTCTGATTCCTCTCCTGCAGGAGGGGCGACCTCTGCTGTCTCTTTCGACTTTAGTGCTGTTTCGTGAGGCTTCGCTGGGCACTTTTCAGGTTTCTTTCCTTCCTTTGGTGCCCCCTTTGGCTCCAACTTGTCTCTGCAGTTCACAGCCCGGTGACCTTCTTTCCCACATCGAAAGCAGGCCGAGGGGTTGGGTCTTGCCACCACTCCTCCCTTCTGAGGTTTAGGAGCCTCTTGAGGACGTGGGGGGGAAAACTTGCTCCACCCATAACCTCCCCGTTTTACTTCGGATTAAATCAATCTCCACTTCTTCTGCCAGCAAGTACCACATCTGCAAGTCATTGGGGTCTCTTCTAGCAGTGCATCTCTGGTACACATCTTCATTTAAATCATCTTTAAACAGTTCTATCAGGGCTTCTTGGGGCCAGCCTCGGAAATGGCTGGCTAACTGTCTAAATTCTTGGGTGTAGTCAGCCACAGACCTCCGCCCCGTTTTATAGCTTTCATCCTAATTCAGGCCTTGTGCTCTGCCAATGGGTCCTCAAACCTAGCCCGCAGTGCAGCCATGAATAGGTTATAATTCAGCAGCTGAGGAGCATTATCATTATGCAAGGTCACCATCCACTCTGCCGCTATTCCCTCCAGAGCCCTGGTAACACACCTCACTTTGGCTGCTTCTGAAGGAAAATCCTCCCCATATTCTTCCATATGGCTCCAAACCTGAGCTAGGAAAATCCCAAGGTTTTGGGATCCCCCCCGTATTTTACTTCTAACGGAGGCAGCCTAGGAGCTCTACGCCTTCTAGGAATCACACCTCCCACTGAAGGCCCCGGGGCTGCTGCTGGATTGGGTTGATTTATGGGAGAGGGAGTTGCTCTGCTTCTTCTGGCTGGGGCTACTTCCCCTCCCCCTTCATACCTTTGTGCAGCTTGAGGTTGTTCAAAGGCTTCATTAAGGAGTCTCCTGGCTTGATCCAGCAAGGGTTCTCTCTTTTTCTTCTCTTGCCAAGGCTTCTCTTTTCCACGCCAGCGGGTAGTTGTGACCCCGGGGGGGGGGGTCCTCCTCCGGATCTTTCCAACCAACTCCCACCGACCATCTGGGCTTCACCACTGGATCCTCTTGCAAACTGAGCTCTGCTAGCGATTGGGCCTCCTGCACCAGCACAGAATCTTGCCCTCCAATGGCTCCCGGATCCTCTTGGTCACTATTTGAAGATGACATGATGTCCAGGCCCCCTCAGAAGAAAATTGGGTATTCTCTCCGGGTGGGCTGGTGGTGGAGATTCAGAGTAATGTCAGGCGGAGCTCCATTCAAAGTCCAGGAAAGAAATACTTAGACTCTTTAGTTTAGAGAAAAGACATCTTTTACTGAAAGTGAAGTGGTAGCAACCAAAGAATTCTGAATCTGAGAAATTAGGCGCGCAATTCACATATACAAAATGATGGAAATGTTCCCACCCCCAATAGTTCAGATGACACTTCCAATTAGAAGTTGTGAATATGATCATGTGGGCATCTTCAGGTGATGATGAGGCCTCTGCCCGTTGACCTTGGCATATTTTGATAACAGGTTGCCGTTGTGCAGAGAAAAGAAAGCTAAGCAAGGAATAGAAACCTAACTCTATTGTTTGCTTCCCCCCCCCCATTTACACAACAGAAGAATTTAACACCTCCAGCTCACTTCCCAGACTTTCCCTTCCTCCCCCTGTTACTTATGGCAGTCGAAAGATGCAAAGCAATAGTAGAAGATCTTGAAGGCTGACACCGTCTAACCGTGGTTGATGGAAGAGAGTGGAAGCAGTACATAGACCAGCTTCATTCCCAAAACATCGAGCGAAATACAACCGTGCAACCTCAAACAATAAAAATCAATGAAAACACAACTAAGGGGGGGGGGGAATACAAAGAAATAAAAAAGAGGGTGAAAATGAACTATTCAAAATAAATCCAGAACATCTAACCAATCAAAAAGAGCAAAAAGAACACTTACGATTAGATGAGACCAGCAGAAATAATCCAAGTGAAGAGGAATCCGTCCTGGAAGGGGCCAGCCAAGCCGGCTCGACCTGCCCGGGAAAACCAGGAGGGAGTGGCAAAACCACCAGCCTGAGCAACTCAAGCGGTAGCAACAATGCTGACTCACCCTTCCAGGCGGTTCCATGGAGAAGAGCTGGAGAGACAGCGATCCCGACCGAACCGCTCGAAGTCTCCAGTGAAAATGAACCGCGCAGGTCAAATAGAACTAGAAGAAGCCCCACCTACCTGTGCGACTACGTCACTCACGTAGGACTAAACTAAAGGGGGAGGGGTGTTCTGTATAACTTGGAAGAGTCCAAGTTGAACATTCTGATTGGCCAGAAAGGCCGAAAGCAGATTGGTCCACTAGGAACCAATCCAGGGAGCCGCTGAAAGGCGGCAAAGTTAAAGAAACGTCATTGGCTATAAGCCGGCAGGCAAGCCTGTATAAAAAGGGCTGCCAACGGCTTTAGCCAGCCATTCCATTACTGTTGCTTGTTTGAAATAAAGACTTGTTTACTGGAATCCGGTCTACCGCGCATTTTTCCGGATGGAACACTGTATATCCGAAACCAAGAACATGACCTTGCAGTCAACACTAGTAAAACATTCTCCAGGGTTATTTCTGTTCTCCTCTACAATATCACATCCTCAGTGTCTTGAACCAAAGAAACCAAGGTTCAAATGTCAACTAGGATAGTATTATACCCTTCTTTCATTCACTTCAGTATTCTTGTGGAATTTCTGCCAAAGTAAAATACCACTCCAAACTCCTTCTATGGACTATAGGATAGGAGTCAAATAAATCAATGAAAACATATTTAAAACTCTCTCTTAGGCCCAGAATAGTAATCCATTCAGAAAATTGTATGTTAATGCTTCTGGAGGATGCTTAATTTTAGGCTTTGGGAGTTCTCCAAGAGCAGTAGGAATAATTATAGTGTTGCTGTGGTTATTGCTTTATGTTGCCTTTCATTTTCTGGGTGGGATACTGTGAAACTTATTAAAGTACATACCTCTCCAAAACGTTATATATTTCTGTTTATGTTTTAGAATTAACTTTAACTGTGCTTCAGAGGCTGAAAGAAAAATAAGGTATTTAATACTCCCTCATTCTGTTTGCTGTGCAAACAGCAACCCATTGGGTAGTTGGGTTCTATTTAATATTTTTCTGGAAGAGTGCTAAACTGGTGCTAAGAGCAGCTTCAACAACAGTTGGCAGGGAAGGAACGTGCATAAACAACCCCTTTCTCTGGTGCTTCATTGTACAATCTCACATCCAACTTCTCAGTTACTGTTCAGGCTGCTTTTTGAACATAGTTCAATGCTGTGCTCAAAATAGCACCTAGCAGGCACCCTAAATGGAGCCAGAGTTACACCATAAAGCAGCAGAGAGAGAGAAATCCATCTGATTCTGTCCTATTCCAACATGTATCATCTTCTTCATCTACCACCCACCTGCCTCTGTTCAGATTGATCTATGTTTATACACTTATGTGTAAAAGACAGCCAAGTCTGAAACCATAGAGGAAAGTGCCCAGGACCACAACCAGTCAAAAATGGCCAAAAGATTCTGTGCAGATGCCTTTCCCCTAAGGATCACCTGACAGTGGCATAAACAAAATGGTAAATTTTGTCAAACTCTAACATGGTAAAATTGCTGTAATATATTGGCTCATTAAAGGAAGATACCCTATTTTATTACTGGAATAATTAAAGGCAGCTTTAGGCTGCCTCAAATATGGCTTGAGAACAAGATGGTAAGTTTTGGGAGAAAGCATTAATGGTTACCTGGGCATGCATTAGATGCAAGCAGGAAAGGGCTTCTAGACTTGGTCATGGTGCAGTAACTCAACTAATGTCCTCCTCGGATGGATCTCTTTTATATTCTGATATTTCTTCACTTGCAGATACATCATTTCTTCAAAAAAATCAAAAGGCATTTTCTTTCCCCCAGAATCAACATTGGAGACTCAGAGGCACATATAGAAATTAAGCAATCAATTCTGTTTCTTTTGGGGTTCTTTTTGGAGCTTATCTCTAAATATGAAAATGCCTTTTTCTGCAAAATTCTATGAGATCTCATCCTGGAGCAGGCAGATCCTGCTTCCACACTTTCAAATGCATGGAGGACCCTGGCAATGAGAGGGCTGGGTGGAGGAAATCTAAAGTCTCTTCTGCTCTTCACAGCATTTGTTAAAATAGCTAAAAATAGCCTTCTTGTACAAAATCAATGGCTGCTACTTAATCTCAATATGGAAGGGCAGCAGAGATGCAGGATATCAAATACCAACCAAGAATCTGACCTTGGAAGAGTTGCTGTATTGGCATTTGACAGTGCAGGAAAAAAATAGAGAAGCTAGTGGCCATGTTTTGCAAGACAAGGGGGGGCTGGAAGAAATACAAAGCAAATTGGTTTTGTGTCTCAGGTTCTTGTCAAATCTCAGAGGGCTCAGATACCCATTTAGTACTTTTCCAGAAGAACACATAGCTATACCAAAAAACAATTTCTTGAGCTGGGTGGTTCATTTAATCTGCTCAAAAAATGTCCCGCCATCATTTCAAAACTTTATCTATGTCTCATTTAAATTTTATTTTACAATTTGGGGGAAGACAGAAAGAGAAAGAGAGAAAAATTCATCCTGGGCAGCATACATGAGGTATGTGAACAATAAGCATCATTGTATTACTAAATATAAAGAAAACAATATAAATAATTAAAACGAAGTAGCACAGTACTGCAGAAATCATATACCACTGTGCAAGTACTATTAAGAGAACTTGCATTTCCTTTCTCATAATTTTCCAAAGTATCAGACAGCAATGAATTAGGAAATTTTAGACTTTGGATTTAATGATTCCATCATTCCTCATACTTATTTAGTTAATTAATTATTTCAATGCATATAGCTGTCCACATCAAACCTCATATCAAACAGCAAAATGCAATTTTAAATATAAAAAAAATTAAACCATAGAAAACCCATGGAACAGAACCTATAGCTGAAGTATAATAACACTTGACAGTAAACACAATCACGGCATAGGTTTTATTCCATGTTAGATTCTCAAACCCATAGTCTTTAGGCCTTACGAAAGTTCAGTGGGATTGGGGCCAGTCTGATCTTTAGAGGGATGATACTCCAAAAGGTAGATGCTGCAGCAGAAAAGGCTGTCTTCTTGTGTCCCACGAAATGATATTTTCTAGCAGGTAGGAGCCAAAGCAAATCTCACAAGCTGGACCTACGGGGGTGGGTAAATATAACTGGAGAGAGTCAATCTCTCAGATAATCTCATCCCATGCCATTTTATAGGTCATCACCAGCACCTTGAATCTGGAAGCATATTGGCAACTAGTGTAGTCGATGGAGCAGATCATCCCAAACATGAACTGGATAACTGAGAATCGCCAAAGATATTTAAGGAGCAGATGTATAATCATTTGAGGAGCACACATAACTGCCTGCATGGCTCCATTTTGCTGTAGCTTCCAGATGCAGGTCAATGGCAGCCACAATCACTGCACTTGGCTAGGTTCTATGAGTACAGATTAAGTGAGTACTTTAACTCCTACTGAGTTAAGAACTCATTCCTTCTTTTTCTTATTCATCTTAGCATCAAATTCCAGAATGTTATTAGATGGCAATGTTTCCTGCCTCATATGGGAGAGCTATTTGAGAATATGGGTGGGAAGAAGGGTTACTATTAACAGATTAATTATTTGTCTACCACATTGGAACTTCAGATTTATGTCTACCACACAAGAACTCCCACATTTGTCTACCACATTGAATGCTGCACAATAATGTGTGTGGGCGGTGGTGGGGACAAACACATGTGTTTCTGTTTTATGTTAGCATTGCATACAGCTGACCTTGGTGTTGTCTTTGTGGTTCTGAGATTTTCATAACCTTTGTAAAATGGGAATCTCTAACTTGGAATCCATAGACCCAAAAGGAATATTATCAAGATAGAAAAAAAAGAAAGATAAATGAATAAACCATTCTAAGGGTTTCCTCCCAATAAAAAATGATGAGGCTTAAGTTTGAAAGGATTCAGAGGAAAAAGTTGCTTTATTGACCATAATAAAAAAAGCAAAATTCATAATTGGAAAATATGTTTATTAGAATTAACCAATATGACAGACAATAGTGAGATAAATTGAGTTTTCAGAACCCTAAAAAATGAGAGAGATCAGTTTAAATGATCCTTATGCACAGATTGAGTTTATACCTGCTCAGAAGTTGGTACCACTGGCAATTTACTTCCAAGTAAATGCATGTAACAATGCAGTTAAGAGTTGATAAGGCCTGCATATTTATTTGACAATATTTTAAGAATAATATATGAACAATATATTTTTTGTTTAGTGTAAATAACCCAAAGAAAGAACCCAAAGTTCAATCTTAAATTTCACTCAAAGTTTCTAGTGGACAGAATTTTGACTTAAACCTAAAAGCTTTCACTTGCTTAATATTCTTTCAAAACAATTCCTCAAAAGCCAAATTTCTGACACCCCCCCCCCCCCCGTATTTACAATCTGACTTATAGATATAACCACAAGCAAGCATATAACTATTAGATTAGCTAACCTTCCATTTCTAAATATATACATAAGCAGTATATACACATTCATATATGCTCAACTACTTATTTACCAATGGAAAAATGTTTTCATCAATATAGAATATATCTCAGGTTTAATCGACCAAGTTTCTACTAGGAAAATTTGGCTTTGGGACAGGTTGTTGTTCATAACCTCTTTAACATTTTTAAAAAGTTTAAAGGATTGGAAGGAAGTGGGAAATGGAATTGAGGCCTTTCTGAATATTGAGATTTGCTATCATTATGGGTCCCAGGATCCTGATCTTTGACAATGAAAGGTTTAATTATTTATTATATATTCTTCAGGTCTATCATTGTGTCAAGGAGTAAATTTTAGTTAACCTCTTTTCTTGACTGAAAAATTCAACTATGTGGCCCATTCATTTTCCTTCCCTGAATGTGCTGCTGTCCTTACACCAGTCTAATCGTCCTCATTAATAATTCAGTGTAGAATAAGGGCTTATACAGATTAATGGTAGCTGTGTGCTTGGGCAGTCCAGATAAACCAGATGTAAATTCCACTTCATTCTGAGATGAGAGAAGGCCTCAGCAGATTATAAGAATGTGGAGATCTCTTATGCCATTTTGGTAACAATAGGGATGATGGTTTCTGACTGGACTGGAGATAGGTATCCTGGTTTCATGATACACAACTATTATGATACACAATTATTATGATACATAACTATGCCTTTCAATAGCCCTTGATGAGATCCCCTAGAGCAGTGGTTCCCAACCTTTTTTGTACCAGGGACCAGTTTCACGCAGAAACACTTTTTCAAGGACCAGCAAAATCAATTCTTCCCCAATAGTAAAGGGCTTCTTAGCTTTAGCGAATATAAAATACATATTTTAATCACGATTATTCATTCTTTGCGGCCCAGTACAAAATGATCCACGGACCAGTACCGGTCTCGGGCCTGGTGGTTGGGGACCCCTGCCCTAGAGTTCTTCCAAGAACAGTTGCAGTTTTGGCTCAGGAAGTAGGAGAACTCTAATACAAAAGGGAAGTGTTCATAGTTATTTCATTTTATTAATTTAATTTAATTGAAATTAAATCATATTGTATTCTTATCTTGCCTTTGCTAATGTTTTTTTACTTCGGCCATGTCCACTGAGAGGGGACATGGACCCCAGATTGGCCAATTCAAGACAAGGTGTAGCTTAAAACCCTTAGTGCACTTTTGAAATACATTAGCAATGAATTCAGTTGTCTAGGTGCAAGAAACAAGCATCCTAATACTCAAGCTATTTTAAAAGATTGCAGGAGTTTAAATAGCGAGAGTATGTGGAACAGAATGGAATGTTTTGTAAGAAGTTACAACTGCCTGGCTGGTAATTATTCTATAGTTTTGGAAGGGGCTTTGATGCTCACAACGTTGTCACTTTCTTCTTGTAAATCTGTTGGGTGCTAATATTTGTATTAATCTTTCCAAACTCTGGAAAAAGTATGTGTACCAATGGCAATTTGAGAAATACAGTTTTTCTAAATCATTTTCATCTCTTTTAGAAATAAATGTCTTTCTCCAGTTCAAGGTTAGCTGTCCTAGATCTGAGATGTTAAATTAACAGAGGACACTACTTCCAAATTTTCCTCTGGTGTGAATTCAGAAGGTTTTGCCAGAGTTACTTTGCATGTCAGCTCAGGGCAAAGCTAGTAAAGAGAAGAGTCAGTTTGCTAATAGGAAATTTAGAAATGTATAATCATTATTTTTCAGATGTCCATGTATTACTATAACTGGCATAAACACAAACTATGAAACTCCTTAATTATATTTCCTGCAATTCCCCACATTTATGTTTATTATTTTAATGAGATGGAGAAGGACATGGAAGTTCAAGAGCAGAGACTGCAATGACAGGAAAATCTCTCAGGTTGATGAGTGTTCAGTTGGAGGAGAAGGAGGAAGGGGAAGAAAAGGAGAAAGAGGAAGAGAATCTTCTCTTGTCTTCTCTTGTCTTCTCTTGTCTTCTCTTGTCTTCTCTTGTCTTCTCTTCTCTTCTCTTCTCTTCTCTTCTCTTCTCTTCTCTTCTCTTCTCTTCTCTTCTCTTCCCTTCCCTTCCCTTCCCTTCCCTTCCCTTCCCTTCCATTCCACTCTATGAATACAAAAATTAGAAGGATGTTCCTGGATAAGGGATGATGTTAGAACTACTGTTGCAGTGGAATAGGATGGTAGCAACACGTTCACCAAATAGAGCCATTCCTTTACAGAAGATATGTGGCTAAGAAGAGCCCTAGTGGTGCAGTAGTTAAAATGCAATATTCCAGGCAAATTCTGCACATAGCCTGAAGTTCAATCCTTATGGTGCTCAAGGAGCTTTTTGTCCTGGAGGCAGTAAAATGAGGACTGAGATTGTTGGGGACAATATGCAAATAATGCTTCTACACTGCAAACTGCTCAGAGAATGCGGTAAAGTGCTATGAGGTGTAAATCTAAATGCAATTGGTAAAGAAACAATAAGATACCAGTGAAACAAATCTATTTTTTGGAACTAGCCCTAAAGCACAAGGAGTCCCTAGATCCCTAAAGTATTACATCAGCCTACTTTTTCTTTTTAATTCAACCAGGATGCAATTTCTGGGAACATTTAAATATTCTAAAGTGGAAGGTAATATTTGGAATATTAGCAAGTGATTTTTAAGGACAATCAATCAGGACTTCCTGTCATCTTATTACCTTTTTGGTTGTGCAGGCTTTGCAGCTTTGGAGATTTTTATTGATTATGGGTGATTACATTGGTGTTGACTCTTAGTAACCACCCAGATAGATTTTCCCCATGATGAACTATCTTTAATCTGGTCCTTCTCCTCTTCTAAAAATGCATTAATCATCATTGATTGATTTGAGTAATTGTATCCACCCACCTTGCTACTGGTTATCTTTGTCTTCTCTTTCTTTTCACCTTTCTCAGTGCAAGAGTTTTTTCCAGAGAACTAGATTTGTGGATAATGTGCCTGAAGCACGATAATTTGAGCCAAGGTTTTTTGTGCTGCAAATAATACCTCTAGTTTGTATGATGATCCATTTGTTTGTTTTATTGCTGGCTACAGTATTCTCAAGAGTCTTCTGCAACACCAAAGTTCAAAAGTGTCAATGCCATTCTATCATTCTATTCTGCTTCCTCTGAATTTTTATCAATACAGTTTGCAGATCCTTTGAATTTTGGCTACTGGAAAAGTGTCATTAGCACAGACTATTGAATTTTCTTCCTCTCATTTTGAATCCATACATGTCTTCTTCCAATTCAACTTTGCTTCCTTCCCTCTTTTTCTCCCTCCCTCCCTCTTTCCCTTCTCCCCCCCCCCCCCCACACCATGTAGATTGTATAAATAAGGAGAATATCTTAGTCCAAACAGGAGATAGTTTGCTGTCTGGTCTAAAGCCCTGGCCTGTATATAGTTTGCATGAGGACAATATTTTTCAATTCCTATTTTTTTAAACAACTTTAAGAAATTCATGTAATTGAAAAAAATATTTTTCTGTAATCAATAAGACACATGTGGAGTTCCTTGGTGCATACTTTGCTTTCTCAATTCCCCATCATGCATCAGCAACAATATTTTGTGTCCTGGAGGCTTTTCTAAAGTCAAGATGAACATCTGGCATTATTTTTTCTATGTAAGGCTTTAACATGCATTGTATGATCCTAAGCATTATTTTAATAGCATGTGAAGTTAAGCATACTGTATGATAGTTTGCACATTTTGTTAAATCTTTGGTTTTTATTATTGGAATGTGGATTGAATGATTCCCCCCTCCCACAGTTATCATTGTTCAGATTTGTTGGTTCGAACCTTTACTGATTCTTATTCTGAGTATTCCATCAATACCTATAGCCTTCTGACTTAGCAATGACAGACATCTTCTAAAGTTTCTTGAAAGTTATAATGGGTAGAAAGGCTGACATAAATATGTAATAAAGTCTAAAATATTTGGATGTTGTTATCTTTACTTTACAGTATAATATACTCCTTCCATTTTTTAATCTTTTTGAATTAATTACTATCTGTCCATTGTTATCTTTCAATTTGAGGCTGAAACCTGCTCCTGAGTTCAGAGGTATTTTGGAAGACATTTCTAGTTTTTTCACGTCTGTTTCCACCAATAGTTGTAATACTGTTTCTTGTCTATTTCCATGGCTCTCTGAAATTCTTTGTTCTTTTTGGAGATGTCTGTCTTTCTTGGCTTTGGCTTCTCTTTTGTTTTTAACAATTTCCACGGTTTATTTTTATCTTTAGTTTGTCTTGACGTGTAATTTGTTTTCTTCTTCATCATCATCTTAGGTGGGTATCTTTTCAGTTTTGGTGGAATCACATACAGATCTAATGTCTAGAGACAGAGCTGTACATATGTTTTATGGAACCTTATTTGTGTTCTACTTTCAACATTATGGAATAACAACAAGAGCTTTCTCCAACTTTGTCATGTGAAGTAAAAGAAGAAATAGTACCCATCACAGGATGTGATTGGTTCAGGAGATATCTTTTATATATATATAAATTTTATTTGGGTTTTCACAAAAACATAATACAAATAAAACATCTTTTTTTGAGAATAGCATGATCCCAGGTTATCACTTTTTCATACAGACACAAACTCAATTTCATATTCATCTTTGTGTTCTATTCTATATCTTATTACTGTTTTAACATTTTCTCCATAATTTTTTCCCTCCCTTGGTTTTGTCAACTTTATTTTTAATTATTTCATATCTAAATTCAATTATATATCTTTTTCTAAATTTCAATGTCTTTCCAATCATTATATTTATACTTTTGGCTGTCTTTTAATTTCATATTATCTTTTCTCATTAAACAAATGTTCCCCTGTAGTTACTAGATGGAGTATGACACCTTTATATCTTTTAATTTTATCCATTCAGCTCTTTTTAAAATTTCAATTTATGCCTTTAAAATTATAACATTCAATATAGTACATAACTTCCAATCAAATTCTGCTTGGTAATTCTTAAAGAACTATTCTTAAAAAATTATATATATATGACAATAGTAAATAAAACACTTATTCCATTCCAATTCAATTCTATCATTAATATTACTTAGAATCTTAATATCTTTAACATTTCTTTTCAATTGAATATCATACTTCTTTGTGAACACTTATAAACTTTCCATAATTAATTCTTTTTTTCCATATTTCTCTTCACTTATATTTTTATAAATCATTAATAATAATTAAAATGTTACCATCTTTTCCTATTTCATTCTCACATTCACTTTATTTCATTTATTTATTAACAAACCTTCCACTGCATTACAATAAGTATTTTATGCATCATTTTAATCATACATTGTTTCATATTTTCTAAAATGATTTCTATTTCTAATATAAAAATACTATCTTATGTACCTTTGCAGAATCCCTTTTTCAATTAAGTTTTCACCCATTATCTCTAAATTGCTTATACTTTCAATCCTTATACCTTTTCCCTGTTTCTCTATATCTTGTTTCTGTCTTTTATAACTTCTTTTCCTTTCCTTCCCCCCCCCCTCTTCTTCTCCCTCCCCCTTTCCCCCCCTTGTCTCTCTGCTTTTAATTCTCTCTTCTGTGATCCTCTCTTCTGTTGCTTCCTAATATTGTAATTATTTTTCAAACTATTCTTTTTTTGGTTGTTTTTTCAAATCTTAAACTTTTCACTTTCTGTTCCCCCTTTCCTTTTTTTGTTCCCCACATAAAAATTACTTGATCATTAAAGATGGTTTCTTCTTTGTCCCAACCTTCTTGTTCTACAAGCGTTTCTTGTTGTTTCTCATAGTTCCAGATCTCCATTTCTAAAAATTGAAATATGAAGCCAAAAGAACCTCTTTCTTCTTGTGCATCTTCTGTTTTTTAAGTTCCATTTTCAGTTCTTCTAAAAGTGATGCCATTTTAAACACTTTAAAACAACAACCTGATTGATTTTAGTCATTTAAATCCAATAGTCAAAAAACCAAAAATCACCAACTAATCCAAATAATCCAAAGCTATTTCTTCTTGCTTCTTTTTTCACTTTCTCTTCCTGGGGTTCTATTATTTTGTTACAAAATTTTCAGTTAGAATGTATCTTTTAGGAATCTTATTAAAGTTTCATTGTAAGTTCCTTTTAGTTCCAGGCAGTCGGTTCAGGATAGATCTTAAAGTCCTAGTTAAGGCATTAAAGATAGGGGTTTCTTGTTGTAACTATGTATCATTTATGTGTTTGCAATTGTATATCAATGCAACTATGGATCATTCAGACATTTCAACATTGTATCATTTCACGTGTAATCATTAAGCTTCTGTCTTCTCAGTGACCTTTTACAGGGCACGTACAGAGACAAGGAGTCAAACATTTGCAGACTCCTTATTCACTTGGGATTACATTGTCTGGCATGCAGCTTTGTGAAGAAGTAATATCCTGATCAAATATAATTCTTGCCATCCTGTCTGTCCTGATATCCTGCTGTTTTTTGAGTCATTGTTAAATTTGTATATTCCGTCTGACCTAGGCTTAACCTAGGTTCTGAATAAACAATCACCCTCTTTTGAATGAGCATAATAAAAGAGCTTGTACCCAGCCATTCTGGGCGCACTCATCGCGAGGAACTTCGTCTCCTGTTGTTTCTCTCTCCTTCGCTCCCTATCATGAGACGCCCATCTGATGCGGGATAGCAGATACCGCAGTTTCTTACCTCATCCTGATCTATAGGAGGTCTTCACCTTATCATTTTGAATCCAGTTTCCTTGATACAATTATCCATTTTGAAATAATTTGTGATGATCAATTGCTTGGCTGGTACTGTACTTAATTTTTTTTTGTGAGCCAAAGGTTCCAGTGGGAAGAATGATAATGTTGACTAGAGACTAACAGAGATCTGTTCAAATAGATGCAAGAAGTCAACAATGATCCAAAAGCATATGCAAACATGCACAGACACATAGACACAAATACAAGGAAATGAATATCTTATTTTGTTTTGGCCCTTCCCACTACCTTTTTTAGAGCACAGTGGTGAAAAGCTGTTATCTTCACCCCAGATAAACCTTTGGAACCCTGCTTTAATTGAAGAGTGCAAAGATTGTATTGGGGTATGCATACAAAGCATGTGTTCAGTCACTAAGTTATAGCACTTCCCCTGTCATAGAAGTCTTCCATGGTGCTCTCAGAATCAACTAATGTTTTTTTTAAAAAAAAATCTTCCAGCTGTTTAATGTTCCTTTCTTGCAATTTAGGATTCATTACTCCTTTCCCAAGAATTAACAAGGGGGGATTTGACAGAGGCTGCTGATGAGGGCAGGGACAAAGGCCATGCTCTCATTGATAGTGACAGCAAAGGGCAAGTTTAAATGAGCACCCAGCATGTTGCGATGGAAGCATTCAATCTGCAGATTGACTTCTGCATCCTGCTATTCAGAAGAAAAATGGCTATTTCCCAAGAATGTCCTCAGGAGATCAGAGAGCTCATTAAGATTAATGTGGAACATTAAAAGGGAGAGCCAAATGGGGGTGAGTGGGCAGGGTCTTAGACTGGTCTGAAAGCAAGAAGGAAGGAGACAGATCAGTGGTAAATTAAAGCTGAACCCTTTAACACTCATGGGAAAAGTAGATCAATCCCTTCACTCAGTGTGGAGTTCTGGTGGGCTGATGAAAGAAGGGCACAGAGAAAATGCATGGCACAATCATTGTCCATACTGAATCCAAAATGCCCCATATTCATTTGCCACCATAATTTGTCAATTGTCAATTGTGGTCTCTGAAATAAGGCTGGATACATTTTGAAAATTATTCAAAATTGCCTCAGACTTTACCTTAGTAAAAGCTTTTCTCTGCTATTAACACAGCCCGAATATCCACATGTGCCTGGAAAAGAAAGTTGTGGCTGCTTTAAGTGGTTCATGATCCCTCAGAATAGCCACAGCTATTCTTCAGGCTCATGTAGAAATCTGAAAAGAGTTTAATGGCTTGAATAAATAATAGAAAGTGCTACGCTCATGAGAGGTTCCAAGTGCTTATTTTGAATACTGTTGGAACTGTGCCCATTCTGAAAGTGTTTTTCCCCCCAAAGATGTTTGTGTATATGTGCATATACATATATGCATGTGCTATAACTGCCCAAATGGTACAAACATCTTCTAGCCAAGTAATTTCTCTGTGGGTTGGATTTTACCCAAGTTGTGCTAATAGTCACATGACACATTTAACTTTGTTAGTAAAACTCAATTTACAGTCTTAAGCAAGCTGGATTTGCACAAAAAAAGTAACCAAGTATAAAACTAACCAGCTTACCAGGTTGACTGTTTCATCAGATTAAGAAAATTTTGCACTCTTCACCATGGGAGCCTCTAATTTACAGAAGCAACAGCAGATCCACTATGTAAGAAAGAAGAGGCATGTCTTTGGAGTCCCAGGGCAAACTTGGAATTTAGGAAGCATGAGGCATGTGTTCTCACAGTATAGTAGCTCTAGAACAGGGGTCTCCAACCTTGGCAACTTTAAGACTTGTGGACTTCAACTCCCAGAATTCCTCAACTGGCTTACAAAATGCTTCCCATGGTGGGCATTATCAACCCTAAGTTCCTATTTACTGGGAGATGAATGAGTCCTTGCAAAGATGCTTTCTGTACAATATTTTGGGGATTTTTGTGAGAATCAAGGTATTCCAATAAATAAATAAATATGTTGCTAGAGGCTGGAGTTTTGCTTTGCTTTTTATTTAAAATATTATTATTTAAAAATAGCACATATAATGTCTAGGACATTAGATGTTAGTTCCCTGACTCTCAGATTGCTTACATCTTTAGGAAGGGCACTGTACCTTCAAGGATTACTCTCTCAATTGTGTTTGGAAGTTAGGCCACTGGATTCCAGCAATGGCAACTGACAGGTATGCACCAGATAAATATTCTATTTCAAGTGCAATATATTTGCGAGAAATTAAAATAAATAAAGCCCCTGTCACACTGAACCAACGGATGCAAAAAGGATGTAAAACGGACAAAAAACCTTGCCATCCATTGTGTACTCACTGCGTTAGTCTTTCATATGCTCTATCCGTCTACTGCTATTTCATCCACTCAAAAAGTTTTGAGCTGCACAAAACTTTTTGAGCGGATGAACTTTCCGCTGCGTACGATCTACATCTGCGACACATATGGGCAACAAACGTTCTATGTCCGTTACACGTCCGATGTATCCTCTTGGCATCCTCTGGCCATCCGCGCAACTCACATCCGCTCCAGCGGAAAGCAGAAAGAGGGAGGAAGCGAAAGGTACATGGAACATCCACACAGCGTTAGTAGCACGGACATAGAAAGGATGAAAGCGGATGCATCTTGTACAGAAAGAATTAAAACGGACAAAACATTTGTATATGGGATGTATCTTGGATATTTTGGATGCCTGGAGGATGCCTAGAGTATGTGGAAGGACAGCTAGCGGAAAACCGATATTTCCTATAAAAAGGGGGAGGAAATCACCTGGATCTCACTTTCAGTCCAGCAGCCCTGGTGTGCAGACCTCTTCAGCCTTGCTCTTCCACATCATCCATTGATCTCCACCATGGATCATCGCACACTCCTTTTGGTAGCCGCCATCATTCAACACCAGAACCAAGCCCTTTTCAGACTGTTTCACCTTTTCTATGCAAAGAGAAGAAGGAGACGTCCAAGAACTGTCTGAGTCTGACAATGGATCGGGAGAAGAGCAGAGTTTGGACTCTATGACAAGCTGATGGTGGAGCTGAGGAATGGAGACACTCGTGCATTACAGCACTTCATGAGGATGCCACCAGCCATGTTTGACAAAGTTGTGGAGCGTCTGAGACCCAGGTTGACCAAGGCAAACACCAACTTCCATCCCAGCCTGGACCCTGGACTGAAAGTGGCACTCACTCTGCGCCACCTGGCCTCTGGGACCACGTACAGAAACATGCAGTATGCCTGGAGGGTGCCACACAACACCATCAGCATTGTGGTCAGAGAAGTGGTGCAGGCCATCATCGAAGATTACATGGAGGAGCTCCTCCAGTGTTCCACCACTGAAGAAGGCTGGAGGAAAGTTGCAGAGCAGTGGTATGAGAGGTAGAACTTTCCCCACACTGTTGGAGCCATAGATGGGAAGCACGTGGCCTGCAAAGCTCCAGCCAAGTCGGGGTCCACTTATTTCAACTCCAAGGGCTTCTTCAGCATCATCCTCTTTGCCATGGTTGATGCTGACTACAAGTTCATGTACATCGATGCTTCAGGAACGGCTCATCTTCAGATGCCCAGGTATACAACGCCAGTGACCTCAAGGAGGGGCTGGAATGCAACCTCATCATGGGTTTCCCAGATCCAGACCCCCTACCCAACGACACACAAGATGTGCCCTACTTCATCGTGGGTGATGACGCCTTCTCCCTCAGAACCTACCTCATGAAGCCCTACACTTCCAGATACCTCACTCATGAAGAGAGGATCTTCAACTACAGGCTGTCCAGGGCAAGACAGGTGGTGGAGAACGCCTTTGGCATCCTGGCCAACAGGTTCCAGGTACTTCTCAACACCATGCAGCAAGGCAATGGGGACATGGAGCCTGGTGAGTGGAGGCAAGGACTAATCCTGATAGACACTGTGGATGTGCAAGGTCCCAACAGAGCTTCACGTGGAGGGAAGAAGCACCGCAACCTCCTGAAACACTGGTGCAACTCCCCAGCTGGAGCAGTGGAGTGGCAAGACAGAATGGTAGATGGTTAATGGATGCTTCCTTCAGCCTGTCTCATCACACGGATGAGATTGTGCCATGTTTGTTGAGTGGCCTTACAATGAATAGGGCATTAATAAAGAGTTTTGTTTATGTTGAAATGTGTGGATCAATGATTAAATTGTTATTGATAATAAAGGGCCATATGTGTTGTAGCTGGGAGGGTGGACTATACAGTCCCACTATGCTTGCACTGGAGGTTTATCTATCCCACAGCTATCATTACCCATCCCACAGCTATCCATCCCACAGCTATCCTTACCCATCCCACAGCTATCCATCCCACAGCTATCCTTACCAATACCACAGCTATCCTTACCAATACCACAGCTATCATTACCAATCCCACAGCTATCCATCCCATAGCTATCCTTACCCATCCCACAAGCATGCAAAGGCTTCACCCTTTTTTCAAAGTTTTCCCCAACACTATATTAAGTAAAAAAAATGAACCAAGTGTGTGAAGCAAAGATAACCTTTATTAATAACAAACTGTCTGACTTTATTAAAAAGCAAAATGCCCCAAGTAAAGTGTCTTTAAGCAAAGATAAGGTGAGCAGGTAACAACTCAGTCTCTGGCACTCTTTTCAGTCACTATGAGGTGTGCCCATGGTCTCAGATGTAAAGGGGCCAGGGACTGTGGAGGTGGCTGTTGCTGGAGTGCTGGTCTGAGGCGCCATTGGGGTGCCTGGCCCCGAGAGTACAACAGGAGATGGTGTGTGCAGAAAACTCTCAGAGAGCTGACTCAGTCCCGTGAGGTTGAGAGGCACTTCCTCAAGGACCTGGGATGTGAGGCCCAAGACTGATGACAGATGTTCTGAAGAAGGGCTTGGCTGTGGGGTGGAGAAAGGAGGAGTGTAGTGGGGCTGTCTGGTCTGCAGCAGGGTCAGCTGAGGCGTCTGTGGCATCTGTGGCATTCGAGGAACCTGGGTCTGGACTGGGAAGGGCTGCCTCTGCTGTGGTCCTGGTAGTGGTAGGCTTGGTAGGCGAGGGGCTGCTGAAATCCGTGAAAGGGCTGTGATATCGGCTGGGGTGGAGGAGCAGAGCTGGAGTGGATAGCAGCAGATTCAGCTGGGCCTGGAAGGTGGTGCAGAAGAGCTGTGATCCTCTCCTTCATCGCCTGGTACTGGGCCTCGGGCATGCCCATGAGGGTCTGGCTCACGTACGTGATGAAGGGCTTGCGGTTGGAGGATGGTATGTCAAAGTGGACCAGCTGGGAGAGGAGATCTGTGCTTGCCTTGATTGTGTCCCTGATCTCCAAGAGGACAGTGTGGCTCTGTCCCTCTAGTCTGCCTCTCTGCCTACTTTCTTGGAGGTGGAGCTGGGTGTGGGTTGGTCTCTGGTGGCTGCCTCTTCTTGCTCCTTCTGAGACAGGGGATCTTCCATGTCCTCTGGCACAGGGAGTGCAACTGTGGGGGGGTCTCTGTCATGGGGCCCTCCAAAGACAGCTGCCTGGACACGATAGCTGTCTCCTGGCTGGAAGAGGAGTGGCTCTCTGTGGGCTGTCTGAGGGAGAGGGTTGACAGAGAGGCTGCTCCTCGGTGGCAGATCTCACCCTCCAGGAAGCTGCACCTGTCCATGACATAGGTCTCCCGGTCAATGAGCTTGACAGCGGCCTGCCTGGATTTCTTCAGGTGCAGCTTGCCATACCAGGTGTGCATATGCTTCCACCACCCCAGGAGGACATCTGAAGTGTAGCCCAGGCTCTCCGCCTTCTCTCTCCATGCTGCCTGCTTCCGCTTGGTGTCGTGATAGAGCCTGTGGCCCTTCCTCCACAGGTACTCATTCTCCCTCAGCCATTCCAGCACCTCTTCCTCATGGTCCTCGGAAATGGAGTACTGCTTCCTCTCCCCCTCCTTTGCCTTGCTTCTTCCTCCCTCTGGCAGGGGCTTCAGGGCCTTCAGCAGCAGGGCTTTGAGGGCCTTGGGGCTGGTCCACCACAGCAGCAGGAGCAGGAGAAGCACCAGCAGGAGAAGCACCAGCACCACCACCACCAGCAGCAGCAGCAGCAGGAGAAGCACCAGCAACACCAGCAGCAGCACCAACAGGAGAAGCACCAGCAGCAGCAACACCAGGAGCAGC
The DNA here is from genome assembly GCA_015471245.1 of Laticauda colubrina. Lineage (NCBI taxonomy): Eukaryota > Metazoa > Chordata > Lepidosauria > Squamata > Elapidae > Laticauda > Laticauda colubrina. The sequence continues at coordinate 8,203,614 of BLBF01000051.1, forward strand.
AGCAGCACCAGCACCAGCAGCTTCAGAGTCAGCACCAGGGGATGGGATGGTGGTTCTGTCCTTCTTGTCAGGGCTGGCAGATGTAGGCACAGGCTTCCTCTTCTTCCCCATGGTTTTCTCTCAAGATGTCTCTGGCAGCAGGTCTTTCCTCTGAATGTTGACCTGCTTGCGAGCTGCCTCCTTTTATATTCGCGGAGCTTCCGCAATTCATCCTCCCCGCATGCGCAGTGAACGCTTTGCATCCGCTACACATCTGCTATGCATCATATAGGCGTCCGTGATGCATCCACGTAATCCGCTATGCATCTGCTCCTTCCACTACACGTCAGCTTCGCTGTTCTCCCCCGGAAGCCCTGCGGATATGTCATCCACTTCCATCTGCTTCCATCCGCTAGGCTTCCTACGAACATCCGCTTTACATCCCCGCTACATCCTCCCCAACTTTCCGTTGTTGTCTGCTCTGTTTATGCAAATTTGGGGCACTTTTGAGAGCAGATAACAACGGATGGAAAATTTGCTCATCTGCTGTGTCCTTTTTACATACGTTTTGCATCCGTTGGCCGGTGTGACCTAGCCTTAAATTAGGAATAAGTAGTTTAATTTCAAAATCTTTTGATAAACCCTTATCCCAGCCAGCACACATTTTGTTGAAAATGTTTTACATGATTTGTTCATGTAATAAACCATAAAAGTTTATGTTGACCACATAATTCCCTACATTAGGAAGAACTTGGAAACTGGCGGGAGAAAGGAAAAGGGCAGGTTCCTGAAGGGAAAGTAAATAATGGAATAGATTTTCTTTCATATATAGTTTAAGATCAAAATAATTCAGTGGGTATTTTTCTGTTCCTATTCTTCATTCAAATTAGAGACCACAGGGAGGCTTCTAAGGCCAAGTATTCATGCTGTAAATAATCATCCTAGATATCAATAAATGCTTATGTTCTTATTTCTTCACATAAAAGGCCAATTCTTTTGAGCTAGCTGGTGACTGGGTTCCTATAACCTTTAAAACAACTGTTCCTTCTTCAGACATTTTGGGGGAATAATGGCATGGGGAATTCTGTGGAAAAAAGTAGACAAGCAAGTTGCAAATGTGGGACAGGTCAAGGAAAGATTGCTTTACATTCAAAACTAAATTCCCTGCAGAGAGCAACTGAAACTCAAGACACAGGAACAAAGCGGCAGGTCAGCAGAAAGTCAGCAATCTTGGTATTCTAATCTAATGTTTACATTGGACACCACATATTAAATCTTTCCCATAACTAATGGACGGAAAGCAGATGCAAGTCAGAGCATGATCAAACATGATCTCCCAACTACCACCCGCACATAATATGGAGCAAAGGGGGTGAGGGTGGAAGGCTGACAGATTGATGTTATTTATTTCCTTCTTTCCTTAGTTAACAAATTTCATAAGCATTGTTACAAAAGAAGAACCCTTATCAAATCTCAGAGAGTAAAAATAGGCTTAGTGCTAAACCTCTTCAAAAGGCACCCAAAACAAAGAAGCCTTGATCTTCAATTTCTTCAAATGAATTAAAAGTTGGTACTATTCCTTCTAAGATGCCATGCATCTTAGGGCAGCCAACACTGAAACATTAAAGCCACTAAGATGATATAAGTGAGATAAATAGATGATAGATAGATTAGATAGATAGATAGATAGATAGATAGATAGATAGATAGATAGATAG
>BLBF01000051.1:8205320-8263841 GCA_015471245.1 Laticauda colubrina
TAGATAGATAGATAGATAGATAGATAGATAGATAGATAGATAGATAGATAGATATGATAGATATAGGTAGATAGGTAGGTAGGTAGAGAGTCAGATAGACAGACAGATGTCTTAGTGACTTCAGTGTTGACTCCCCAAGTATGCTCTTAGAAGGAACAGTACCAACTTTTGATTCATTTGAAGAAATTGAAGATCAAGGCTTCTTTGTTTTGGGTGTCTTTTGAACAGGCTTAGGATTGAGTCTATTTTTACTGTGTGAGATTTGAGATTTTAACAAGGCTTATAAAATGTTAAAAAAGGAAACTACACACAAACACACACATCTATCTATTTATCTTTCTATCTTTCTATCTATCTATCTATCTATCTATCATCAGTATCCCTCATCTTTCTCGTTCTCTCTCTCTCTCTCTTTATCCCTCCTTCCCTCCCTCTCTCCAAAATCACAAGAAAGCTGCCTGTTCATAATTCACCACTTACTTGGTACTGCAAATCATCTCCTTCTTTATTCCTTATCATTGTTCTCAGCTTTGCTCAATAGCAAGTGAACAACTCTTAAGGCTAGGTCACACTGGCAGACGGATGCAAAACGTATGAAAAAGTTCACAGCAGATGAACAAATTTCCCATCTGTTGTTATCTGCTCTCAAAAGTGCCCCAAATTTGCATAAACAGAGCGGACAACAACGGAAAGGAACGGACGTGGGGAGGATGTAGCGGGGATGTAAAGCGGATGTTCGTAGGAAGCCTAGCGGATGGAAGCGGATGGAAGCAGATGACACATCCGCAGGACTTCCAGGGGAGAACAGCGAAGCAGACGCATAGTGGAAGGAGCGGATGCTTAGCGGATGCGTAGCGGATGATGCGGATGCATCACGGACGCCTATAGGATGCCTAGCGGATGCGTAGCAGATGCAAAGCGTTCACTGTGCATGCAGGGAGGATGAATTGTGTAAGCTCCGCAGATATAAAAGGAGACAGCTCACAAGCAGTCAGCATTCAGAGGAAAGACCTGCTGCCAGAGACATCTTGGGAGAACACCATGGGGAAGAAGAGGAAGCCTGTGCCTACTCCTGCCAGCCCTGGCAAGAAGGATAGAACCACCATCCCACCCCCTGGTGCTGACTCTGAAGCTGCTGGTGCTTCTGCTGCTGGTGGTGGTGCTCCTGGTGTTGCTGTTGGTAGTGGTTCTCCTGCTGGTGCTACTGGTGCTTCTCCTGCTTCTGCTGGAGCTGCTGCTGCTGCTGGTGCTTCTCCTGCTGCTGGTGGTGCTGCTGGTGCTTCTTCTGCTGCTGCTGGTGCTTCTCCTGCTGGTGCTGCTGCTGTGATGGACAAGCGCCAAGGCCCTCAAAGCCCTGCTGCTGAAACCCCTGAAGCCCCTGCGAGAGGGAGGAAGAGGCAAGGCAAGAAGAAGGGGGAGAGGAAACAGTACTCCATTTCTGAAGACCATGAGGAGGAGGTGCTGGAATGGCTGAGGGAGAACGAGTACCTGTGGAGGAAGGGCCACAGGCTCTATCGAGAGACCAAGAGGAAGCAGGCAGCGTGGAGAGAGAAGGCAGAGAGCCTGGGCTACACTTCAGATGTACTCCTTGGGTGGTGGAAGCATATACACACCTGGTATGGCAAGCTGCATCTGAAGAAATCCGGGCAGGCCGCTGTCAAGCTCACTGACCAGGAGACCTATGTCATGGCCAGGTGCAGTTTCCTGGAGATCCGCCACCGAGGAGCAGCCTCTCTGTCAACCCGCTCCCTCAGACAGCCCACAGAGAGCCACTCCTCTTCCAGCCAGGAGACAGCTACCGTGTCCAGGCAGCTGTCTTTGGAGGGCCTCACGACAGAGACCCCCCTAACAGCTGCACTCCCCAAACCAGAGGACGTGGAGGATCCCTTGTCTCAGATGGAGCAAGAAGAAGCAGCCACCAGAGACCCACCCCCACCCCCAGCTCCACCTCCACAGAAAGCAGGCAGAGAGGCAGACCGGAGGGACAGAGCCACACTGTCCTCTTGGAGATCAGGGATACAATAAAAGCCAGCACAGATCTCCTCTCCCAGCTGGTCCACTTCGACATACCATCCTCTAACCACAAGCCCTTCATCACGTACGTGAGCCAGACCCTCATGGGCATGCCCGAGGCCCTGTACCAGGCGATGAAGGAGAGGATCACAGCTCTTCTGCACCAACCTACAGGCTCAGCTGAACCTGCTCTGGCCCATTCCAGGTCTGCTCCTCCACCCCAGCCGATGTCACAACCCTTCCACGGATTTCAGCAGCCCCTCGCCTACCAAGCCTACCACTACCAGGACTTCCCACAGCAGAGGCAGCCCTTCCCAGTCCAGACCCAGGTTCATCGGATGCCACAGACATCTAGACATCCTCCAGACATCCTAAATATCTGAGATACATCCCATATACGAACATTTTGTCCATTTTAATGCTTTATATCCGAGCTGCATCCGCTTTCATCCTTTCTATGTCCGTGCTACTAACACTGTGTGGACGTTCCGCGTACCTTTCGCTTCCTCCCTCTTTCCGTTTTCAGCTGCAGCGGATGTGAGTTGCGCGGATGGCCAGAGGATGCCGAGAGGATACATCGGATGTGTAACGGATGACAACGGACGTAGAACGTTTGTTTCCCATGTGTGTCACGAATGTAGATCGTATGCGGCAGAAAGTTCATCCGCTCAAAAAGGTTTGTGCAGCTCAAAACGTTTTGAGCAGATGAAATAGCAGTAGACGGATGCTCGACAGATAGAGCGCATGAAAGATGTACGCAGTGAGTACACAACAGATGCATCGCATTTTCCAATGGATGGCAAGCTTTTTTGTCCGTTTTACATCTTCTTTGCATTTGTTGGTGCAGTGTGACATGGGCTTTAACAATTGAATTTCAGTTTCCTTATCACTGTCTGTGGCAATTCATTGTGTTAGTTTGGTCCAAGTAAACAATCCAGTAGGTTATGGAAGGCATTTTTTATTACATACATCCAAAGTTTATGCTTGTGGTAAAGTGACTGGCAAACAAATTTAATAAATCATAAAAACAAACAAACAAATAATGTAGTTGGGACTGGTGGAAATCGAAGCTTAAACATCTAGATGGGTCGGGATTCTGAGAATCCCCAGCCAGCATGGTGACTTCATAAATAAGAAATAAAAAAGGATAGCAAATTCCCAGACATAGAATGATGCAATTTGAAACTCACATATTTTAAAGTTATCACATCTGAGAAATATTACTCCCACACATTTGCTGCATATTTAAGAGCTTGAAAATGAGTAGAATAGTAGGGGCAGACCTCTTAGTATCTTTACTGCCCTTGTGGTCCAAGCACCTTGCCCTTTAATCTCCACACATTCACCTGGTAGTTCTAAAGGAGAGTTGAAAATGAGCACAATACACTACAATCTAGGAATTTATTTGATTAAAGGTCTTAATTGTGTGACAGCATGATAGGGAAGTTATGGGCTGCCAAGATATAGTGTATTATAAGCCTTTATGTCTCCAAGCTAATGTATGAACATGTTAGGATATTTCGGTTCACTCCCATTCCCTCAATTCTTGGTATCTTAAGCCATTTGGTCTCTTGCTTAAAAATCCTACCTAACATTTCTTTAACATTGTTAAAATTGGCTTTCCTAGAATTTGAAGTATGCACTGCATAGTTACTTACCCACAAATATCTCTTAAACAAATCATTATGCAGCCAACATTTACAAAAACACACGTTGGCACATAGTGCTGTAAATATTAAACATGATGTATGGAACTGATATGGATTGTTGTAATTTTAGATGAATTTTGCTGCAGTTGTAAATAAATATATAAATCAATAGGCATATGTACCAAACTCTTAGATTTTTTGCTGCAGAAAAATATCACTTCACATCACGGATCATGCAGCTAGACTGATTTTCACTGAGTAATTTGCATTGGAAAGCTTTTCCATGACACGTGAAAAAAACACATTATGCTACTAGGCAGATTTAATAAGAAAATATTTTCTCTCATATATATATATATATATGTGTGTATAGAGATTGAAAAAAAAAAAAAAGACCTGACAGCATGAATAAAAGAGATGATTCCACCAGACTGTCAATCATTTGGAAGCCTGCACTCTCAAATAGAAAGATCTCCATGCCACAAGCCAGGCAAACACCTGGGCAAAAACAGACTCCCTCTGATAGCTCCAACCTAACCCCCCCACCAGGCACCCAGGTGAAACCCAGCTTGCTAATGAATAGCAGCTTGCTAATGAAGAGCAGCCGTCCCTTCACACGGAGCCAAGCTGCACTAAAAGCCTCCAACACAAGAACAGACTGTTGCCAGCCAATCAAAGCCACAAAACAGACAGAAGAAACCAGGAACACCAATCAATCAAACTCCAAGTCCATTATGGAAGCCATTGGCTGTCAATACTTCAGTCAGGGTGCAAACCCTAGCCACTATAGAAAACCCCAGCCACAGAATCATCAGAGAAGCCATAGAGATTGAAAAAAGACCTGACAGCATGAATAGAAGAGATGATTCCACCAGACTGTCAATCATTTGGAAGCCTGCACTAAAGTATTATGATTGAATTGTGATGGTGATCATGCTGATATGTTCCTTGTTTCCTCATTTTATCAAAGACAGAATGGTTGTAATTATTTTAAAATGCCTGGAATGTCACAAACAGGAAATTTCAGTAATCCCGGTAAAGATTGAGGCAACCCCATATTTGTCCTTCAAAGTACAGTGTTCCATTAAAAACTCAGCCTCTGGATTTTTCCAGTGTTTTTGGCAAGAAAGAAAATTGTAGATTGCAGCAGGATGAGATTTACAATAGGACATAACACAATGTACTTTGGGGCCTTGGGATCCTAGAAACTCCTATTCATTGGATAAATCATTTTAAGTTGATAAAGCACATTGTTGTTTTTTTGTTTATTGTAAGTTTGCATCTCTGCAACTCAGATAGGCATGAATTAAGAGAGGTCCCACTTTCAGTAACCTGATATTTTAGTAGAAAAATTCTTATCTGGCCAGTCCAGGATTACTAGATGCCACCAAACTAGCTAAGCTAGAGAGAGCAACTCAAATTCAGAATACAGTTAACCAGAAAGGGGACAGAATTGGAGGCATAATTCCTCCTTTTTATAAAATCTTAGCCCAAAGAGGAACAAAGATGTTGCTCTGCTCTTTTCTTCAACTGCAGACTCTTGCTGAGCATCCTATAAATGCTAGCTACCCTCACTGCTGGAAAAACAACCACTCCCTCTAGAGTAAATGCCAAATGCCCAAAGGGATTTGTATAAATGAATGTGAGTCAAGAAGCAGTGAATAACAGCACAAAGCCATAGTTGGATGTGGGTTGTCTGCAATTGAGCCAAATCATTCTCTCTCTCTCTCTCTCTCTCTCTCTCCCTCCCTCCCTCCCTCCCTCCCTCTCTCTCTCTCTCAAGGAGGGAGAGGGAGAGAGAGAGAGAAATTGTTTGAAAACACCACCCCCCTTCAGTTGGCAGGGGGTATTATTTCTGAAGGTCACAAACAAGAGCCTCCTGCGTGAGGGGGAAGTTGTTGTATCATGGTGAAGTATAATAAATAAGGCAGTGCAGACTGAGTAATATTTGAAGTTTGGGATTTAGGAGAGCGGGAATCACCCTATGCTAACTACGTCTTGCTCAATATGTTGTAAGGATGTATTCAAACAACATAACTTACATGCCCATGTTTGGGTTTTTGGTATTATTGTGTTTATTTTCTTGCGCTGACCAATTTGGGAAGGCATATTCAAGCAGCAAAGAGAACATATGCTGCAGGCTCTCTGCATAAGCTATTGTCCAATGGTTCTTTGAAATGGCATCCCAGAAACTCTCAAGACAGTTTAGTGTTTCTTTACATCAATGAGTTTCTAATCCTCATTTACTTTGATGCCAGAGCAGACGCAAAGGGAACTGCATCAAAAACAGTTGGGAAACCATCATCTGTATTGCCTGCAACATGGGCAGAATGTGACTCCATCCTGGAAGTTGTCTAAGTATTTTCTCTCTTTTAATATGATAATAAGAGTTGGAATTCACTTTGTTTTTCCCGTTCAGACTTGTGCAGACAGCACTTTAGAATTTGAGGCAAAATTGTTTTGCCCACTTCCTTTGTGGGTTTTATTCTTTTCCATATTTATTGAAATTCCTACCTTGCTATAGGTGATATGCACACAATTCTTCACAAAAAAACATATAGGAGAATGAAGTTAAAAGTGTTCTATTTGAACTAAGGTGCTACAGTTATCCAATGAGCTACAAAGTCTCTGTATCAACCTGATATCCTGGAAAGCTACTTTGGGCATATCCAGATGGCACTCTAGGCCTAAGGCTAAAAATGGCCTGGACTACATTAAAGCTTCTGCTGGGTTCGCGAAGAATGAGACTGGAGACCAGTGTAACTTCAGCTCTTTTATTTAGTGCAGAAAGTCCGTCTGAACCAGGAGCCGCGGCAGCTGTTTTTATAGACAGGCTGCTCGCGGCTAGTGGCCAATGATGGCTACTTGTTTTTCCCACCGCTGAGTTGGCCAATCATAGGTTAGCTATTATTGGCCAATCAGCATCGAGCCAGGAACCAATGAGCTTCTAGTATTTCTTGACCAATAGGACTAGACTATTTGAAGTATGTTAATATGGAACATCTTCATCTTCCCCTTGCATTTCTGTAAATATTCACTACCATGATCTCCTTATATCTTGGCATAGGTATTGCTTCTGGTAATCTCTCTTTCAGCCCAACCCACCTCACAGGGTTGTTGTTGGGAAAATAAGAGGAGGAAGGTGTGTTTCATATATTTGCTGTCTTCAGTTATTTGTAAAATAATAAGGGTGGGATAAAAACAAACAAACTAACATGCCTTTTCTACTTAGGATGATTAAACATGATGGTTAAGGATCCTTTCCTGTTAATCTACTTTAATTCCCTGTTCTGCTCAGATGTTCTTTAGTTTAAAAAGATTGGTTACAAATTAACCCTAGTCTTTAAGGTTTGTTTGCTCCCACATTCAAATCTTAATATGAAATTATATACATGCCAAGTTGGTAAATTGTAATAGCTTCTTATTAAAAAAGAATCAAATGATATTATTTGTTAATCTGTGGAATGGCTAAAGTATACATGTCTTCCATGTAGCTTCAAAAATGAGGAGCAAGTCAAGAAGACTGGGGATGGAAATAGCAATGGTCTATTTCAAGACTATAAATGTGTATAAATGTGCAGGGCTTTAAACCCGAAAGCATTCTAGAAAGTGTGTGTAGAGAGAAGCAAATAGATTTGCTTTTCATTTCCCACACATTCAAACTTCATTCAGAATCTCATCTTTCCATTTTGTTAGTAAATGAATATCTGAATGCTTGCTAATTCTTAATTTAAGAATAATTTTTAACCCGCTCCTAATCTGACCCAGAAGTTCCCGTCACTTTAGGAAAAGAGTGACAAGGGATCTTCTTACCAGATCTTTGCATCTTCTCCTCCCTTCTCGCTCTGAGCGGCCCCTGTGTTTATAAAGACATGAAGCTGCACTATTTTTTTAGAGTGGGGGGCAAATTTGACCTGCAGTCTGGCATGTAGCCAACATGTTGCTGCCTCTATAGGCTTTGCAAAAGTAACCTGTTTTGCATTACTGGGGAATGCAACTGCTCTTTTCTACATCTGGGAGACAGATTGTGCCTTGGGGCACATAGGGTGGCAAGCAAGCAGCCTGCTTCACTGCCTGACTCCTTGACTCAATTCCATCTCTGCCTTCGCCTTTTCATCCCAAAAACTAATAAGAGAAAGGAGAAATGGGGGTGGGGAAAGGAACCAAGAAGTGAACCCTTCCTTTTTGATAGTGAACAATTTTCTGAGATAATAATACAGATCCAACAAAGATCTCAAGCCCAATTAAGATGGAGAGGACCAAGTGTAAAAGACTCCAGTGAACACTTTCCCTCTCTAAGTCACACCCTATTACCATGTATTTTTCTTTCACTTTTTTTTATGTTCACTGAAATTAAGAATCTGCAAGGAAATTCAAAATACAGAAATGCTTCTTCTAAGATTGTATTTTGCCTTCACTCTTTTCACTATCTTGAATGAAATATTGTTATTCCAAACACTGGATTGTACTTTTTACGTTGCAACCAATTGCTTCAAGTTGCATTGGTCTGCAACAACCTTTATAGTATTAGTATTATAGTATATAATGCTACAGTATTCAAGACAGCAGCTCAATTGACTAGAGTGGCTGGGAATCATGGGAGGAGAATCCCACATCACCCAAGGATGCCTGCTCCAAGACTTATGGAGTTATAAATGTCCATTTGAGACATCAATAGATATATTATTACATCTTACTAGATATAGCCCCCTTTCTCTCTTTCTAGGACAAATATGGAGAATCAGATGGAGAATCAGGATTTTTTTTAAAGTTTGTCACAAAGTGAATAGGGTAGATGGTAGCACAGGATGTTCAAAATCAGTTATGATGCTAAAAAAGGAGTTTTGCAAGTGGATCCTGAGAGGCAGAAAAAGAGAGAATGACTCAGTTCACATATTACATGATGTATTTGGTGCTGCCTCTGGGTGCTATGGTAGTTCAACTATGATAATACATGAACTAGGTTGGCTAAGCATTCATGAAGCATTGCAGCTAATAGAAGTGGCATTGGATTTCAAAGCACAATTCATTCACATGGAATGATTGAATTAAGAAACGTGAAGGGATGTCAATCCTCCGGTTCAAAGATTTTATTCTGCAATTTTTCTGCTACATGCAAGAGCTTTAAAGGACAAGATAGGTCCAATCATCCCTAGATTATTTTCCTCATTGCAAAGAAAAAAATGATAATCTGTTAAAGAGCAAAAGATGGAATAGAGTAGCTGCGCAAATTCTGTTGACAGTAATATTAGGAGTTGTCCAACTGGAAACAACACAGATGTTTATTAAAATAAAACTAGCCAATTTTTGTTAGTGATCAAATACTCTGTGCTGTTCCTCACTTGAAAGCTTTCTTCACTGGACATGCCAGCTTGGAATGGTGGAAAATGTTATCTAGTTCATCAGCAAGAACCAGATTGGCCCAATTGGTGAATCTAATTAAACCAGATATAAGATTTTTTTTTCTACTTTTCCTTTGGAAGCTATTAAACTGCCAAAGAAGGGGAAATCCTTTGATCTTTTCTGTTTCTCTCCCTTCTCCAACCTGGTATTAGCCTCATGTTCATTTCCATCTTCTGAGGATAATATTTTTGCCTCCTGCAATAACTATAAATTGTTGGGGATAGCGGAAATACTTGTCTCCTGATTCCTGCCTATTTGACCACCTTGGGAGAGCAGCTCATCTGTTTTGGTTTTCCCCTGTTTGGTTCCCATCATGCTTCTTCTTGTTGTCTCTATCTTTTTCTATTATTTTTAAAGTCTTCTCAAAAGATAGCTATGCACCATCAAGAAGGGGGAAAATGCAGTGTTTGCAGGGAAAAAAGGCACAATTTATTTGCAGGGAAAAAAGGCACAATTTATTGGTGCTGCCAATAAAACAAGGAGATATCATATGCCCAGAGGTGAGAAAAATGAGGTCTCATAGGTTTAGAAGAGGGAAAGGGTTTTTCATTACTTAGCCATTTTTTTGCCTATGTTTGGTCCATGATACTCTACCTGAATAGGGTGGTGTATTGTTTTGAACAAATAATTGTGTCAGAATTAGCTCTGTTGAAGTTAAGATAATGGCCACCATCAGGTTGCATGTAAAAAAAGTGATGGAATTTTAATTGTGTGGTTGTGCCTGCCCTCTTAACTTTTTTGATTCCTCCGTGGACACTCCTGTCCTCATGCATTTCCTTGAACAGCATGAGCAAATTATATGTTTACATTCAATTACATGCTTCATGAACTGCATTGGTTGCCAATTGGGGAAAAATTCAAGTTGCTGAATATCATCTATGAAGTTTTCAGTCTGCAAAGTTTTCCTAACAAGAAGCACATTCAGAATTATTAGTTCTAACTTTATTGTAAGATTACATTATTAAAATCTTGCAAGTACGTCAAAAAGTACATCTCTCCCCCATTGTGTTTATCTTCCAGCAAACTAGGGAAGGTCCCCTCTGAGATATTTGCCATTTCCCCATTCCTTATCTGACTGTTCCTGGTCTGCAGCTCTTCCTTCTGTCTCGTATGGTCATTCTCACACACCATTATAGAAGACCTTCATGACAAAAACTCAGTTTACTTGAGGGATTGCATGTAATGTTTCTACCCATCCAATGAGGTTAGCTAAAGTGGCCATGCTCCACATTCTATCCATTAAGCAGCCCACTTTTGGACAGGCACCTTCTTGGTGATGTCTCCTATCCTGTGAAATGATATCCCAGAGAACCATACTGTTTCTGCCCTTTTGGCTTTCCCCAAATTGTTAAAGAACTGGTTATTTTCTATGCCTTGGATAAGGATGGTGGTTGAGCCTTTTGGTTTCCTGTTTCTGTCTTCTAGTCATCTGTTGTCAATCTTACCAGATAGAACAGACAAAGAACATACCAGATGAGTTAATTCTACTTTATTGTAAGGCTACATTAACAGAATCTTGCAAGTCTGAAAGTACAAATCTCTCACCATCTTTACATTCTGAAAAACTAGGAAGGGTATCTTTTGAGTGCAAGTTATGCCCTCTCTTATTTCATCATTCCCTAATCAGCATCTCTTCACCCCATCTCCCAAAGTCTTTCCCACCTATATTCTGTTTTTCTTGGAAATATGTTGATTAAAAAAAATTAATTGGCCAGAGTTAGCTGGCCAGAGTTGCTGTGGTCTCCAGCAGGCTCAAAATAGAAACAAGCAAACATTTGTACATTGTTTCAAGTGTGAAAGGATTCAAAAGTTGTTCTTAAAGATTTGCCTCAAAAACTAATGTTAGTTTCACCTTCATCACTTTTATATAAAATCACTTTCCTATAAGGAACTCAGGATTTTCCTGCTGTCGTTTTTAATCTGTTAGCACTGTGCTGAGCCAAATTTGGTTATTTAGAAATAAGATGGCTGGATGGATAGATGAGGATTTGAAGCTTGTCAATTGGTTAAAGGTGAAAAGAAAACTTTTTCCATGGCCACAGTGGAGCATGAGTTCCTGTGCCTATAAAAAGAGCCTTTCCCATCTCCCGGGAATAACCACATAATCTCCTTTCCATGTTGAGATTATGAAAGATTTCCACTTTCAGATCTGCTTACAAATGGTTGATCAAGATAATAACACAGAATTAAACAACCTTGGGTTTCTCTTAGCACATAAACAAGTTGTGAAACAAAACTTGACTTTTAAATAAGGAACATCTGGGCAGCTCTCCTCATTCTGGTACTGGGTGCTTCTGTCAATGTCTGTTACTTACCGTTTAGATTGTCTTCTGCAGGGGGAGGTTTGAAGATTAGACAGAAACGATTCAAATAAGTCGTTGCTTCTGGAGTCAGAAAGTTGGTTCATCCACTCTTTGACCTGTTGGCATTGTGTGTATTATTTTTAGGTGGTTTCTAGGTAAATAGTAGAGGGAAAAATGCCAAAAGTTATGCAGGGGCATTTGAGGGGTGGGGGTGTCAAGAAATTCACCATTAACAGTCACAACAGTTTGACTGAAGTGCTGATCTTTTTATGTGCTTGTCACATAAAAAAATTCAAAACATTTGTGTTTTAATTGAGGCAAGGACCTTCTAGTATGTATTAAATACCTTCTCTTTCTAATGAGAAAATCATCACTTCCAAAATGGCTGTGTTTAGACAATATGCTTTACCATTGAATACCTAGTGGCTACCTTTGTACAAACTCCTAAGCCTGATTAATAATAATCTTAATTTGCTCTTTGGGCCTGATCCTGTTGCATGATCCAGCCCAGTGGTGGGATTAAATTTTTTTTACTACTGGTTCTGTGGGCGTGGCAGGGGAAGGATACTGTAAAATCTCTAGTCAGAGGTTGCATTTGCCAGTTCTTTGAACTACTAAAAATTCCGCTACCGGTTCTCCAGAACTGGTCAGAACCTGCTAAATACAACCTCTGATCCAGTCCATTTAGTTCATGATTTTGTGTGAAATATAAAAACAGTGCACTAGTTAAAGTACTGTGCAGGGCATGTCAAATATTTCAGCTTTCAATTTCCAAACATTCAAGTGGTCAAAAATTATGAAATGTCTTGGGGATTGTAAAGACATTTTGTTACTTTAACATAATTTAGATGTGCTTGGGAAATAACTATACTTTTTAACATTTAGTTTGTTTCATTGCAGTGTGAGTGTATTCATTTAGAGTTAAGAAGAAATGACAAAAACAACTTACAACAGGGAATGTGACCCTTTTCAAGTTGAGCATCACATTTAACCTTTAAAGGGTGTTTAAGCACAGTTTCCATAAAATGGACAAATCAAAAAGATAAAGAAATGAATGGGCCCAGGACAAAATGCACTGATTGGATTCAATAATTACTCTCAGAGCATTTAATATTTTGTCCCTTATTAAACATTTCAATGGGATGGTTAGTTGTAAAGGACCTTGATTCTTTATCCTAACCACTGGATTTCCTTCTAATTCTCAAATTGACCTGAGTTGGGGAATTTGAACTCAGGCCAATACATGGGATCAAGTCATTTGGCTCCTATAGTAGTATGGAGCTTCAAATAACATGCTCTTATTTGGGACATTACTTGCAGTTTGATACCTGGATTACAGTCTGAAACTACCAAAACCGTTCTCCAGTAAAGCCATAATTTATTTACTCCAATGTGATGGTGTCTACATAATACTACCTCTCATTTAGAATTCTCTTGAATTTTGTAGGTGGTGTTTTCCATGACTGTTGAGGTGGAGGAAGAATAATAAAGTGTATGACATTAGATTGGTTTAATGGCAAAAGATTTGGGGGGGGGGGGAATGCAACTTTGATGTTATATACGTTGAGTGCATCAAGACTACTTTATGGACAAAGATAGAAGACATTTTGATTCCTACAATGGACAAATGGCTGCAAAAGTCAATGGAGTTAGCGGAGATGGCTAATTTGACTGTTTTGATAAAAAAAAAAAAAAAACCATAATTACTTTTGTTTCAACTTGGAAACTGCTTTTGGACTTCGTGCTTGAGGTGGAAAAAAATAAAACTTGGATTTTTGAGTTTTATTGATTAGATAGATTTGTTGTTACCGGAGTGGTTAGTTTATACTATTACGTAAAAGTAAAGAGTTGAGGTTTGATGTTAGTGTTTTATTAGAGGGAGTCGGAAGTCGGAAGTCAACACTTTTTTTTTCTTTTTTCCCTACTTTTCTACACTTCTCCTTTTGTTTTCTCCTCCCTTATTTTTCCTACTATTTGCTTTTGTAATTTTGTATTTTATATCATAAATACAAACTTTATTTTAAAAAAAGATTGGGGAGACCAAAAGATGTAATAGTTCATCATCCTGCCTGCAATTTAACTAGATGCCCTTTTCACCATCATTCATTTTTAATTGCTTTTCTCTCTCTCTCTCTCTTTCTCTCTCTCCCTCCCTCCCTCCCTCCCTCTCTCTCTCTCTCACACACACACACACACACTTCTGGTCTTTAATAAAATAGAATTAAAATTATGTATAAATGAAAGTGTGTTACTACTAATGAAAGAATAATCTTTCCAGTCATAGCTTAGCAGTATGACCAACAGTAATTTTTCAATTTTTTTAAAATTATCCCTCTAATGTTTAAATATTGCATTAAAATTAAGCTACACTAACAATTTAAAAAAAATATTGTTCCAGACTTTATCGCTGACTACTTGTTAAAATAGTTATATCTGGAAACATATTGCATTATGACATCAAAGGGATAGAACTCTTCAAAACTTTCATATAAGCAGTGTTTTGCTGTGACAGAGCTGGGAAGATATGTTGGTGCTATTTAAAAGTAAATTTAAAAACAACCATATTACAAAAGAAATTGATATTAAACGGTTATGTAGGTTAGGTTTAGCTGCTTTAAGTCCCTGATTATGTCAAAACTACATCTTTAAAAACATAAAAGAATAGTGCTAAGGACTTAGGCATGAAATAATACAATTGGATGAATGCATGAAAAAGCCATAATGTCTCTTAAAGGAATGGAAAGTCAATTTTAGTTCCATTTTTTTTATAGTGCACATCTGAAGAAATATGTTCTACTAGTGCTATAATCAATGTTTATGAAAGCACTCTTGCTTCAACTGAGCTTCTAAAGGTAAACAGGTTTGGATCTGAGCAGCAATTGGATGGGAGACCACCCATATACTAAATAGCCGATGCATATTGTGAAAAAGAACATGGATACAACACATAAAACTGAATGATTTTGTTGAATGATAACTCTACAAAGGTGCTGCCCTTCAAAGTGGTTTGTTGCTAGCTAACCACATACAGTCTTGGCTAATCACCAAAACTGATTAGCTGCTAATCATAATTCATGAATTAGTTGAAATGAACTCAAACACATATAACAGTTTAATATAAGCCATGGACTCCAACATTTATCATTAAAAGCTGTGTCTGTATCTGTGTCTGTACTGAAATGTCTGGAACAGCTGTAGGCCCATTAGACATGTTTATCTAAATCTGCTCAGATTGTCTTTTTTGATTGCAAAGTAAACTTTGAGGGGCTGCAAAATTTAGGGTATACTTTGTGATGTCAGTTTGGTTCAGGGTATAGGGAAGAATGAGGGCAAAGAAATTCAAACCCCTTGAAATGCAAGAACTGCATCTAGGGGGGAAAAAACCCAACTGAACACTTAATAAAGTGTACCCTTTCTTCATCGGATTTTTGGAATACATATATAAGATTGTGAGCACAACTGTGCCTGCTTATTCATATTTACACAGTACACATGTACAGCTGGCCATGCAGCTGTTACAAAATCATTTAGAGTCACACATGTGTCCTTTTTCTCCTCAGAATCTCTTTTAAGTCATCCATTCTTGCCAACTTAGAAGAGAAGGGACTGGATCTTCAATCCATCTTAGTGAAACCTACTAATCAGTGGTGGGATTCAAAAAATTTACCATTAGTTCTGTGGGCGTGGCAGGGGAAGGTACTGTAAAATTTCCAGTCAGAGGTGGTATTTGTCGGTTCTCCAAACTATTCAAAATTTCCACTACCGGTTTTTCAGAACTGGTCAGAACCTGCTGAATACCACCTCTGCTACTAACCAGGCAATGCTTCAGTCAAGAGAAGTATTTATTCGGTATTTTGGGATAAGATATAAAACCCTCACATAAACAAATGAAGAAGCAAAGCAGTTTGAACTACAAATTATCGTTTAACCAAGATTGGAGAAAAAGTTATAATTTTCAAGGAAGAAATTCAACATTGGAAACTTCCTTTTGGGGAAGGGTTTTCCTGGATCCACCAAATCTAGAAACCCAATGATTCTTCATCTGGAAATGTGTGTATTGGGTAATACACACTCTCTTATACACATTTTAAGTAGCCCTGAGAAAATAACCAATTATTCTCCTTCAATCCTCTAGTAGAAGACTAGCAAGAACTATTGAGTTTTGTGGATATTCTGGCATTTGAACCCACAAAGGAAAGCTACAGATTTACTGTGCCCAATTGCAGTTCAATGCAGTGAATAAAATGGGGATATATGCCAACAGTGATTTATAATAAAGCATCATTTTTCCATTTTATTCTCTTTTACACATATCTTTTCAACTAAGCATGGCTCTGATATAGAAATATACTCTATTTGGGATAATTCATTCCAGATAAAATAGGCCCAATTTCAAATAAATAGGCTCTACATTTCTTTGTCCTATCACATTTTCATCTCTTTTTATGGGTTGTTAGAATAAGAATTCAACATCCTTTAACTTCCTGGTTAAAAAAAGAAAAAGTTGTACTCGAAAGACACTGTTATTCACTGATATTGTGTCCTTGTTATTGATATATGAAAACGGGTCTTCATATGCAAGTCCCAATCAATCATATGGTTATGATATTAAACATAACTGTACCACATTTCTGATTTCATTCCAAAAAGAAGCTTTGAAGTACAAACATAGGATGTTACTGCAACATTTTAAAACAGTTCCATCTTTTCCTAGGATCATGCAGTTGAAAACATGATTTTGGGAAGAGATGCAGCTGTTGCATAACACAGTTACAATATAACACATTTATACTTTATTATTCAAGAATACTAATCATTCAGTCTCTTTTGATTGGTTTTCTTGTTTCTACTCTGACTTCAGAATAATAAGGAATAGCATTTAGAAGAAGGACTTCCTTTCTTTTGCAGAGAAGCTCCAACTCATGTGGGTCATGTGCCAAAATTTACCTGCTAAAATAAATTCTATTTGCTATAACCTGAAACCTGAATTCCAGTGGGGTTTCTAGCTTGCCTGCATCTGTGGAGATTTGTTGCCCCAAAAGAAAAATGAAGGGCTTAATGCAGTAAATCTTAAAAGGCAGAATTATTTAATGGAGTTGCATGTTCAAGAAAAGCAAAAACATTTGGCACTCTGTTTGCTTCTTTTGGGATAGTTGTAGTTATCTCTACAAAAAGAGAAAAGGTCAATTGGAGTTATCTCCAAATTGTATTCCAAGAGGTTGAACTAGATTGTGAGTTGGATTTCTGAGGTAAAGTGCCTGTTTTGTGTGTCTAGGCTCTTTTCCCTTCATACCATAAAAGGGGAATTTGGGTTTCAGAATTGATATGAAAAAGATGTTAAGCTAGGTGGACCAGTAGTTAGACCCAAAATCAACAAGGCCACAAGTACCTCCATGTATCTCCACATTTTCTTTCTAAAATTTTTGGGAGTTCATTAGATAGGTTACTAGCTCTTCCTCTGGCTTCTTTATTATTGTTGTTATGTAATAGCAACATTCTACGAATAAAGACATGGTTCTAGTTGTTCTGTAAAAAGTTTTTAAATAGAAAGCAAACATGTAATTAACTTTCCTCAATCTATTGTACCATCCTATTTAAAATTGCTACTAAGGTTTGTTGACAACAAAAATGTCAAGGTTAAAATAGAAGTTTTCTGGTGAGGCAAACCATTAAAATTTGTATGATGACAGAAAAGTGATTAGAATAGCAACACTTAGTGCAGACTGCCAAGCTTCCCTTATCATCTCTTGGTTGAGAGGGAAATTAATTAGCATTCCTAACTAACATTCCCCAGGAAGTATTCCCATTACTTTCTAAGTATATATTTATATATACGTGTGCGTGCATACATATGATGGAGAGATTTCTTCTCCACAGTTTTAAATCAGAGAAACAAGATGAGCAGCTAAACAATACCCATGAATGGCCCAGTCAACTGTTTAAAAACCTATCAGTTTTCAAATGCCACCATTTTTTTTCAGAAAGTCAATATGAATATCATCAGAATAAGAATAAAAGAAACCAACATTAATCTTATAATACAGATACAGAGGAAGGGAATTGTACAGTTCCAGTTCTTTGTTTGTTTGTTTGTTTGTTTGTTTGTTTGTTTGTTTTTTTCTCAAGAGCTTTTGGTGATTCTTGTTAGCTTGTAGAATATTTCCCCACCATCCTATTCCCATAGTACTTTTATATCCCTTTAATATTTGAAAACAGAAAATAGCAGGTTGCTTTGGTGGCTGTACATCACTTGACCCAGGAATAACATTCAGCAAAATTCTACCTCTGAGAGCAGCTACATTTTCATATAGATTGCTCCCTGCTTTGTGCATTAAGGCCACTAAGGGATTTTTTGTTTGTTTGCTTGCTTCCCCTTTTAATGCAACAGAGGTAACAGCTTCTTAACACACAGTGATTGGTTTACCAATTTGAAGAGGAACATACAGCATGTGGCATCATCAAAGCAGCATCCCTTGGAAAATGAATGTGTACGTCTGACCACTTGCCTTGGTTGCTTCTGATTAGGTCCAAGCATCAATGCGGCGTATCGGGCTCCTTTAAGCAAGGGTTTATATGATTTTACTGGTTTCAGTCAAACTCAGAAAAAGAAAAATGGAAAAGGGTTTTTTTTTTAAATTAAAAAAAATCCTTATTAGCTAGAGAAGAATGCATCTGAGCAAGAAAACAAGGGCAGGATCCAATATAATTTTGATGTGGTCACCCATACTTGGATGAAAATGTCTTATTTTCTCTTTGGGTTCCATCCCTTAGCTTCTCACTTTGATCTTCATACTGTCAGTTTTGATAGCTGGAAACCTGGTCCACATTTCTTTTCTCCCTACTCAGAGCCCCCTCAGGATATTGCCTCAAAACAAATGTTCACTTGTCCTCTAAACACCATATGTCTCCTTGTTTTCAGGCTTAGTATTCTTGCTCTTTCTGCCTTCTTTGAATCCTTCATCACTCTGTAACATATCTGGCTGGTCTCCTTGGGTTTTTTTTTTCTCTCTCTCCTGATTTCAGATGTGCTTAAATAGGGTAAACTGGTGACTGAAGGAAAGAAGATGTGCAAGAGAAGAAAGAGAACTGATGTTGATGGGATCATGAGAAAAGCTCATGGGATAAATGTCAGAGGCACCTGAAAGGGAAGTCAAGCAATTGGCTTTGGACAGATGTCTTTCTTCATTCTTGCCTCAGTTCAGAATTAGTCATCCACTAACAGTCCAGGAGATTTAAAGGAGCACATACAGTATAAACAAGACAGCCATTCCCTCTCCTGTCTTTCATTTCCTTTCACCGTCTTATTGTTTGTTACTAGCAAGAGCTATTGGATGAAAATACCAGGACAGTAGGGCAGAGAGGGAAAAATAACTAAATCAGTGCTTACAGGATTGTTCCAGTATCCCCAGAAAGAATGAGCTCTATTTTTCCTTCACATGTTCTTCTTCCAAGTGGCACCAGTGGGGCAGGGGAAATGAGGAGCTAACTCTAACTCTTCCAATTGCCTCTGCCCTCTCTTTCTCCTTCACACTGGAGAACTGGCAGTGGATTCACTATAAAGACTTTCCACAATGTCCCCCCTTTGGATCTTGCGCAGGGCTGAATAAAGGGCATCCATGGTGGAACTGTCCTTGCTGGACCAATCCGAGAGCAGTGCACGAACGGGGTATTCCTCTTGTGTAAAGGAGTCTATGTGATCTTCCTTGTAGCCTAGTTCTCCGGCCAGGTGGCGCCATGTCTCCTCTGTGGAACCATTCAACAGCTTTTCAACCTCTTCACGTTTGTTAGGGGGCAGACTGGTGTAAAGATTCCCATCTCCTTTAAGACCTGAAATTGAGGAATGAGTTTGGGATAGATAGAGAAAAGTTAAAAAGGATCATAACATTATGCAAGTCATTCGCTTGCCTTCCATGTTCCCAAAGATGGTTTTAGCTAGAAATAATTGACTGGAAACCAACTATTTAAATTCCCCACAATGCCACAGAACAATGTGACAAATTTAAAATAAATACCTATAATTGTCCACAACAATCCTCAGCAATTGTGCATGCTCCTGGGGGAAAATCCAGGAGGGAATGGGGAAATGATTATTATGAGATAATATAATATAATATTATTATGGGAGCCATAGATAGTCCTTTACTGTGAAAACCCAGCATTTGGCTCAGACTCTTTTTGGTCCAAGTCAGTTTCATGTGAATTTATTCCATCCTATTTCTGTACTAACTGAATACACACACACACACACGTAATTCATTTCACAGAAAATTTCTGTTTGCATTTCATGTAAAATTCCTTTGATGAAATATTCTTTTTAGCACATATTGTAGTATCTTTTAAAAATAGCATTAGAACATTCTGAAAAGCATGGAATTATTGATCTTTGTGTTCTGTGATTTATAAAAAATAAACAGAAAGGAAAACCATATTTCAAAGGAAAACCATATTCAAAATTTGAATGGAGGTTTTTATGGATAATTTCATGAACTTCAAGGGGCAAGGCAGAATTTGAATTGTTCTAAATAATTCAGGTAAAATTATAACCACCATTATTTTCACAGACATAAACATTCAAACCCTCTTTAATATTCTGATACTTTTTCTTTGCCTGTATTACAATTAATGTTTTAACCAGTCCATTCTAAAATCTCCCAAATTAAAATTATATAAATATTAATTTTAGTTCCAGGATTTCTTATTTGGTACAATCCCAATTCATTTGTAGAAAGAAAGAATGCTGTCTCCAAATTTTGAGAGATCATCATCTGTGCACAAGTGGGCTTACAAATGAATAAAGGACAAAACTATTCACTCACCCTTTCTATACAGCTCTTTCTAAGCGCTAAGCATTTAGCCTGAAGGATAGGCTGTGTGTTCTATGATTCCAGATGGCATGGAGAGCTATGACATTTTAAATAATCCTTGTTCAACTTATCTTTAAGCCTCCCAGCTGAATATGTGGAGAGCAGAAAAAAAGGGCAGGGCTGCCTGTGAAAACCCAGAATCAGGCAGGGGAGGTTCAAAGAAGAAACTATTGTGGTGGTGTTGAGCTTAAGAAGTGACAGAGGGCTGGGTTTAAATGCGTTTCTCCAGCCTCCTTGGCTTCTCATACCCCAAACTAACCTCAAGGGAAAACCTCAGGCCAAAATTCTTCTCATGTGGCTTTTTCAGGAGTGATGTTCATTCCTCCACAGAGTAGAAAGTCCTACCTTTGTAGGAGAGCTGTTTGTTCACTTAGAGAAAGTCAAAGAAATGGTCTATCTAGTTCCTCCACACTCATTCTCTATGTTCGAGAATTTTGAAAGACCCTTTGGGCCCAGTTCAGTTCAAGTCTTCATGCAGTTTTTATTACATTGTTTATTATTGTAAACTACCAAGAATGGCATTCAAAACAAACCAAACCAATGACCCAAAAAAGTTACTGAGAGATAATGCACTGCTCTTCCACATGTATATGATCTTGCGGGAGCCTTCTTCCTCCTTCTCCTTCATATTAACATTTACTTATAATAGTCCAGTTGGCATGGACTTCCAAAAATAGAGAGTAATTTTTCTTACTTACTCTTTGCTCCATTTACTGGTTTTTAAGAAAAACGTGACTTATTCTTTTTGATTTAGCATGATCTATAAACTGTAATTTATAATTTATGGCTTACTAAGTTTGATGAAACTGGCATTATGATTTATTACATACATTATGACCAAATTAACTAGTGTTTATCATGACAAGTGAGATTATTACAAATTATTTGTTTGCAAAGAGTATAGAGGTAGAAATTATGAAGTGGAATAGCAGAGGATCTAAGGATCAAAAAGCCACAAATGTTCATCCTCTCAATATAAACTTCATGCCATAGGTTGATATCAACCTAGTAAAACCTGGGGAAAAAAATGGATCACAGAATGAGTCATAACTAGTGGATGACAGAATTGCAATGGTAGGCAACTTAATTTGATAAAACAGTATCAATTAGATCTAAACTGGTTCTTTCTCATCTACTATGAGCTATTGAAAACCTTGTATAGCAATTGCACTACAATAGCACTTAGACTTATATAGCGCTTTATAGCACTCTCTGAGAGATTTACAGTGTCAACATAACAGTCTGAGTCCTTGTTTTACTTACCTTGGAAGATAGAAGGTTGGGTCAACCTTGAGCTGGTCAGGATCGAACTCCAGGCTATGGACAGAGTTTGCCTGCAGTACTGCATTCTAATTACTGTGCTACCAGGGTTCATGCTGTATATTTAACAAGTGCCTTATTTTTTTATAAATTGTTTTTTTAAAGCATGATCTCAATGGTTTATGTCTCTAATCCTAATCCTGAAGTGAAACAATTGGATTGATTTTTTTCCAAAAATGTGTAACCCAAAATAGTCCACATGAAGTAGAGTGAGACTTGACATAATTTTTACAAGAATAATTTAGTTTTATGTTCTAAGGTATAAAATGCCTCCCAGTTACCAGGAAAATATGGTTTTAATGACCATACCTATTTGCCAAATAGAAGTAAATTAACTTTCATGCCAATTGCACAGAAATTCATCCATCTGGAGTGAAAATTGATCTTAACTTTAAGCAAAAAAAAAAGTATACTTTTGAGAGCTTTTGTTTTTATACTACAAATGTTTGTATTTCATATGTACTACTAACATAAATAATTTGAAACATGGTAGAATAACAAGCAAGAGACCCAGTTTGGTGTAGTTGTTAAGGCATCAGGCCAGAACCCGGGAGATCATGAGTTCTAGTCCTACCTTAGGCACAAAATCAGTTGGGTGATCTTGGGTCAGTCACTCTTTCTCAGTTCTAGGAAGGCACCTATGGCAAACCTCTGAAAAAACTTGCCAAAAAAACTGCATCAATTTGTCCCAGCAGTTTCCAAGAGTCAACACTGACTTGAAAGCACTAAAATGACAACAATGGATTTTCCAAACTATGTCCTGGGGCTGAAATCTGAGTCTAAGTTCAACATCAAGCAGTGTCCTATAATATTTTTAAAGAAACTAATAATTTTCCACACTTTGGATTTGTATTGGTATCTATAAATAGCGAAGACCAGCCTTCTTGCCAGGAATGGGAGTAGAATATGTTCAGCTTTATCTTTAAAAGTAACATGATCAGATTTTGCATTTTAAAATAAAACATAGACCAAGACCGATTTTCAAATCTCTGAAGATTGCATTGAGGCTCACCAACAATTAAAATATATATGACAAGTTTAACCCGAAATGCGTGAATTATATACAAAAATATATTATATTACTAATTGTCTATTATCCTAGATAACTATTTGTAAAAATGGTGTATAAAAGTAAAATAGGTAACAAAAAAAGCAACATGCACTACAATGCACATAAATTTTAGTATAAAGTAAAAGTAGAATTTCCAGAGCAATTAATTTAACGACATATGTGCTAAAAGGAGTAAAATGGGAAAACACTAAATATGATATTTCTGGAAAAATGTGAAACACAGGGGCAGAGGAATACAGCTATTTGCCCCACCTTGCTTATTTCCCCATTGTAATTTTACTTGGTTTGTTTGTTACAATTGCATCAACAAAAACTTGCATATGCTTGCTATCTGCCCAGGGCAAATTATAATTGGGATTTCATTGGTTGGTTTACAGGACAAGCAACAAGAGGGATGTGATCTAGAAAGTAGATGGTTCTTAACTTTTGGTGTCTGCCAGGGTTTAGTATATTTTAGTAATTAGAGCTTTCCTGTCTTTCTGAATTTCATTCCTGCTCTATTGTTTCTTCCCCTCCCAGCTTCAGCTTGACCCCTCCTCTTGCCTTGTAGAGATGCTGTTTGGGTTGGTGGTTGTTGATCGTGGAGGCTTTGGCTATCAACCGAGATGCCGCTGTCACTATGAAGTTTCTCTCCTTCTGGGGAAGGTGTCTGGTTAACAGGACGGTTGTTGGCACCTTGTTTGTTCTGTTTGCAGCTGTTCCACCTAGAGGTGAAAATTTTTGACAGTTGAGGCAAGGATACCTGTTCTTTCTTCTGACCCCCAGTACACTAGAAAATTGGCAGGGCCACCGAGATTTAATTCCTTCCTACACATCATGAAGTTTGGGTGTGGTGAATGCTACCTTTTCAAGGCTTGTCCAGACACAACTCTCGCTGTATGGATTAATTTTCCCATCCAGATAAGGGTGCTTTCATTGATACTGGATCCTGAAAGTCACTGCAATTGCCAACACTGATTGGGAATTTGTAGGGTTAGCTCTCTTTCTTCATACAGAAGAAAAAACATACATTTATGCCTAGGATAGGAAAGAAATCACTACTGAACTGCAAATCTTATCAGCCCTGACAAACATGACAAGTGATAAGGGATCATATAGTCCATCAAAATCTGGAGGACCCATCCAAACTAAGATGCTTTTTAGAAAGAACTGGGCACAACCATGATGAATCAGGAGACCAAGCAACCACTTTTATAAGAACTTGGAGTTGAGTCAATGAATTCCTAAATAGATAAAGTGATTCAGGTATATATAATGATGTCATCTAATATAGATGGTTCAATATATTTGAACTGGAGGATGGAAGAAACGATGGATTTGGATCCACAAATAATCTACTTTCTTATTTCCCATTTGCTTTTTCTTAATCGTTTCCTTGGCCCAGTCTAGTAAGGGCCTGTCACATAGGCCGACGGATGCAAAAAGTATGTAAAAAGGACACAGCAGACGAGAAAAATTTCCATCCGTTGTTATCCGCTCTCAAAAGTGCCCCAAATTTACATAAACAGAGCGGACAACAACGAAAAGGAACGGACGGGGGGAGGATGTAGCCAGGATGTAAAGTGGATGCTCCATGGAAGCCGAGTGGATGGAAGCGGATGGAAGTGGATGGCACATCCGCAGGGCTTCCGGGGGAGCACAGCAAAGCAGACGCGCAGTGGAAGGAACGGATGTAGAGCGGATGCCGAGCGGATACAGAGGATGCATCACGGACGCCTAGCAGATGCCTAGCAGATGCAAAGCGTTCACTGCCCATGCGGGGAGGATGCATTGCGTCAGCCCCGTGGATATAAAAGGATGCAGCTCGCAAGCAGGTCACCATTCAGAGGAAAGACCTGCTGCCAGACACATCTCCAGCCAACAACCATGGGGAAGAAGAGGAAGCCTGTGCCATCTTCTGCCAGCCCTGGCAAGGACAGGGCCACCATCCCACCCCCTGGCCCTGACTCTGCTTCTGCTGGGGCTTCTGCTGCTCGGGCTGACTCTGCTGGTGCTGGGGCTTCTGCTGGTGCTGCTCCTGGTGCTTCTGCTTCTGCTGGTGCTTACTCTGCTGGCACTGCTCCTGGTGCTGGTGCTTCTGCTGATGCTTATTCTGCTGGTGCTGCTCCTGGTGCTGGTGCTTCTGCTGGTGCTTACTCTGCTAGCGCTGCTCCTGGTGCTGCTGGTGCTGCTGGTGCTTACTCTGCTGCTGCTGCTGCTGATCCTGGTCCTGCTGGTGCTGCTGGTCCTGCTGGTGCTGCTGGTGCTTACTCTGCTGATGATGATTCTGGTCCTGCTGGTGCTGCTGGTCCTGCTTTTGCTGCTGCTGCTGCTTCTGGTGGTGGTGTGGTGGAGCAACCCCTAGAACCTCAAAGTCCCTCTAATGAGGGCCCTGAAGGCCCTGCCAGAGGGAGGAGGAGGCATACGCGAGATAGGGAGAGGAGGCAATACTCCATCGAAGAGGAACATGAGGATGAGGTGCTTGAATGGCTGAGGGAGAACGAGTACCTATGGCGGAAGGGACACAGGCTCTATCGAGACACCAAGAGGAAGCAGGCAGCTTGGAGAGAGAAGGCGGAGAGCCTGGGCTACACTTTGGAGGTCCTCCTCGGATGGTGGAAGCACATGCACACTTGGTACGGGAAGCTGCACCTCAAGAAGTCTGGCCAGGCCACGGTCAAGCTCACCGACCGGGAGACCTATGTGATGGCCAAGTGCAGCTTCTTGAAGGGTGAGATCCACCACCGAGGAGCAGCCCCTCTGTCTACCCTCTCTCTCAGGCAGCCCACAGAGAGCCAGTCCTCTTCTGGCCAAGAGTCAGCTCTTGTGTCCAGGCAGGTATCTGTGGAGCGTCCCATGACGGAGACCCTCCCGACAGCTGCACTCCCCGTGGCAGAGCACGTGGAGGACCCCCTGACACAGTGGGAGCAAGGAGAGGGCACTGCCACCAGAGACCAACCCACACCCACACCCAGCTCCACCTCCACAGAAAGCAGGCAGAGAGGCAGACCGGAGGGACAGAGCCACACTGTCCTGCTGGAGATCAGGGACACCATCAAAAGCAGTGTAGATCTCCTCTCTCAGCTGGTACACTCCGACATACCATCCTCAAACCGCAAGCCCTTCCTCACCTACGTCAACCAGACCCTCATGGACATGTCCGAATCACAGTACCAGGTGATAAAGGAGAGGATTACATGTCTTCTGCACAACCCTCCAGGCCCAGCTGAACCTGCTCCGACCCAGTCCAGGTCTGCTCCTCCACCCCAGGTGATGTCACAGCCCTTCCAATGCTTTCCAAGGGCCCTCACCTACCAAGGCTACGGCTACCAGGAGTTCCAGCAGCACAGGCAGCCCTTCCCAGTCCAGGCACTGGTACATCGCACACCACAGATGCCACCGATGCCACCCACGCCACAGATGCCACCCACGCCACAGATGCCACCCATGCCTCACCTTGCTCAGCTGCAGACCAGACAGCCCCACTACACTCCTCCTTCCTCTACCCCACAGCCAAGCCCGGCCTCAGAACATCTGTCATCAGTCTTGGGACTGACACCCCATGTCATGGAGGAAGGGGCTCTCAACATCACGGGACTGAGCTGGCTCTCTGAGAACTTCCTCCAGACACCATCCCCTGTTGTCCTCTCGGGGCCAGGCACCCCAATGGCACCTCAGACCAGCACTCCAGCAGCAGCCACCTCCACAGCACCTGGACCCTTCACCCCTGAGACTATGGACATGCCTCAGAGTGACTGAGATGAGTGCCAGAGACTGGGTTGCTACCTGTTGACTTTATCTTTGCTTGGGACACTTTACTTGGGTCATTTTCCAATAACAAACAATACAGTTTGTTATTAATAAAGTTTATCTTTGCTTCACACACTTGGTTCAGTTCTTTTAGTCAATAAAGTCTTGGTGGAAACTTTTACAAATAGTTTAAGCCTTTGCATGCTTGTGGGATGGGTAAGGATAGCAGTGGGATGGGCAGGGATACCTGTGGGATGGGTAATAGCTGTGGGATGGGTAAGGATAGCTGTGGGATAGATAAGCCTCCAGTGCAAGCATAGTGGGACTGTATGGTCCACCCTCCCTGGTGCCACACCTATGGCCCTTTTTTATCAATAACAATTTAATCATTCATCAACACATTTCAACATAAACACAACTCTTTATTAAATGCCCTGTTCATTGTAGGGCCACTCAAAAATACATGGCACAATCTCATCAGCGTGATGAGACAGGCTGAAGGAAGCATCCATTAACCATCTATCATCCTGTCTTGCCACTCCACTGCTCCAGCTGGGGAATTGCACCAGTGTTTCAGGAGGTTGCGCTGCTTTTTTCCTTCACGTGAAGCTCTGTTGGGGCCTTGTACATCCACAGTATCTATCAGGTTTCGCCCTTGCCTCCATTTACCAGGCTCCATGTCCCCATTGCCTTGTTGGCGGTCCACGAGCCTGTTCTGCAAGACTGGGTAGCGGGTGCGCATGAGATTGTGCAGGATGCAGCAAGCTTCCACGATGTTCCTCATGGTCTCTGGGCGATGCTGCATGGTGGTGAGAAGTACCTGAAACCTGTTGGCCAGGATGCCAAAGGCGTTCTCCACCACCCGTCTTGCCCTGGACAGCCTGTAGTTGAAGATCCTCTCTTCACGGGTGAGGCATCTGGAAGTGTAGGACTTCTTGAGGTAGGTTCTGAGGGAGAAGGCGTCATCCCCCATGATGAAGTAGGGCACATCTTGTGTGTCGTTGGGTAGGGGGTCTGGATCTGGGAAGCCCATGATGAGGTTGTGTTCCAGCCCCTCCTTGAGGTGACTGGCGTTGTATACCTGGGCATCTGAAGATGACCTGTTGCCTGAAGCATCGATGTACATGAACTTGTAGTCAGCATCGATCATGGCGAAGAGGATGATGCTGAAGAAGCCCTTGTAGTTGTGATAAGTGGACCCTGAGTTGGCTGGAGCTTTGCAGGCCACGTGCTTCCCATCTATGGCTCCAATGGTGTGGGGGAAGTTCCACTTCTGATACCACTGCTCTGCAACTGTCTTCCAGCCTTCTTCAGTGGAGGGGCACTAGAGGAGCTCCTCCAGGTATTCTTCGATGATGGCCTGCACCACTTCTCTGACCACAATGCTGATGGTGTTGTGTGGCACCCTCCAGGCATACTGCATGTTCCTGTACGTGGTCCCAGAGGGCAGGTGGTGCAGAGTCAGTGCAACCTTCAGCCCAGGGTACAGGCTGGGCCGGAAGTTGGTGTTTGCCTTGGTCAACCTGGGTCTCAGCCGCTCCACAATTTTGTCAAACATGGCTGGCAGCATCCTCATGAAGTTCTGGAATGCATGAGAGTCTTCGTTCCTCAGCTCCACCATCAGCTTGTTATACAGTCTGTACTCGGCTCTTCTCGCGATCCATCTTTGGCCCAGACACTTCTTGGATGCCTCCTTTTCTTCCTGTAGAACAGGTGAAAGAGCCTGTAGAGGGCTTCGTACTGTTGTAGAACGATGGCAGCTACCAAAAGGAGTGTGTGATGATCCATGGTGGAGATGACTGGATGCTGTGGAAGAGCAAGAGCAAGATAAAGGCTGAAGAAATCTGCACCCCACGTCTGCTGGACTGAAAGTGAGATCCAGGTGATTTCTCCCCCTTTTTATAGGAAATATAGGTTTTCCGCTAAGTGTCCTTTTGCATCCTCTAGACATCCTGCAGACATCCTAAATATCCGAGATACGCCCACTATACGAACGTTTTTTCCATTTTAATGCTTTGTATGCAAGCTGCATCCGCTTTCATCCTTTCTACGTCCGTGCTACTAACGCTGCATGTCCGTTCCGTGTCTGTTTCGCTTCCTCCCTTTGTCTGTTTTCCGCTAGAGCGGATGCGAGTTGTGCGGATGTGCAGCAGATGCCTGGCGGATATAGCGGACCCGTAACGGATGACTACGGATGTATAACGGATGTTTCCCATATGCATAGCGGATGTATAATGGACGCGTTGGATACTTTATCCGCTCAAAAAGTTTTGTGCAGCTCAAAACTTTTTGAGGGGATGAAATGTCAGTAGACGGATGCTGGACGGATAGAGAGTATGAAAAACGGACACAGTGAGTACAGAACAGATGCATCGCGTTAACCAATGGATGGCAAGTGTTTCTCTCAGTTTTACATCCTCTTTCCATCCGTTGGTGCTGTGTGACATGGGCTTTACAAGGTAAAGCAATCATATTTCTTTTTATTTTTGACTTTCATTCTTGGAGAAGGAAGTCCAGTAGGCATCAATGGACAGAAGAAGAGGCAGGAGCATGGGGTCTTTGGGTTATACTTTAGGAAATACTTTCCAATGTAATCCAAGACAGCTGGCTTTCTAAAAGGGATTGGAGCTTGAGAAATAAGATAATGGATTTTATCTTATAATAAAAACCAGCATTCTTGCAAAAAGGACTAATGCCTATCAGTCATAGGAAAAAAACCAACAAACCAACTTACATTTGGCTTGCTTCTATTCTTTTATCAACTACTTGGGCTATAGCAATCAGCTAGAGATAATAATTCATAGCATGGATATAATCATTATCATCTTCCCAATCTTTCATGGTCATATGTGTAGAATAGCCAAAAAAATGACAATTTTAGAGGCATGATATTCCTGGACTGGTACTGAGAAGGTGTTCTGACCCAACCAGGTTCCCAAAGAGCAAACACAGACAAAGGCAGCAGCCCCCACCTTTTAAGGTTTAATAACAAATTCTATTCATTTACAGTTAAAAGGCTGCTTTCCACTAATTAGCTCCAACAAGAAAGAGCCTTGCCTATGGTGTTCTCAATGCTGCCCAGAGATAAGAACTAATTTACAAGATTCACCAAACGCAAACTAAGATGTCCACAAGTTGAGCTTCAGAGCTTCTCTGATTTCTGCAAAGAACACTTTTTCAAACCTGGCTTTTATCTTCTTGAAGGAGGGGCCATTACCTTGCAGCCTTACTCTCGAGTTGCCTATGTTGCTGTAATTGTTCTTTCCTCCGAGTAATCTTTTGTGCACGTGCACGTGCATTTGGCACAGGCTCCTCAGAAACCTCCTCATCACTGCTGCCATCTCCCACAATCTCTGAAGGCAGCAGTCCACTCTCTGATAGTCCTGGCCCCTCCTCAGAGTCATCGCTTTCCTCAGCCATCTGCACCTATTGCTGGCTAGCCACAACAGAAGGGTCTAATTTCTAACAACAGTAACTTAGAAATTTCAATCCTGAACAGTTATATCCAGGGGTAGGATTCTACCAGTTCACACCTATTCGCGAGAACCAGCTGTTAAAGCCCACGTCCCACTGCACCAACAGATGCAAAGAGGATGTAAAATGTTTAAAAATGTTGGAAAACGCTATGCATATGTTGTGTACTCATTGCATACGTGTTTCATACGCTCTATCCCTTGAGCATCCGTCCACTGAGATTTCATCCATGCAAGAAGTTTTGAGCTGCACAAAACTTTGTGAACGGATGAACTTTCCGCCGTGTACGATGTAAATCCACGACATACAAGCAACAAATGTTCTATGTCCGTTTATCATCCGTTAAACGTCCGCTGTATCCTCTCTGCATCCTCTGGGCATCCTCACAACTCACATCCACTGCAGCTGAAAACG
Organism: Laticauda colubrina; assembly: GCA_015471245.1. Taxonomy (NCBI): domain Eukaryota; kingdom Metazoa; phylum Chordata; class Lepidosauria; order Squamata; family Elapidae; genus Laticauda; species Laticauda colubrina. The sequence continues at coordinate 8,235,562 of BLBF01000051.1, forward strand.
GAAAGAGGGAGGAAACAAAAGATACACGGAACATCTACACAGCATTAGTAGCATGGAAATAGAAAGGATGCACAGTGAACAGTTTGCATCCTATATACATCCTCTAGGCTTCCTATGAACATCCGTTTAACATCCCCGCTACATACTACCCACGTCCGTTCTTGTCCTTTCTTTTCCATTCTGTTTATGCAAATTTTTGCCACTTTTTGGAGCAGATTACAACGGATGGAACACCCCCGAAATTTTGCTCATCCACTGTGTCCTTTTTGCATACGTTTTGCATCCGTCGGCCAGTGGGACCTAGCCTTAACATGCTAAGCTGTTCAAATAACTGGTTGTTAGAAGAAATTACTGGCCTAATCCTGTAAGGAAGGCAGGAAGGAAACATTCTGGTGTTGCTTATAGAAACTGCCTCTCCAGTAACCCTTATTACAATCTTGGCAGGACTAGGCTTCCTGTCTCAGGAACTTTTTTTTCAGTTTTTTCCCCCTCCTTTGCTGGTACTTTGCTTGTGTGGAGTGACCATTCAAAGTTACAATGGCACTGAAAAAAGTGACTTATGATCATTTTTTCACACTTACGACTGTTGCAACATCCCCACAGTCATGAAAGGCCAGACGAGGAGATGCATGCCTTGATGTGAGTGATATTGAGTTGGCCACGCCCAGCCAACAACATGACCACCAAGCAATGTCCATTCAGTCACATGATCACGCCCAGCCAATAACATGACCACCAAGCAATGTCCATTCAGTCACATAACCACCAAACCACGCCCACTGACTAATCCATGGCCAGAGAACAGGTTGTTAAAAATTTGAATTCCACCCCTGGTTATTTCTAGAGGATGCTCATGCTTGCCACTCAAGGATAATTGCATGTGGCCAGCTCTGAAATTATTGAAGTACATCTAATTGCCTTTATAAAGATGCCTATTGCTTAAGGGAAGGGTGTAAAATACATGTAGAAGGAGGATGAAACAGAGAATGATTCCATTCTTCTCTATTGCATGCCAGAGACATGGCCCCTGAGCTCCACCAAAAGATTCTTATTAGAAATTATTAAAATATGAAGAATAATCATCATATGAAAATAAATCAAAACAATTTGCATTCTATCCCCATATACTTTCTTCAGAGTGTTCTAGGAATTATATTTAAAGGTCAAATATGCTCTTAAATACTGTATGAAAAATGTGTGTCTGTTGTAAGCACATACCCACAAAGTATGTGCTTACAAAGTATGTGCTTCTTCTGCTGCTACCTTTTTCTCCTTTGCCTCTTAGCCTCCCCTGCTTGCAAATTATGTGGGGTTGCAGGAAAACGACAGTATTTAGGCCCTAGAGAACTGTTCAAGATAGTCAATGATATGACACTTTACATGATATTTCTTTGAAAGGAAAATGAGAGTTGCATGCAAATCTCATATTGTCCTGTTATGCTGGAGTTTATAGTTTTTAACTGCAAGATGTGCTCATCATGAATTGTTTTGCCATGGTCAGCCAAAATTACATCCTTAGAACAGGTGCAGGAAGTAGTTTGAACAACTGAAGGACATCTAGGCAGTGAGCAAGATCAACTTTAGACACTGCCTGTCACTGCATTCCTCTTGCACATCACATCATTCCATCACAACATTCCTCCTGCACATTTGTCTTCTGGACTGTTTGTGCTACTTACCTCTTGAAGGCAATGTATGCCACCAGACCCACCACCACAGCTGCCAAAATGGAGCAGTAGACAGGGATGAGGTTATCAGCTGTCCCACTTCGAATGACAGGCTGGGAGCTGCCCATAATAGTGGTCATTGTAGTGCTCATTATAGTGGTCTCCAAAATATCCAGAGTCTCTGAAAAATTTGAAATGGGAAAGGGACTTTTGGGAGTCCCTGGGTAAAAATCTGGAAAGGTAAGGAAACAGAAGAATAATTGTGGAGACAATATGCAAAATGAGGCTGCATTTAGGTTAATCTATTTTCCTTTACATGTATGTTGTAACTATAATATTAGTGATCCAAAAGCCAATAGTTCAGATGTTGGCTAGTGCTGGGGAATCCAGATTCAAATCTGCACAGGTTCAAATTTACATTTAGCCATAAAATCTTGCTGGGTGACTTTGGATCTTTCACTATCCAGCCTATCACACAAGTTTGTAATAGACAAAAGAGGAGAAGGAAATGTTAAGTTCACCACCAAGAGCTCCTGAATTTGGGAAGTGGATAATAATTTAAACCACCACTACAACTATACAGATTCATGTCTATATAGAAAATCAGAGCTTTGCATGACAACATACAAATATATATTAGGTTGTGCATTCATATAATGTCTTCTAATAAGAAAGTCCTTTGGGTTTTATGAGTTTTAATCACTAGTAAGTCAGTATTGGAATGTAGCTTTAATCATTCTGGAATAATGCTAGATAATTAGGTCACTTCACATTCTCCATCTTTGAGTTAAAGTTGAAAAATTATTTGTTGATTGATTTTATCATCAGGGCAATTCATGCATCAAAATGGTTGGCTTTCTGAAAAATGTAAAATTCCCTTGGGGCCTAGACACCTTTTTTTTATGAAACAGAAACATACAAATGTTTTTTCTTTACTAATCTAGGTATTTTTGTCTGCATTTGCAAATAGTGATCCATTTCATGTCTTAATCATTCTTACTGTGTATCCATATTTATCATAAGCATTCTAAAAATATAGAATAAAGTAAAGCTGGAGGAACATTTCCATACTGGGGATTAAAAGAAGTTCTGTTTTTTTTTTGTCTTTGAAATGAGGTCACTGATTCTGTTAGTACTTGCAATCACAATCATACTATATTATCTGCAAGTAAAGCTATAACGGTTAGTTATACTTTCACTTATATGGCTTCCCTCCAAAATGCTTGAGAATAATAATTTCCTTAGGGCTCAAAAATGTTGTTTTAATCCGTGGTCTTAACTATTTTATGCAGTCAAAGATTTCAGTGGGATCTTTGTTGGAGTGAGACCAACTAAGCAAATTAGGAACTGTTTCAGCAGTGTAAGGAAAAAAACAAGATACCATGTTCTATATCTATGACTGCATCAGGGTCTGTTACTACATCAGGAACTATGAATACACTTGGGTCTGCATCACTAGAATTGGAATCCATTGGGGTCTTCGTTGCCACTGCAAATTGTGGATAAGTTGCTGCGAAGGAAACAAGAAGGAAGATTTTAACAAAAGAGAGTGAAAAACTGTGAGACAATTAGGAATGTATCACTTAATTAACATTTCAGTAATTAAGCAAGTGTGAACATGATAAAAAAGTTCCCACCCCATCTTTACTGAAACAATGTAATTTCCTCAAAAGAATTTTGTTTGTTTATTTAACGAGGCTGATAGCTGCTCCAATATGGAGGGACTCTGGAGAATGGATCACTGGTAATAGAATCAACAATGAAAGAAAAGAAAAGAAAATATCAAGACAATGTAACCATTAATTCAGTAAACTTTCTATGATCCCACAGTCAACCAGGGCCAAAGGTTTGTTGAAGATGGATTGATTTTACTTGTTTATGAAGTATAAGAATAGTAGGGATCATATGTAACTTCAGGAAAAGTAATCATATGTAACTTCAGGAAAAATGCAAGGTACTACAAGAAGTTTTGCCATGTGTCCCATGATTTATATACCTCTTGAGGAAGGGAATTCTCAATTGCCCACTTTTGATGTAAGGATCAGACAGGCAGATTCAAGAGGGACAAGATGTTGCCTGATATGTCCCTATGTTACATCTCTTTAAAAGTAATAACCAGCACTTTTATAATTGGATCAGAAGCCTATTACAATAGTCAGTGCAACAAAGGGGAGGGCTCCATTCAGGGAGAACTTTGAGTTCTGTAGGACCTGCTTAAGCACTTCCTTCCTATGACCACCAGTTGGAACTACTAAAGATAGAAGAGAAGTCACCATAAGATGATAATTCTAACTCTGATCATTATTGGTAAATTTACATCTATGGCTTCTCTCCAGAAAATTTTTGGAATACCTCCCTGAGTTGCTGTTTTTGGAATACCTCCCTGAGTTGTTGTTTTAGTCCGCAGTTTTATTTATTTCATGCGGTCTAGTAAAGCCCTTGTGGGAGTTAGATGAATTGAGCAAATGAAGAACTATTTCAGCAGTGTAAGAAAAGGAAAACAAGGTACCATGTTCCATATCTACGATTACATCAGGATTTGCATCTGCATTTCTATCACTGGTATAAAGATCCATCGGGACTTTGGTTGTCATCGCAAATCTTGGATTAATTGCTGCCAAGAAAACCAGGAATAATTTAGAAAAGAGAATGAGAAATTTTTGGCAATTGAGAAGTTTAGAAATGAATCACAATTAACTAAAGATTTAAGATATGAAGCAGATGTGAAATCACAGACATTCTCATCACACCATAATTCTTGCAAGAAAAAGTAGATGAGAAGGTCAGACATGTGACACCCTTTCAGAAGGCAGGCTGAAGAGTGGCAGATGTGAAGGGTTCTCATTTTGCCACACAGTTTGCTTTATGGCCTTAAGTAAGTTGATGTCCTGTCATTTAAACTTAATCTGTAATAAATACAGACTGCCACATTAGGTATATTTGAACAGTCCTGAACAGATCACTTCCCCAGCCCCCTGCTATAGTACGAAATCATTTTGGTAACAAAATATACAAATGTATCATTTTTCCTGTTAAGAACCAAAACAAATTAAAACAATAAGATAGCAATCAAATCACAGAGTAAAACTATTCCAAAACCATTACACCAATAAAATACTGGGAACAATATTAAAGGTCAAGATGTGCTTGTTTTTCTTAAGAGAAAGGTAAGCAATCACAGTTCTGGAGGAAGCAGAAAGCTTTTTCTCAACATTTCTGATCTTCGTCCCTATGGAAACCTTGCTGGTAAATCATATTAACTGGTCAGATTCAAAACAAGATAGGTGGTCCTTAGAAAGTTAGAAATCCCATACAATATCTTGAGAAATGTGTTCCTTCTTTTCAAGATAATTTGTAACGTAGGAGTTTCTCAACCTTGGCAATTTTTGTGGCTGGGAATTCTGAGAGCTGAAGTCCAAATATCTTAAAGTTGCCAAAATGGAGAAACTCTGTTTTAATGCCTCTAAATGTGATGGAGGTTTTGGGAAAGAAAAAACCCCTGTCCCATAATATTCTTTCTGGCATCTTTTGTTCATCTAACATTATATGGGTGTCTGGGTGGGGCAAGTTCTGCCTTTTGATTGTTTCATTCCAAAGAAGAAATTCAAATGCCACACAGAGAGGATTTTCCTACTCAACTGCAGGCTGCCACTTCCTTTTTTTGAATGGTTTTTATGAAATTTGGTCATGTCTGAGGCAATAGTTGAACGTCTTACCCTGCAGCCTGCATAATTTTGCCCCCACCTGGAATAGCTGATGTCAGAGCAATATGGACTACGGACTCATCTTCAGGCAATATATTCCAGCCAGAGGTGGTATTCAGCAAGTTCTGACCAGTTCTAGACAACCGGTAACAGAAATTTTGAGTAGTTTGGAGAACCGGCAAATACCACCTCTGACTGGAGATTTTAAAGTATCCGTCCCCTACCAGGCCCACCAAGCCATGCCCACAGAACCAGTAGTAAAAATAATTGAATCCCACCACTGGTTACAGCCATTAATTTTCTATTCATTGGCTAGAAATTAGCATTTTCTAAACTGTGAAACTATAATTTAAGGGCTTTCTCAAACCATTATATAAAGGTCCTATCACACTGCCCAACGGATGCAAAACGTTAGTAAAAAGGACACAACGGATGAGAAAAATGTTCCATCTGTTGTTATCCGCTCTCAAAAGGGGCAAAAATTTGCATAACCAGAGCGGATAACACGGAAAGGAACGGACGCGGGGAGGACGCAGAGCGGATGGAAAGCGGATGGGAGCGGATGGCACATCCGCTAGGCTTCCGGGGGACCTCAGCAAAGCGGACGCGGAACAGAAAGAGCGGATGCAGAGTGGACGCCGAGCGGATGAAGCGGATGCACAGCGGATGAAGCAGATGCAGAGCGGAAGCCTAGCGGATGCACAGCGGAAGCCTAACAGATGCCGAGTGTTCATTGCGCATGTGGGGGGGATGCATTGTGTAAGCCCCGCTGATATAAAGGGAAGCAGCTCGGAAGCAGGTCACCATTCAGAGGAAAGACCTGCTGCCAGACGAATTGACTGCCTTGCCTGCCCTGCCTGCATGTCTGCCTGCAAGCCTTGCTGCCAGCCTTGCTGCCAGCCTGCCTGCCAGCCTCCCTGCCAGCCAGTCTGCCTGCCAGCCTTGGTGCCTGCCTGCCTGCCAGCCTTCCTGCCAGCCTTCCTGCCAGCCTTGGTGCCTGCCTGCCTGCCTGCCAGCCTCTCTGCCAGCCAGCAACCCCACAACCATGGGGAAGAAGAGAAAACAGCAATGTGCTGCCATCCCTGGCAAGAGGGACAGGGCCACCTCCCCTCCCCCTGTCCCTGACTCTGCTTCTGCTGGGGCTTCTGCTGGTTCTACTTCTGGAGGAGCTGATGATGCAGCTTCTGGCGGTGGTGCTTCTACTCGTACTTACTCTGCTGAGGCTGCTCCTGGCGGTGGTGCTTATGCTGGTGCATACCCTGCTGAAGCTGCTCCTCCTCCTGCTGGTCCTGCTGATACTCCTGGACTTGCTCGTCCTGCTCGTGCTCCTGGTCTTGCTCGTCCTGCTCGTCCTGCTCGTGCTTCTGGTCCTGCTCATGCTCCTGGTCTTGCTGGCGTTGCTGGTGCTTACTCTGCTGCTGCTGATCCTGGTCCTGCTGGTCCTGCTGCTGCTGCTGATGATGATGATGATGATTATGATCCTGCTGGTGATGATGATGATGATGATGATGATGATGATGATGATGATGATGATCCTGCTGGTGCTGCTGCTGCTGGGGATGTGGAGGAACAGCCCCTACTACCTGGGAGCCCCTCTGATGAGGGCCCATCAGGTCCTGCCAAAGGGAGGAAGAGGCATATGCGGGGATGGGAGAGGAGGCAATACTCCATTGAGGAGGAACACGAGGATGAGGTGCTGGAGTGGCTGAGAGAGAATGACTATCTGTGGCGGAAGGGACACCGTCTCTACAGGGACACCAAGCGGAAGCATGCTGCTTGGAGAGAGAAGGCGGAGAGTATGGGCTACACTTCGGAGGTGCTCCTCGGCTGGTGGAAGCACATGCACACCTGGTACGGGAAGCTGCGACTGAAGAAATCTGGCCAGGCCACGGTTAAGCTGATGGACAGAGAGACCTACATCATGGCCAGGTGCAGCTTCCTGGAGGGTGAGATCCGCCACTGAGGAGCACCAGCAGCCCCTCTCACTATCCTCTCTCTCCGGCAGCCTGCTGAGAGCCAGTCCTCTTCTGGACGAGAGTCAGTTCCTGTCTCCAGGCAGGTTTCTGTGGAGCGTGCCACGGCGGAGAACCTGCGGACAGGTGTTTTAACTGTGGTGGAGCACGTGGAGGACTCCCTGGTGCAGTGGGAGAGAGGAGACATCGAGTCCACCACAGTCCACCACCCCCCAGCTCCGCCTCCACAGAAAGGCAGAGAGCCAGACCGGAGGGGCAGAGCCACACTGTCCTGCTGGAGATCAGCAACACCATCCGGAGCTGCATAGATCTCCTCTCTCAGCTGGTCCACACCGGCTCCTCATCCCCCAACTGCAAGCCCTTCCTCACTTATGTCAACCAGACCCTCACGGACATGGCGGAACCCCAGTACCAGGTGGTGAAGGACCGGATCACCGAGCTGCTTCACAACCCTCCAGACCCAGAGGCGCCTGCTCCTACCCAGTCCAGGTCTGCTCCTCCACCCCAGTTGATGTCCCTCCCATTCCAAGGCTTTCCACAGCCCCTCACCTACCAGGGCTACGGCTACCAGGAGGTCCAGCAGCACAGGCAGCAGCCCTTCCCAGTCCAGGCACAGAGTCATCGGATGACACCATTGCCACCGGTTCCACCGATGCCATCCACGCCAACTATGCCACCCATGACACTGATGCCACCCATGCCACCGATGCCACCAATGCCAGTCCTCACCCAGCTGCAGACCAGACAGCCCCACTACACTGCTCCTTCCTCCACCCCACAGCCAAGCCCGGCCTCAGTACATCTGTCCTCGGTGGCATGGAGGAAGGAGCTGGCATGGAGGAAGGAGCTCTCAACATCACGGGTCTGAGCCAGCTGTCCGAGAGCTTTCTCAACACACCGTCATCTGTTGTCCTCTCAGGGCCAGGCACCCCAATGGCGTTTCAGACCAGCACTCCAGCACCACCCACCTCCACAGCACCTGGACCCTTCACCCCTGAGACTGGGCACACCTCTGAGTGACCAAGAGGAGTGCCAGAGACTGGCTGGCTGGCTACCTGTGGACTTTATTTGGACACTTGACTTGGGTCATTTTTCTTTTACAGCTTGTTGTTAATAAAGTCTATCTTTAATTCACACACTTGCTTCATTTCTTTTTTTTAATAAAGTCTTGGTGGAAAATTTTAGAAATGGTTTAAGCCTTTGCATGCTTGTGGGATGGGTTAAGATAGCAGTGGGGTGGGCAGGGATACCTTTGGGATGGGTAATAGCTGTGGGATAAATAAACCTCCAGTGCAAGCATAGTGGGACTGTATGGTCCACCCTCCCAGGTGCCACACCTATGGCCCTTTATTATCAATAATAATGTAATAATCATCCACACATATCATCATAAACACAACTCTTTATTAAATGCCCTATTCATTGTAGGCCCACCCAACATACATGGCCCAATCTCATCAGTGTGATGAGACAGGCTGAAGGAAGCATCCATTAAACATCTCTCATCCTGTCTTGCCACTCCACTGCTCCAGCTGGGGAGTTGTACCAGTGTTTCAGGAGGTTCCGCTGCTTCTTCCCTTCACGTGAGGCTCTGTTGGAGCCTTGCACATCCTCAGTGTCTATTTGCCCTTGCCTCCATTCCCCAGGCTCCATGTCCCCATTGCCTTGTTGGAGGTCCACGAGCCTGTTCCGCAAGACTGGGTAGCGGGTGCACATGAGATTGTGCAGGATGCAGCAAGCTTCCACGATCCTCCTCACAGTCTGTGGGCGATGCTGCATGGTGGGGAGAAGTACCTGGAACCTGTTGGCCAGGATGCCAAAGGCATTCTCCACCACCCACCTTGCCCTGGACAGCCTGTAGTTGAAGATCCTCTCTTCACTGGTGAGGCATCTGGAGGTGTAGGGCTTCATGAGGTAGGTTCTGAGGGAGAAGGCGTCATCCCCCACGATGAAGTAGGGCACATCTTGCGTGTCGTTGGGCAGGGGGTCAGGATCTGGGAAGCCCACAATGAGGTTGCGTTCTAGCCCCTCCTTGAGGTCACTGGCGTTGTATACCTGGGCATCTGAAGCTGAGCCGTTGCCTGAAGCATCGATGTACATGACCATGGCGAAGAGGATGATGCTGAAGAAGCCCTTGTAGTTGAAATAAGTGGACCCCGACTTGGCTAGAGCTTTGCAGGCCACGGGCTTCCCATCTATGGCTCCAATGGTGTGTGGGAAGTTCCACCTCTGATACCACTGCTCTGCAACTTTCTTCCATCCTTCTTCAGTAGTGGGGCACTGGAGGAGCTCCTCCATGTATTCTTCGATGATGGCCTGTACCAATTCTCTGACCACAATGCTGATGGTGTTGTGTGGCACCCTCCAGCCATACTGCATGCTCCTGTAGGTGGTCTCTGAGGCCAGGTGGCGCAGAGTGAGTGCCACCTTGAGCCCAGGTTCCAGGCTGGGCCAGAAGTTGGTGTTTGCCTTGGTCAACCTGGGTGTCAGCCACTGCACAACTTCGTCAAACATGGCTGGAGGCATCCTCATGAAGTTTTGGAATGCACAAGTGTCTTTGTTCCTGAGCTCCACCATCAGCTTGTTGTACAGTCCGTACTCTGCTCTTCTCTCGATCCATCTTCGGACCCAGACGCTTCTTAGCCGCCTCTTTTTCTTCCCCTAGTAGAGTTCACAGAGCCTGTAGATGGCTTCGCACTGTTGCAGAAGGATGGTGGCTGCCAAAAGGACTTTGTTACGATCCATGGTGGACATGACTGGATGCTGTGGAAGAGGAAGAGTCAGATGAAGGCTGCAGAGGTCTGCACAGCTGGGCTGCTGGGCTGAAAGTGCGATGCAGGCAAGTTGCTCCCCCTTTTTATAGGTAGTATAGGTTTTCCACTATGTGTCCCTTTGCATCCTCTAGGCATCCTCTAGACATCCTTAATATCCGAGATAGGTCCCCTCTGCGAACGTTTTTTTCGTTTTAAATGCTTTCTTTGTGAGCTGCATCCGCTTTCATCCTTTCTCCATCCATTCTGCATCTGTTCTGCATCCATTCCGCATCCGTTCCGCTTCCTCCCTGCGTCCGTTTACCCCTGGAGCGGATCGAGTTGCACAGATGCGTAGCGGATGCCTAGCGGATATAGCTGATGCGTAATGGATGCAGAACGGATGCCTAGCGGATGCCTAGCGGATGCCTAGCGGATGCAGAACAGACAAATTGGATACATTTTCCGTGCAAAAGTTTTGAGCAGCTCAAAAACCTCTGAGCGGATGAAACGTCAATAGACGGATGCTGGACGGATAGAGAGGAAGCAAAACGGAGGCAGTGAGTACAGAACGGAAGCATCGTGTTAACCAACGGATGGCAAATGTTTTTCTCTGTTTTACATCCTCTTTCCATCCATTGGTGCAGTGTGACAGGGGCTTAATATACTGATTTTAGCAAACTGGATGATAAAAAAAATTAAATGAAAAAAGTTTCAAAATCTCCTGGGAAGTTGGGTAAGAACACAAAGTGTCTGCCAGAGTTTGGCCTTTGGGGTTGATTTACATTTATTCCATTCCATTATTTTAAATGAAGACCAAATAGATATTTTTAAAAGGTCTTCATTTCACAAATGACAACTGTCAGTTGCATTAAATATGTCTGCCACTTTGAGATATTTGTAAAAATAATAAAGGCAGGAGGTAAACAAACAAACAGAGAAAGACAGATTTAATTCTCCACACTCTCAGTATTATCATTAGCATTTAATCCACCTTTGGTTTGGGCTGCAGGAACTCCAAAATCCAAGTGTTCTTTAGTTCAACTAAGATGTATTACTTCAACCCATTGAAATTCTGGCCAATACTACATTGAGAACATTTTTTGTATTTTATTTCAATATCCACATTTAATGTCTTTAATATTTACATTTAATGTTGCAAAGCATAGATGAAAATTACTTGATTCCAAACATTATATTTACCCCTCAGAAACTTAAATTAAGCATTTTAATCAATGTGTTGAGGTATAAGATTTAATAGCTGCCAACTGCTGTAAGGCTGAGGCAATGTAAGGATAATGTAATGTAAGGGTGATGCATTATAAGGCTTATGCAATAAGGATGAATCAGCACAGTGTGGACAGAGGTAGGATTCAAATTTTTTAACGACCAGTTCTGTGGGCATGACTTAGTTGGTGGGCATGGCTTGGTGGTCATGTTACTGGCTGGGCGTGACCAACTCAACATCACTCACATTGGGGCACGCATCTCCTCGCCTGGCTTCTCATGAAGATGGGGATGTTGCAACAGTCGTAAGTGTAAAAAATGGTCATAAATCACTTTTTTCAGTGCCACTGTAACTTTGAATGGTCACTCCACACAAGCAAAGTACAGCAAAGGAAGGGAAAAAAACTCCAGAGACGTTCCAGAGACAGGAAGTCTAGTCCTACCAAGAATGTAATAAGGTTTAACAGAGGGGCAGTTCCTTCCTGCCTTCCTTACAGGATTTGGCCAGTAATTTCTTCCAACAACTAGTTCTCCAAACTGCTTAGAATGTTATCAACTGGTTTTAGCGAATAGGTGCGAGCTGGTAGAATCCCACCCCGAGCATGGTTATTGACTTTTTTAAGACTAAGAAGGCGTCCACAGAAGTTTTACCATTTTAAGAGATTTTATATAAGGCTGCCATTATAGAGGGTGTTTTCTCACTCCTTGGATCCTGTCTCCATTGCAGATTTCTCCATGTAAAGTTAAGAAGATTGATTGCTTGTAAGGTATTTGCCTACCATATATATTTCTGTATATAACTGTTGTATATAAACCACTCTTAAATATCTAAAAGCCCTGTCACACTGCCCAACGGATGCAAAACAGACACAACGGACGAGCAAAATGTTCCATCCGTTGTTATCCGCTCTCAAAAGGGGCAAAAATTTGCATAACTGGAGTGGATAACACGGACGCGGGGAGGATGCAGGGCGGATGGAAAGCGGATGTGGAACGGAAGCCTAGCAGATGGAAGTGGATGGGAGCGGATGGCACATCCGCAGGGCTTCCAGGGGGCCTCAGCAAAGCGGATGTGGAATGGATACAACGGATGCACAGCGGATGCACAGCGGATGAAGCGGATGCAGAGCGGAAGCCTAGCGGATGCACAGCGGAAGCCTAGCGGATGCCTGGCGTTAATTGCGCATGCGGGGGGGATGCATTGCGCAAGCCCCCCGGATATAAAGGGAAGAAGCTCGCATGTGGCCAGCATTCGGAGGAAAGACCTGCTGCAGGATACATCGAGTCCTTGCCTGCCCTGCCTGCATGCCTGCCTGCAAGCCTTGCTGCCAGCCTTCCTGCCAGCCTGCCTCCAAGCCTCCTGGCCAGCCTCCCTGCCAGCCTTGCTCTCTGCCTGCCTAACAGCCTTGCTGCCAGCCTGCCTTGCTGCCAGCCTGCCTTCCAGCCTCCCTGCCAGCCAGTCTGCCTGTCAGCCTTGGTGCCTGCCTGCTTGCCAGCCTTGGTGCCTGCCAGCCTCCCTGCCAGCCAGCAACCCCACAACCATGGGGAAGAAGTGAACGTCTCAGCAACCTGCCACCATCCCTGGCAAGAGGGACAGGGCCACCCTCCCGCCCCATGTCCCTGACTCTGCTTCTGCTGGGGCTTCTGCTGCTCGGGCTTGCTCTTCTGGTGCTGGAGCTTCTGCTGAAGCTGTTCCTGGCAGTGGTGCTTCTGCTGCGTACTCTGCTGAAGCTGCTGCTGGTTCTGCTGGTCCTGCTTGTGCTCCTGGACTTGCTCGTCCTGCTCGTGCTCCTGGACTTGCTCGTACTGCTCATGCTCCTGGTCTTGCTCGTCCTGTTCGTCCTGCTCGTGCTGCTGGTGCTGCTGGTGCTGCTGGTGCTGCTGGTGCTGGTGCTGCTGAGGCTCCTAGTGATTACTCTGCTGCTGCTGATCCTGGTCCTGCTGATCCTGCTGCTGCTGATGATGATGATGATGATGATCCTGCGGCTGCTGCTGCTGCTGCTGCTGCTGATGATGATGATGATTATGATCCTTCTGGTGATGATGATGATGATGATGATGATGATGATGATGATGATAATCCTGCTGGTGCTGCTGCTGCTGGTGGTGTGGAGGAGCAGCCCCTACCACCTGGGATCCCCTCTGATGAGGGCCCATCTGGTCCTGGCAAAGGGAGGAAGAGGCATATGCGGGGACGGGAGAGGAGGCAATACTTCATTAAGGAGGAACACGAGGATGAGGTGCTGGAGTGGCTGAGAGAGAATGACTATCTGTGGCGGAAGGGACACCGGCTGTACAGGGACACCAAGCGGAAGCATGCTGCTTGGAGAGAAAGGGTGGAGAGTATGGGTTACACTTTGGAGGTGCTCCTCGGCTGGTGGAAACATATGCACACCTGGTACGGGAAGCTGCACCTGAAGAAATCTGGCCAGGCCACAGTAAAGCTGACGGACAGAAAGACCTACGTCATGGCCAGGTGCAGCTTCCTGGAGGGTGAGATCCGCCACTGAGGAGCACCAGTAGCCCCACTGTCCACCCTCTCTCTCCGGCAGCCTGCTGAGACCCAGTCCTCTTCCGGCCGAGAGTCAGTCCCTGTCTCCAGGCAGGTTTCTGTGGAGCGTGCCACGGCGGAGAACCCGCGGACAGCTGTTCTAACCGTGGTGGAGCACGTGGAGGACTCCCTGGTGCGGTGGGAGAGAGGAGACATCGAGTCCACCACAGTCCACCACCCCCCAGCTCCGCCTCCACAGAAAGGCAGAGAGCCAGACCGGAGGGGCAGAGCCACACTGTCCTGCTGGAGATCAGCAACACCATCCGGAGCTGCATAGATCTCCTCTCTCAGCTGGTCCACACTGACTCCTCATCCTCCAACCGCAAGCCCTTCCTCACCTATGTCAATCAGACCCTCAAGAACATGGAGGAACCCCAGTACCAGGTTGTGAAGGACCAGATCACGGAGCTGCACCTGCTCCCAGAGGCACCTGCTCCCACCCAGAGGGACCCAGAGGCACCTGCTCCCACCCAGTCCAGGTCTGCTCCTCCACTCCCATTCCAAGGCTTTCCACAGCCCCTCACCTACCAGGGCTACGGCTTCCAGGAGGTTCAGCAGCACAGGCAGCAGTCGTTCCCAGTCCAGGCACAGAGTCATCGGATGACACCGTTGCCACCGGTTCCGCTGATGCCACCGATGCCACCCATGCCAATGATGCCACCCACGACACTGATGCCACCCACGCCACCGATGCCACCCATGCCAGTCCTCACCCAGCTGCAGACCAGACAGCCCCACTACACTACTCCTTCCTCCACCCCACAGCCAAGCCCGGCTTCAGTACATCTGTCATTGGTACTGGGGCTGACACCCCATGGCATTGGAGGAAGGACCGCTCAGCATCGCGGGTCTGAGCCAGCTGTCTGAGAGCTTCCTCAACACACCGTCCCCTGTTGTCCTCTCGGGGCCAGGCACCCCAATGACGATACAGACCAGCACTCCAGCACCACCCACCTCCACAGCACCTGGACCCTTCACCCCTGAGACTGGGCACACCTCCGAGTGACCAATAAGAGTGCCAGAGACTGGGTAGCTGGCTACCTGTCGAGTTTATTTGGACACTTGACTTGGATCATTTTTGTTTTACAGCTTGTTGTTCAATGAAGTTTATCTTTGATTCACACACTTGCTTCATTTCTTTTTTTAATAAAGTCTTGGTGGAAACTTTTAAAAATGGTTTAAGCCTTTGCATGCTTGTGGGATGGGTTAAGATAGCAGTGGGATGGGCAGGGATACCTGTGGGATGGGTAATAGCTGTGGGATGGGTAAGGATAGCTATGAGATAGATAAACCTCTAGTGCAAGCATAGTGGGACTGTATGGTCCACCCTCCCAGGTGCCACACCTATGGCCCTTTATTATCAATAATAATGTAACAATCATCCACACATGTCAACACAAATACAACTCTTTATTAAACGCCCTGTTCATTGTAGGCCCATCCAATATACATGGCCCAATCTCATCAGTGTGATGAGACAGGCTGAAGGAAGCACTCATTAATCATCTATCATCCTGTCTTGCCACTCCACTGCTCCAGCTGGGGAGTTGCACCAGTGTCTCAGGAGGTTGCGCTACTTCTTCCCTTCACGTGAGGCTCTGTTGGGGCCTTGCACATCCTGAGTGTCTATCAGGTTTCGCCCTTGACTCCATTCCCCAGGCTCCATGTCCCCATTGCCTTGTTGGAGGTCCACGAGCCTGTTCTGCAAGACCGGGTAGTAGATGCGCATGAGATTGTGCAGGGTGCAGCAAGTTTCCACGATCCTCCTCACAGTCTGTGGGCGATGCTGCATGGTGGTGAGAAGTACCTGGAACCTATTGGCCAGGATGCCAAAGGCGTTTTCCACCACCCGCCTTGCCCTGGACAGCCTGTAGTTGAAGACCCTCTCTTCACGTGTGAGGTGTCTTGAAGTGTAGGGCTTCATGAGGTGGGTTCTGAGGGAGAAGGCGTCATCCCCCACAATGAAGTAGGGCACATCTTGCGTGTCATTGGGCAGGGGGTATGGATCTGGAAAGCCCATGATGAGGTTGCCTTCCAGCCCCTCCTTGAGGTCACTGGCGTTGTATACCTGGGCATCTGAACATGAGCCGCTGCCTGAAGCATCAATGTACATGAACTTGTAGTCAGCATCGACCATGGCAAAGAGGACGATGCTGAAGAAGCCCTTGTAGTTGAAATAATTGGAGCCCGACTTGGGTGGTGCTTTGCAGGCCACGTGCTTCCCATCTATGGCTCCAACGGTGTGTGGGAAGTTTCACCTCTGGTACCACTGCTCTGCAACTTTCTTCCATCCTTCATCAGTGGAGGGGCACTGGAGGAGCTCCTCTAGGTATTCTTTGATGATGGCCTGCACCACTTCTCTGACCACAATGCTGACGGTGTTGTGTGGCACCCTCCAGCCGTACTGCATGCTCCTGTAGGTGGTCCCTGAGGCCAGGTGGTGCAGAGTGAGTGTCACCTTGAGCCCAGGGTCCAGGCTGGGGCAGCATTTGGTGCTCTGCTTGTCAGGCACTGCACAACTTCGTCAAACATGGCTGGCGGCATCCTCCTGAAGTTCTGGAATGCACGAGTGTCTTCATTTCTCAGCTCCACCATCAGCTTGTTATACAGTCCGTACTCTGCTCTTCTCCCGATCCATCTTCGGATCCAGACACTTCTTGGCCGCCTCCTTTTCTTCCCGTAGTAGAGTTCACAGAGCCTGTAGATGGCTTCGCACTGTTGCAGAAGGATGGTGGCTGCCAAAAGGACTGTGTTACGATCCACGATTGACATGACTGGATGTGTGGAAGAGGAAGAGTCAGATGAAGGCTGCAGAGGTCTGCACAGCTGGGCTGATGGGCTGAAAGTGAGATCCAGATGTGTTGCTCCCCCTTTTTATAGGCAGTATAGGTGTCCCTTTGCATCCTCTAGGCATCCTCTAGGCATTCTGTAGACATCGTTAATATCTGAGATAGGTCCCCTCTGCGAATGTTTTTTCCGTTTTAAATGCTTTGTTTCCATTTGGCATCCGTTCTGCATCCGTTCTGCGTCCGTTCTGCATCCGTTCCGCTTCCTCCCTGCGTCTGAGCGGATGCGAGTTGCGCGGATGCGGAACGGATGCTTAGCAGATATAGCGGATGCGTAATGGATGCAGAACGGATGCGTAGCGGATGCGTAGCGGATGAATTGGATACATTTTCCGCGCAAAAGTTTCTGAGCAGATGAAACGTCAATAGACGGATGCTGGACGGATAGAGAGGAAGCAAAACGGAGGCAGTGAGTACATCGCATTAACCAACAGATGGCAAGCTTTTTTGTCCGTTTTACATCCTCTTTGCATCCGTTGGTGCAGTGTGACAGGGGCTTAAGTCTCTGTGTACTGTGTTTGTCTCATAATAGCAGCCACACTGCAAAAGCTCTGACACAATGCTTTTGATAAACTGGTTTTGTCACAACATAATTAATCAGAATCACCTTACTTTCAAGGAAACTGTTTTAACATAAAATTTAAAAAACAATTTTATTGAACTTAGAATGTTCTTGGAAGTATATTCAGCTTAATCATTTGTTATTTGGTTTATTTAATCCAGATGCTATCACTGCCTTGGAAATTATACCATAATTTGAGGTTTTGGAAGAATTAATAGTAGCTCCTAAGCCAAAACCCCATTTTTAGAAAAAGCTGAAGAAAAATGATGAAATTGATTTTTATGTTATTTATGCATTACATAAATAACAAGTATGATGTCTCATCTCTGTAAATTCACAGAAGATCACTGTAAATAATGTGAAAATAACTTTTATCATCTTAAAATTAGGTTAAAGCAACAAAAATGTTTGTGGATACAGGACACCTCAGAAATTTTTCAAAAAAGCATAGTTAGAATTTTAGAAGTAAGTTCAACAATTCATATTATTTGATTTTATCCTAATATTGTTGCATGTGGAACTGCAATTCTAATTTGCAGTTACGACTGAACATGTCACTCTGCATTACTGTTATATTTACCATAGATGTTCTACCTGCTTTAATTCAACATAAGTCAAAATGAAAATGAACTAAAAATTAAATAGATAACTAAGCAAACAAATTGTATGCTTAAAAAAGCTATTTGTTCTCTTAGCTACATCCAGAGAGAAGACTTTTGAGAAAAATGGTCGATTTTTGGAGTTGTTTTATTTACAACTTATTTTTTCAGCCCCACCGTTTGTCTTCTTCCTCCTTTTTCATTCTTATTCCTATTTTTGAAGTTATACACTTTCACAAATACTGATGATATTGTTGTTTAGCTGTATTTATATTTTCTTTTTCTCATTCACTTAAACTCAAGATGATTGTGGGGCTGCCCTTGAAGAGCATCTGGAAGCTCTAGGTGGTGCAAAATGCAGTGGCCCACATGGTTTTGTGCAGACCCCAGTGTGCAACATGTATCACCTCTCCTGCAGGAGTTGCATTGGTTGTTGATTTGCTTCCAGGTGTAATTCAAGGTGCTGGTTGCCACCTTCATGGCTTGGGACCAGGTTATCTGAGGGAACATCTCTTGCTGGTCACATCTACCTGACTCAACATTCTCAAGGTAGAGAATGTTGCGGGTCCCATCCCCAAGGGAGATAAACCTGATGGGACCCAGAAGAAGGGCTTTCTCTGTGGTGGCTCCCTCTCTCTGGAATATCATTCCCCCAGAGATTAGAATGGCCCCCACTCTAATATTCTTCTGGAAGGCTCTGAAGACCTGGTTCTCTCAGTGGGCCTGGGGAACCCAGAGTGGGATGGAGCCCATTAAATGGCTTATGTGATCTGCTGTCTCCGGGGCATGGAGTAGGAGTTAAGGAGTGATTTGTTTTATATTGTACTATCATATATTTGATTTTTTTTTGTTAGTTTTTATTGTTTTTAAATGTGGTTTTATATTTTCTAAGCCACTTTAGTCACCATGGGCAAATAGGCGGCAATATAAATTTAATAAATAAATTTAAAAATATATTAAAATATTTTGCCCTTTTAAAAAAACACAACATTTTAATTAGTTCAGATCCCACTGTTACCCCGAGGAGTTATATTGTTAATACTGGCTGTTGAAGGAAGGGGAGAAGGGGGAAGAGAAAGTGGGCAGGGACAAGATTTGTAGTATCTGTCTTCTATAGATCACTGTTCCTCAGATTGGAGTTGTTGCTGCATCTGAATCAGTGAAATTGGAATGCCAGCAACTTTCATAGCAATCTTGAAAAATTGCTATCAAGATCAGCATAACAAACTCTGAAAAGTCAAGCTTATTGAAGATTGTCCAGGAACTCCTTTATTCAGCTGGGATCAGAACCAGCTTTCAAATCAAACCACATCAGTTCTGGCATTTATCATATAAACACAATTGCTTTATTCTCGGATACAGCAGTGGGTATAGAACTGTAATTTTGTTTGGGTTTTTTTAAAGTCAGCTTTGATTTTTCCCATGGCTCATATTGCTTAACCATGCTTTCCTGGAGAGACTCCACTTGGCTCGGTTCACACTAAGCCAGGATATCAAAACCACAATGGCTGAGTTCAGATACTGAATTACAAACAGTTAAACCACTCTATAGCTTAGCACAAGTGTGAACATAGTAGGTGATTATCTTCATCTTCTGTTTGTTTGTCTTATTTCTGATTTATTACATTCAACTTCTACAATCTTAAAATAAAGCTGAAGAATGGGGTACCTTGAACAGGCATACCTTAGCCATTTTCTCCTTGTTACCTTTTTCTGCAAAACACCCCTGCTCATTTCTCATTGCTCTTTCTTCCATAAATACAATATGCAAGATATTTGTATTTTGATTTAACTCTACTTGCTACTATTCTGCAAAGTGGGCCATGCATGAAAGCTTGGAATGATAAGAAATCAATCTCATATTGGAATTCCTATCTTTTTAATAGAAATGTTGCGAAGCAAAATAGATTGGTTTCCACATTCTATGTAATACTGTCAAATTTTCACTTTCCACCATGAGAAATACAACACATCAAATAACCATTGGGATCCTGAGAATCCCAATAAATATTCTAATGACTTAATAAGCAAGCATTAGATAATTGGACATAACTAAGATAAGGCAGAAGATGGGTGTGATGACCCATTTAATATATAGGTTCTTTTTCAATGGTTGAGAAAAATGGGGAAAATGGGATTTGGTGAAAGGACCAACACAAAAAACTATACAGTCATTTCCATGCCAGAAGCCATCATTCACATTTCAGAAGAGAATCCACTACTGATCCAGCCCAAATCTTCTGTTTGCTAGACATAGTAAAGCACAGAAGTAGATGGGAGGAGGAACAAGAAGAATTAGAAGGGACCTTGTAGGTCATCTACTCCAACCCCCAAGCAGGAGACCCTACATCATTTCTGACAGATGGCAGTCCAGTTTCTTCTTGAAAGCTTCCAGTGGTGAAGCTCCCACAACTTCTGAAGGTAAGCTGTTCTATTGGTTGGTTGTTCTCACTGTCACAAAATTTCTCCTTATTTCTAGATTGAACCTCTCCTTGATCAGTTTCCAACCATTATTCATTGTCTGGCCTTCAGGTGCTTTAGAAAATAGGTTGACCGCTTCCTTTCTATGGCAGGCCCTCAAATATTGGAATACTGCTATTGTATCTCCCCTCATCCTCTTAACTAGACTATTTGCCTGATTATGACTTCCTGTAACCATTCTTCATATCTTTTTGCATCAAGGAAGAGGAGGAGGAGGAGGAGGAGGAGGAGGAGGAGGAGGAGGAGGAGGAAGAGGAACACAAGTGTCTATTAGACTTATCCTATCATTCAAACAATGGCAGAGGTTGGACCAATAAGGAGAAGTCATATGTGCAATAGTAATGATGGCAGGCCCAATCAAATGGGGAATGTGTTTTAAGAATATGTTTCCAAACAGTCCTCCAATTCTGATATTGGCACAGTTTGCCAAGTTCAGAATTGCACCCTATTATTACTGTATAGTTTGCCATTTTCCCTGAAGCAAATAGCAAGAGATCCTGTTTATCTCCATGCCATAGAAAGCTTTACCTGTTAGCTTTTGCAAGTCAAGACATTCTTAGGAAGCAAGGAGAGAGCAGGTTGATTTCTGTTTGTGTGTTATCAATCACAGGGAAAACTCGTCCCTGTGTGGATTAAGCAAAACAAATCTGCTTCTAAGTTTATGTCAAAAGATGGGCTTCAACTTCTTCCCAGGAGAGAACAATTCTGATAGTTTGCACTCATGTCAGAGTGCAAGGGACTTCCAGGTTGAAAGAATTAGTTGGTGACATCACCGATGCCTGCGGGATGCCTAGTTGAGGACTCCTTTCATGTTTGAAGAAGTTGGAGAAATTGGAGTGAAGGATGGAAGTTCAACATTGCCCCACAGAAGCAGTCGGTCCTCGAATACGGGCTTGACAATCTCCATCCACATATCCTAATCACACAAGCCACCATACTCTTCTTCTAATAGTTAACCTGGAACTATTCGGGAAGTCCCCAAAAAGAGGAATGCATTCTGGGTGGTTTTGTTTTTGTTTATTTCAGTATATTTTACGAAAAGAAATATGACAGTGCTGGGAGAGTGATAATATCTGGGAAGAAGGACCTGGGAGAGGGATATGCTTTAACTTCATGAATGTATAAAAAAATTAAAATTGTAAATGGAAAATTGTAATCATAGCCACCTCTCATCAGTGGAGGTTGAATTGGGCATGTCATTGGCTCCATATCCCTGCATACATTTATGCAAGTACACAATATGTTTCCACTTCTGATTTGATTTGTTTATTGGTCAAAATGTGAACTTGAAAGTGAATCTTTGAAAATCGGGAACAAAAGACATCAGAGACTGTTAACTTGCTTTGCACTCCTCCAGGGAGAAACATTCGCATAATATTGAGTGAAATTCATGATCTCACTATGAAGTTCCCTGCAAATATTGTCATGTACTTATAGCATGAATATATAGAGGAAGAAAGCAATTGCTTAATAGTCCTTAAGCTAGTTCACTTTACAGCCCCATTCTCACATGCACATGCATGTCAAGATCTCACATGCTCAGGAATTCTGATATTTGTTGCACTAGTTAAGGTACTGGCCTAGAAACCAGGAGGCTGTGAGTTCTAGTCCCACCTTTGACGTGAAAGGATGTTGTGGGGAAAATAGGAAGAAGAAAGATTATTAGGTATGTTCACTTCTTTGAATTATTTCTAAAAATAATAAAGGCAGCTTTAAAAAAATTGTGATAAATGCATAAATTATCTTCATTCACTTCTATGGTCATGGGCAATCCATTTTGACCTTTTAAATGTACAAAAAAGAGTTCAGCTGGCAGGATGAACTATATATATAGTATCCATATAGTATCAAACTTGTGAATTCTCAAGCTTCCTCTTTCTGATATATATTCAAGATGGACAGTGATGTGTGTGTGTGTGTGTGATGTGTATATGTGTGTTACGTATGTGTACACTTTTGAGAGCAGGCAACAGAATTTTATTTTTAATGTTGGCAGTGTGCCCGCAGTAAAAATGACAATAAAGGTTATCTATATTTATCTATATATATCTATATTTGGATGGAGATTATACTAGGAGTAATGGTATCATTATGAGAAAGTCAGCAAAAGTGGGCATAGTTTTGCACAAATTTCACATTTTTCTCATTCAAAATATTGAAGTTTACAATAATTGCTAAGCAATAAAAAGAAAGACAACCACTCACCACTGAGAGAAACTCAAACTAGGGACTTGCTTACTTGCTCAGCTGCTGCTGGAGTTCCCCCTGGGTAGCAAAGCCCCCTTACTGTTTAAAAATTACTTATCTTAAACTAGTTTTGATCTGGCGTACCACTGGGCAGCTCCATCCTCCCACCGGGGGCCATCAGAATTTACTTGTAGCTGATAATCCCAAATGGCTCTACTGTTTGTTTTGTTTTTTGGAGGTTCAAACAACAAGAAAAAGAAAAGAACAAATCAACATGTTTCTTTCCTTAATTGTGTCTAGTAAATGAAGAGACTAGGAAGAGAGACCAGGACTATACCAGGAGAAAACCAGGACCGCCTGGGGTGGGTAGGGAGAATCAAGAACATTATCCAAAGAACATTTTACTGAACCCCCATCCCTGCCTTATTGCTTGAAGCAGTACTGCCTAGTTATCTATTTCTGAATATCTGCTGGGCAGGGGCAGGGTCTCTGCTGCTCCATAGCAGGATTATGCACATTCAGAGGTGATATTCAACAGTGGTAATACCACATTCAGAGGTGGTATTCTGACCAGTTCTGGAGAACAGATAGCAGAAATTTTTAGTAGTTCAGAGAACCGGCAAATACTATCTCTGATTGGCCAAACCTCCATCTAGTCTCTGCCTCCCAAGTCCCAACTGATCAGCTGGGTCTTCTTTTGTTGCCCTGCACAGGAGAATGGAGCTGGAAAGCAGGTTAGTGGGGTGGGGAGGGGATGGGATTTTGCAATAACCTTCCCTCTGGAGTGGGATAGGAATGGAGATTTTACAGTATAACCCTAACCGCAACCCTAACCCCTGCGACACCACCAAGCCAGGCCCACCAAGCCACACCCACAGAAGCTGTAGTAAAAAAAAAAAAAGAATCCTACCAGTGTGCACATTGTTAAGCTCCATCTCTCCCTACCACCACCACCATTTAAAAAATGTATAATTACCTCTGCACTTGGCATCTGAAGTTGCAGTACAGTCCTTCTCCATGATCTCATCCTCCTCACACACTGTGCAAGGAAAGCAGGGGTCCACATGGTTGGCTTCATCAGAATACGTCCCCGCCGGGCATTTCTCACACAATGTATTCTGATTTTCCCCACAAGGATAGACAAGCCCGTAGCCTATTTCACAGATGCGGCACTTTTTACATTTATTGTTCTTATCCCGGTAGAAGCCATAGATACATTTGCAGATGGTGTTGTCTGATTCCACACAAGGAGCCGACATGCTTTCCAGACCCACACACTCTTTACAGGGCTTACATGGCTCGGTGGCACTCACTGTATCTGAATAGCTGACGCCTGTAAAACATTGGAAAGTTGAAGCAAGTAAAATGAGAAGTGGGTTACCATATCAAATGACTGGATTATTGTAAGACTCCATCTGACAATAATGGGCTCCTTTCACCCAGATACATGCAACCCCTGGGAAGCTGGGGACCTACACAATAGTGCTCAATGGCTAGGGGAAGTCAAGGGCTGAAATGGATGGTGATACAAATCGTCATTCTGCCATATAGGTGGCAAAACCTCACATGTAAAATTGGGGAAGATGTTTATTTTCTTTTGGGTTTATTTGGGCTTATGTCCAAGGAAATAATGTGGATCCCTTGCACAACTTAAGACACCTTTCACAATGCCTGTCACAATGCCTTCGAAAAATCTCAGAAAACACATGTCTCTCAGGAACAAGTTCACGCTGGGTATTTTGTGATTGATCAGACTTTTGCGGAAGGCCAGGCCAGGAAACAGAGGCAATGGGTTTGTCTGAAACAATACTTTATTAAACTTTACTTCTTTTGCAACTATTTCTCTAACATCATCGCTATGGCTTTCCAAATGACCAGAATAATTGTTCTACATCCATCACATGCTCTCATTTCCAAATGCACCATGGCCTTACTTATTTGCCACTTACATGAACTTAATCTAAAAACTGGAAAACACAGCACAATTTAGCTGTTTTTAAAGCCTCTTTAAAGCCTTTATCAATGGAAAAGGCTTTAGAGAGATGCAAAAATGGGTTTTAGAGCTTCAGCTTGCTCATTCCTGCTTTGGCAGAAGATTAAAAGGGTTAATATGGCTTCTTCTCCCAAAGAAAACCAGTCTGAGCCTGATAAACCTTTATGGTGATGATGACATGATCAGGGGCTAAGATCTACCCAACTTTCCTTGGATACTTGTACCTGTTCTTCTCCTCTGGTCATTGAGGCCTGCTCTCCATGGCCATTTTGTTGGGCAATGAGAGAGACTAGAAATTTGGTTTCCACAGAGACATCTAATCTCTGATAGTTAAATCTGTTGAGAGGGAAACAGGTGCACACCACCTGCATGGGAGATAGATTTGAATCAAGAAAAGGGCTGGTTCTGACAATTGCAAATTACTGGTTCTGTTCCAAAAGAGTGCATTCCAATATTCTGCTGCTTTTTCTTACAAGAAAAAGTTGTTTGGTTGTGCATTTTACTATTTTTAATCATGGTGAAGAAGTGCTGTTTTCTCAATCCAGTTTCTCCTGCTCCTCAAAAGTCTTCCTTCCAGAAAACCAATAGGACTTGTTCTGTGGCAACCACAAACAGATTATTGGGATGAAGCATCTGTCCTTTAGCAACCTGCTGTTTAATCCCTGACATTCCCCCACCCTTTTCAATTATCTATCTATCTTCCCTCCTTCCTTCTATCCCTTCCTCTCCTCCTCTCTCTCTCTTATCTATCATCATCTATCATCTGTGTTATGCTGCCCATTTTCCCCCAAACCTGCCTCACCACATGTGGGTAGGGGAAAATAAATCCAGAAAAATCCACCAACCACTGCCCTTAAGTTGTCCCACAGAGGTAAGGGGTATGTAAGGATGGATGTCCCAGGCAACCTTTTTTAATCTGTAGACACAGAGTTTAGGTATGAGAGTAGCACCAATTGTGCAATCATAGTTTTCTGCCTGCTCAAAAACTGGATGAAAGTGCACTCTGAGGAAGAGCTTTATGTCTAGAGAAATAGAAGAAGGGGTCCTCTATAATTTTGTCCAGGCATTGGTTAGTTGACAGGGCTGTATAATTGACAATGTTAGCACAAAGTCTCTTATTCCCAAAGATTTGCTGTTCGCTTACAGAGCAAGCAACTGCTCTGTAGTTCAAGATTGTTGCTGAGGTTCAGCAAGCAAGTTGTTTTATTTGAAAGAGCTAGAATGGATGCAGGTATTCCATGATATCACTGAAGCTTGACTGGTTAGTATTTCTGGGGGGTTGTTGTAGGCCTGACATTGAAGAGTGGCTTGCATTTGTGGACCAAGAGAAAGTAACTTTTTTCAGTTACACATTTTTTTTTCCATACTGAACTTTCACCTCTCTTCCTTGGCATTTTTTTTTCTCATAGAAATTTGGCAGTTTGATCTCTGGTATCTCAAGATTGCAAAATAGGAAGCTACATGTTACAAACTGTTTAGACTTATTTAAATCAAAGTTCAGAAATGTTTTGTTGACAAAAAATAATAACAGGTAATCAGTTCAATGGAAAATGTTTGCCTTCTCTTCATGTTTTTTCACCTCAAACAGCAAGATTCTGGTAAGTTAATTTAAAAAAAATTTTTTTTACAAAACAATCATGTTTAATTGAAGGAACCACAGATCTCCTGAACTTTGATGCTCCTAATCTCTTCTTGGTCTTTTGGGGGTAAGATAAAATGAAGTAGGATTTTAATTTTCCCAGACCAAAGTACTTTCCCATAACTATTGTTTAGTTTCTGTACTTCGAATATCTTTGAAAGTATCTTAGTTTCATCCCACAGAAAAAAGTAGCAAAAAAGATTGTAATAACACAGAAGTTCTATTTAAATATAAAACCTAATATCTCCCTATCCCCACTCCCCAATACAAACATTAAATCATTGAAGCCAATGGTCACCCTCTCCTCTTTTGGTATGAATTACATGAATTAATTACAGCTTATATGAAGTACAAGTATTCCTCATCTTATAACCATTCCATATGTTCAAAGTTAAAAGGCTACAGAAAAGAAATTATGACCAATTCTTTACACTTATTACTATCCCAGCATCCCCAGGATCACATGATCAAAATTCAAATGCTTGGCAACTGACATGTATTTATAATGGTTGCAACTGCCCCCAGGGTAACACGATCACCATTTGTGACCTTCCCAGTTGGCTTTTCATAAGCAAAATCAGGGGAGGAACCTTGTTTCACGAAATAACCTTATGATTCTCTTAACAACTGCAGTGTTTTACTTGACAACTATGGCAAAAAAGTTCATAAAGTTGGGCACGACTAACCTTGCTTAGCAATGACAATTCTGGTCTCAATTGTCATAAGTCAAGGACTACCTGTATTGTCTTTTGAAATTTCTGATTTTGTCAATGAGTGTTACTGTAAAACTTGAATTTCAGATTATGGAATAGGAGTAAAAAAGTTCTCATTTTCCCTACCATACGTGACTTTCAGATTTTGATACCTGAACAGTCCTTATTTTAGCAAAATTATTTTGTATGGTTTCTAAAAAGAGAAAGTGATAGTTAAAGGTTCTTTTCCTCAAAGCCTAGAAAATTAGTTATTATTATTGGTTTTCCCACTTTTCTAAATGGAAACAGTTATAGGAACTTGTGGGAGTAAAAAGGTTAAGTCTTATCTCTTTTCAATGTCATAGTCTTGCTCTGACTCCACTGCCAGGTTGCTCTTACTTTAGAGCAGTGGTCGCCAACTGGTGGGCCGTGGCCCACTGGTGGTCAGCAAGAAAATTTTGGTAGTCCACAGAGAAATGTCACCTGCAGAGCACCCCCAAAGCAATTAATCCAGGCTGTGCAGGAACACAACACTGCACCGCCCACATAGCTCACGGGAACCCTCCCCACCCACTCACTCCTTACCTGGCAAACTTGCCTGCTAAGTTGCTATTTTTCCTTTTTCTGACCATCAGCTGTTCTGCTGTGCCAGGAGATTTAGATTAGCTAGAAAGCAGGAAATCATTGGATTTCTTGCTTTCTAGCTAATTTTTAGATCTTCAGCTCTGCTTTTAAGCAGAGCCAATCCTTCCTTAGGACTGAAGCAGTGCAGATGGAGCAAGCCGATGTCAGAAACACAGATCTTTAAATGATTCTGTGATTCTTTGAGCAACTCAATCTTCCTGCCTGCTTTGCCTGATTTTGGGCAAAAGATGCTATTTTTTATATAAAAAAATCAATATTTACAGACATGATATGTTTTGAGTTAATTTTGTTAGTTTGCTAGGAAATTTTTTACATACAAGCCATGCCCAGCCAGCCACATGATCACCAGGCCACACCCACAGAACTGGTTAGTGGTCCCCAGGATTTAAAATTATGAGTTTGGTGGTCGCTGAGGTCCAAAATGTTGGCGACCCCTGCTTTAGAGTAATGAAGTATTCAGTGGCTTATTTCATGCTCTACACTGAACATTATGAGGACATAAACCATTTTGGACTGGGGAAAAATATTTCACAGAGAAAGCCAGATACCCGTTAGGAAGACTTCAAGCAAGACAAAATTGGATCTTGAATTTCCCAATAACTGCTATAGAATAGAATAGAATAGAATAGAATAGAATAGAATAGAATAGAATAGAATAGAATAGAATAGAATAGAATAGTACATTGAATATTGAATATTGAATATTGAATATTGAATATTGAATATTGAATATTGAATATTGAATATTGAATATTGAATATTGA
>BLBF01000051.1:8263851-8273969 GCA_015471245.1 Laticauda colubrina
ATTGAATATTGAATATTGAATATTGAATATTGAATATTGAATATTGATATTGAAAAATGTCAATATAATTTCTATTACAGAAATTTTTGTTAATATTTTTAATATTCTGCTTTTTGTAAACCTTTTAATATCTTGAACTTTCATAAAGTATTTTTTAATTAAAAAAAGAATAGAATAGAATAGAATAGAATAGAATAGAATAGAATAGAATAGAATAGAATAGAATAGAATAGAATAGAATAACAAAGTTGGAAGGGAGGTCTTCTAGTCCAACCCCTTGCTTAAGCAGGTAACCCCTATACCATTTCAGATAAATGGCTATTCAATCTCTTAAAAACTTCCAGTGATGGAGCATTCACAACTTCTGGAGGCAAGTTGTGCCACTGATTAATTGTTCTATCTTGTCAGGAAATTTCTATTATAAGCTAACTCTCCAAAACTGAATATAATATGTAGAAATTGTGTCTAACAAGCATTAATAAATTTAGCAGCCATAAACTGGTCCAATCTTCTTTGTTTGTATTAGTGGGCATCATTACCTCTCACAGTAATGAATTCCACAATTTGACTGTGCTCTACTTCAAGAATAATTTCTTTTTAATCTGTCCTAAATCTCCCAATATTCAATTTCACTGGGTTCTCCTTGAGTTATAACATGAATCACATCCATTTGTTCACATGTATAATGTATTATATACACTTATATTAAGCTATCCTTTATTCAACTCCTCTTTCCTTTAAAAGGCCCAGTCCCACTGCACTTACGGATGCAAAGAGGATGTAAAACGCTAAAAAAAGCTTGCCATCCATTGGAAAATGCTATGCATCCATTGTGTACTCACTGCATACGTGTTTCATACGCTCTATCCATCGAGCATCTGTCCACTGCAATTTCATCCGTGCAAGAAGTTTTGAGCTGCACAAAACTTTGTGAACGGATGAATTTTCCGCCATGTACGATGTAAATCCGCGACATATACAGGCAACAAACGTTCTATGTCTGTTATCATCTGTTAAACGTCCGCTATATCCTCTCTGCATCCTCTGGCCATCCCCTCAACTCACATCCGCTGCAGCTGAAAATGGAAAGAGGGAGGAAACAAAAGGTACATGGAACGTCTATACAACATTAGTAGCACGGAAATAGAAAGGATGTAAGCGTATGCATCTCATATATAAAGTATTCAAAATGGACAAAACGTTTGTATCTGGGATGTATCTCGTATATTTAGGATGTCTGCAGTATGTCTACAGTATGTAGAAGGCCCCATAGTGGACAACCGATATTTTCTATAAAAAGGGGGAGAAAATCATCTGGATCACTGGGATGGTGGACCATACAATCCCACTATGGTTGCACTGGAGGTTTATCTATCCCACAACTATCCCCATCTATTCCACAAGCATGCAAAGGCTTAACCATTTCTTCAAAGTTTTCACCAACACTTTATAAAAGGCCCTGTCCCACTGCACTTACAGATGCAAAGAGGATGTAAAACATTAAAAAAAGCTTGCCATCCATTGGAAAATGCTATGCATCCTTTGTGTACTCATTGCATACGTGTTTTATACGCTCTATCCGTCGAGCATCTGTCCACTGTGATTTCATCTGCGCAAGAAGTTTTGAGCTGCACAAAACTTTGTGAACGGGTGAACTTTCCGCTGTGTACAATGTAAATCTGTGACATACGAGCAACAAACGTTCTATGTCTGTTTATCATCCGTTAAATGTCCACTGTATCCTCTCTGCATCCTCTGGGCATCCTCGCAACTCACATCCACTGCAGCTGAAAACGGAAAGAGGGAGGAAACAAAAGGTACACAGAACGTCTACACAGTATTAGTAGCACGGAAATAGAAAGGATGCATTTGCATCCGATATACATCCGCGCGGCATCCCCTTTCTTTCCTTTCGGCGTATGTGATGCATCCGCTTCATCTGCTATGCGTCCGCTTCAAAATTCTCCCCCGGAACCCCTTCGGAGGTGTCATCCCCTTCCATCTGCTAGGCTTCCTATGAACATCTGTTTAACATCCCCGCTACATACTACCCACGTCCGTTCTTTTCCGTTCTTTTCCATTCTGTTTATGCAAATTTTTGCCACTTTTTGGAGCGGATGACAACGGATGGAGCCATCCCTGAAATTTTGCTCGTCCCCTGTGTCCTTTATGCACACATTTTGCGTCTGTTGTCCAGTGAGACCGGGCCTTTAGTAAACAAAATGAACCAAGTAAACCAAGTGTCTTAAGCAAAGATAACCTTTATTAACTTTCTTAGGCAAACTTTATGACTTTATTAAATAAGCAAAATGAACCAAGTAAACTGTATTAAGTGTCTTAAGAAAAGATAAACTTTCTTAGGTAAACTTTATAACTGTATTAAATAAGCAAAATGAACCAAGTAAAGTGTCTTAAGCAAAGATAAACTTAACAAGTAAACAACTCAGTCTCTGAGAAACACTATTCTCAGTCACTCTGAGTCATGTCCATGGTCTCAGCTGTTAAGTGGGCAGGAACTGTGGAGGTGGCTGTGGCTTGAGTGCTGGTCTGAGGCACCATTGGGGTGCTTGGCCCCGAGGGTACAACAGGTGGTGGTGTGTTCAGGAAGCTATCTGAGAGCTGACTCAGTCCTGTGAGGTTGAGAGGGCCCTCATCAAGGACTTGAGATGTCAGGCCCAATACTGATGACAGATTGTCCGTTGACGGGCTTGGCTGTGGGGTGGAGGAAGGGTTGGGAGGAGTGTAGTGGGACTGTCTGGTCTGCAGCTGGGTGAGGTGTGGCGTCTATGGCATCCGATGAACCTGGGCCTGGACTGGGAAGTTCTGCTTCTGCTGTAGGAAGTCCTGGTAGTCGTAGCCTCAGTAGGTGAGGAGCTGTTGAAAGCCATGGAAGGACTGTGACATCGTCTGGGGTGGAGGAGCAGACCTGGACTGGGTAGGAGCAGCTTCAGCTGGGCCTTGAGGGTTATGCAGAAGTGCCGTTATCTTCTACTTCATCACCTGGTACTGGGCCTCGGGCAGGCCCCTCAGGGTCTGGCTCACGTAGGTGATGAAGGTGTTCTGGCCTGAGGATGCTCTGTTCAAGTGGACCAGCTGAGAGAGAAGTTCTGTGCTGGTCTTCATTGTGTCCCTGATCTCCAACAGCACACTGTGGTCCTGGCCCTCCAGTCTGCTTCTCTGCCTGCATCTTCTGGAGCTGGGGGTGGGGGTGGGTTGGCCTCTGCTTCTTCCTCCATTTGTGACAGACAGGAGATCCTCCACGGGATCCTCCAAGTCCACTGGCATGGGGAGTGCAGCTGTCGGGGGGGTCTCTGTGTGGGGCCCTCTGAAGACACCTGCACAGACAGGGTAGCTGGCTCCTGGTTGGAAGAGGACTGGCTGTCTGTGGGCTGTCTGAGGGAGAGGGGTCTCAGAGGGGCTGCTCCTCGGTGGTGGATCTCACCCTACAGGAAACTGCACTTGGCCATGACATACATCTCCCTGTCAGTGAGCTTGACAGCAGCCTGCCCAGATTTCTTGAGGTGTAGCTTGCCATACCAGGTATGCATGTGCTTCCACCATCCTGGGAGTACTTCTGCAGTGTACCCCAGGCTCTCTGCCTTGTCTCTCCAAGCTGCCTGCTTCTTCTTGGTGTCACGATAGAGTCTGTGGCCCTTTCTCCAGAGGTACTCTTTCTTCCTCAGCCATTCCAGCATCTCATCCTCATGCTCCTCAGAAACAGTGTACTGTTTCCTCTCTCCCTTCTCCTTTTCTTGCCTCTTTCTCCCTCTGGCAGGGACTTCAGCAGGGCCTTCAGCATCAGGGCCTTCTGGAGATTCTTCAGGGCCTTCAGGGGCTTGAGCAGCAGAGCCTTCAGGGGCTTGAGCAGCAGGGCTTTGAGGGGATTGAAGGCTTTGGGGCTGGTCCACCACAGCAGCATCAGCTTCAGAGTCAATGCCAGGGGGTGGGATGCTGGTTCTGCCCTTCTTCACCTTGCCAGGGCTTGAACGAGTAGGCATGGACTTCCTCTTCTTGCCTGACTGACGAACCATGGTGTTCCTGCAAGATGTATCTGGCAGCACGTCTTTCCCCTGTATGCTGACTGCGTGCGTGCTGCATCCTTTTATATCTGTGGAGCTGATGCAATTCATACTCCCCGCATGCGCAGTGAACGCTTTGCATCCAATATATATCAGCACAGCATCCTCTTTGTTTCCTATAGGCGTCCGTGATGCATCCACTTCATCCGCTATGCACCCACCCCTTCCACTATGTGTCCGCTTTGAAATTCTCCCCCGGAATCCCTTCGGAAGTATCATCTGCTTCCATCCGTTTTCATCCGCTAGGTTTCCTATGAACATCCATTTAACATCCCCGCTACATGCTACCCACGTCCATTCTTTTCCGTTCTGTTTATGCAAATTTTCGCCAATTTTTGGAGCGGATGACAATGGATGGAGCCACCCCCGAAATTTTGCTCGTCCGCTGTGTCCTTTATGCATACATTTTGTGTCCGTCGGCCAGTGGGACCGGGCCTTAAGCTAAAACCCCACAAATCTTAATCTTAAGTTCTTTGATATTATATGTACTTTGGCTATTACAGTGCAATAGCTGTAATTAATTCACTGTAATTGGGTCCATCCATCATACTTCTGGCCTTGTTTTCCTTCCATCTTTCCCAGAATTATAGACTTTCAAAAAGGGTAGGTCTTTATGTATTCAAAATATGATAATTTAGCCTGATTATTTGTCCTTTGATGGATAATTCCAGGTTGATTATCTTGATTATCCATGGAATTCTCAAGTGTCTTTACCAAAAAAGTTAGATGCTTTTGATATCACAATTAATTAATCTTTTTTTCTTAAACTGCAAACTTAAACATTACCTTACCTTCAAATTTTCCAAACCTAATAACTTTTGCTAGATTTTTTTTTTGCACCATTTTTAGTCCATAGCAATTAACTTGGAATAATAATCACACAGTGATATTGCCAATCTGAGAGGTAACCATGGATTTCAGATAATTCTTTCCACTTTGTTATTCTCAATTTTCCTTCTTTTAAGGAATAGAACAAGAATAGAGAGAGAGAGAAAAATCTAGGCAACCAACCAGCAGATCTGAATGAGAGGATGGGACATTGGGACATGTTCTTACATGTTGCTGTTTTTTAAAATCAAAGATGTCTATGATTCAGATTCTTCAAAGTGTAGGATCCTTGATTTATGGCAGTTGTTCAGCCCTGATAAACCATTGCCAGATCAATGTATTTAAATAGATGTCCACATTATAAATTAGGTTCAAGACATTTCTGCTTCATACATATTATTTTATATTCTTTTCAAATTATCCAGTATTATCATGCTAAATAAGGATCAGATAATCCTAATTGATGATGACATCATAGCAATTTTCCAATATTTGAGAGACTGTCACAAAGAAGATGGGGTCAACCTATTTTCCAAAGCACCAGAAGACAAGACAAGAAACAATGAATAGAAACTTATCAAGGAATGAAGCAACCTGGAATTAAGGAGAAACTTCCTAACAGTGAGGACAACTAACCAGTGAAATAGCTTAGAAGTTATGGGTGTTTCATCACTGGAGGTTTTAAAGAAGTGACTGGACAGCCAGTTGTTTGAAATGATGTAGAGTCTCCTGTTTGAGCAGGGGGTTGGATTAGAAGACCTCCAAGGTCCCTTCCAGTTCTATTCTGGTTGATGCAGTTGAACATACTTTCAAGAAAGCTACTATCTGTCACCTTTCCTAAGTGTATCCCTTGCTTGCTCCTTCCGGTCCCAAATTAAGCAGTACCTTGTGAGTCCTGAAGGCTGGGGGAAGATATGTTGGAATTTGTGTAACTATGTATGGAAGGCATAATCCACTTGCTATTAATTGCTGCACAGTTATCATCTGCCCATATCAATAAAATTGACCCAATTCCTTCATAGGATGAATCATACACCACTGAGTATTATAAAAGTGCATTTTACTGCCTAAAGAGGCCATATATTATGATTTAATGGGGAGTTGAACTAGTGGAAGGAGCTCAGCACACAAGCTGACAAGGTTAAACAATGCATTATGATTTTGCTTTGGCTCCAGTGAGCCTGCCTACACAGAAAGCAAGAGCAGAAGCTCTCCAATTTCACAGGTATGAAGAGCTGGAGGTGGAGCAGCACTAAATGTCTATTGCTAAGATCAGGCCTCTGAACAACCTGGTATATTTTTGATGGCATAGAAGGAACAACATTACCAAGTGATATTCTTTTTGACTGCAACAGCATACTCTAAATTGATCGGAGAATTTGGTTCTTAGTCTGAACAGCTTCTTAGGAGTATTCAGCAGAAACATTTTTCTGATGTTTTTCCTTCAGCTTTAATTCAGTTGAAGAATAAGACAAATCACTTCCAATGTTTCTTTCAAAGAAAAGGATGGTTTGTCTGAAACTCTAATAATGAGTAAAACATTGTTGCATTTATTTATTTGGAAGAAGCCCAAGGGTCTATCAGTGAATGTTTACATAGAAACTTGGAAATGAATTTGAGTATCTGCAGGATATTTTTTTTCTATCTCCATTTGTCTTATACAAGGCAAGAAAAGACCCAGGAGATGTGATGGGAGCTAGCACAATGATTCTTTTCAAAACAGGCAGGAGAATAACGATGTGGCAATCTTTTGTCTTTTTTCAGACAGTTTTCATTACAAGCATATTCTCATTTGTGCTCACTTTTTTTCTCTATTATTTTTTCTAACTATTTTTCAAATATATGATATATTTAATATATCAGATGGTATGAATTTCTTTAATTACATTACAAGAATTTTAATAGGATTAATCTTGTCTTAGTTTCCCTAATTTTCATTTATCAGCTGCATTTGAATCCAAAAGTGCTGAAGAGTGGAAGCTAGATGGTTGATTAGAGGTTGCAGTGAAATCTTTTTAGTGGTCTGCAAATATCTTCCTGAATTCTCACATTTCTAATAAAGAAAGACCTTCTAAGGCAAATCCTCCCACTGGTTTCTTTCACATTGAGGAAAAAGGAAAGGATGGGGAAAAATGTAACCAAAAAAGTGGTATCAACAGTTTCGACATTCACCATTTCCAACAATATAATAGCGCTAGAAGAAATTCAAAATAAATTATCAAGCCCCTTAATAATAAGAAAAATAGGAACCCCTTTCACACAAAGAGAAAAACAAGAGAAATTTCAGATAATATTATTTGAATCCAATTCTGACTGCCCATCCCAGTCACTTCTCAGTGTTCACAATTTACATCCATTTGAATTGCAATGGACTTTAATCTATGCAAAATATTTCTCTTCTTCCCATCTAAGCAAACAAATAAGCCCGTATGAGGTTAAGAAAGAACTTCAGCTGAAGAAACTTCCTCTGAAAAGTATGGTATTTATGGATTTGATGAAGCAACTCAGTTCTTGCTAAGCTATTTCAATTTTTTTCTCTTGCCAGTTACTTTATTAAGGAATAATAAATTTATATATGTGGTCAACAAAAGATGGACAAGGACTGGGAAAAAATATTTGTTGGAGGCAAAGTCCAAATGACCTTAAGGGGAAAAAACCCTTCAAATTTAAACCAGAGCCAAATGGAGAGAATAGCTTAAGAGGAGGTACTGAGGCTATAGTAGGGAAATTATGAGGCATCCTAAAAACCTCATAATTAAATACTTGAAATGCCTGGAGTTTAATGTTCAAGGCCTTCAGTAACTCTCTTTGAATCCATTTATTCAAAGAACAAGATATGAGAAATTAATAAGTCTGTAATGTCTCCTTCCAATTAAGCTTAATACTTGAAGACTTCATGAACAGGTTCATATGTTTTTTATTTCAACAACAATGATTGACTGTTGTCTTTTTCTCTGGTGCATTTGACTTCCCAATGCAGTCTAGGGTCATGGAATTCTTGGGTACTCTCCAATTTTTAACCAGATTGTCTGAGTTTTCAAACTCAGACAAGATCAATATGGTGCATGATAGAGGTAAAGGATAGTGGGCAGGGACAGAGAGGTTATAAGTGTAATTGAGACATGGTAGGATGACTCCCATGATTGTAATGTAACCACATAATGATACATCAAAGAAATGCCTCAGAAAAAAAAATGTCAAAAATATGACATAATATGACAATACACCCATTGAGAAAATCCAAACAATTGAGCAAAATGGAGAGCATCCAACAGAATGCAGAAGCCATGTGGATGACTTTGGGCCATTCATTCCTCTCTTAGTTCAACATGTTTCATAAGGTTGTTGTTGTAGTGGTGAAAATAGGGGTGGGGAGAATACTACATAGGCTAACCATCTTGAATTATTCATAAAAATAGTGCAGTAAAAGTGGAATATAAATAAATAGGAAAGAAGGCATGAAAACAGCACTTGCTTTCTACAAATCAAAGAAAAGGTTCCGGCAACATTTTCCTGAGACAAATTACAGATATTTCAAAAGAGTAAATATAATTGGATTATAATATGCAGCTTTTCTAAGCATACACACACACAAACACACACACACACACACTCGTTTATTAATGAGGGCAGGTTTCCAAATGGTTGGTAGGCGGGAGGTATCATTAATAAACGAGTAACAAACATGAAGAATGACACCAGACCCACACCTGCAAGTGCCACACAAGATGCTACCACCACACTTCCACACAGAAAAAAGACTCACACCCACACAGAAGAGGAGACACGACCACGAACCAGAAACCATACTGCAGCTGCACCACTACCCGCTTCAAACCCCTCTGACCCATACAAGAAGCAAACTGACACCCACCATGAAGATGTGGCACGACCACGAACACGAAGCCAAACAACAAGATCACAGCTCACCAGCTCAAATCCCCCAGTAACTAAGACTAACCTGAGCACAACCAAGCCCTCACCTAAGCAGAACACACCCCCAGCCAATCAGAACACAGCCAACCCTCCTACCAATCAGAACATAGCCAAACCCCCACCCAATCAAGTCACACCCCCACTAGCAGTTAAAAGGAAGAAGCAGCTGCAAGCTCACATTACTCTGAGAAGCACAGAGCTGAAGAAACAAGCCTGAAGATGATGAATGAGATTTCATCGAAACGTTGCCTAGATACTTCCAATTCTACGCGGGAGAACACCCGAATAACCAAAGATCCACATATATATATATATATATATATATTTGTTTTCTTAGGTTTTCGCGGGTACTTACATGTGTGCTGTTTAGCTTCCTTCGGGTATTATCCCACGTCATTGTAGTTCTGTTAAAGTTGTAGCAACGTTTCAGCAGAATCTCATCTGCCATCTTCAGGCTTCTGTATGGATGTGGGTCTCACAGTGTCTGGTTTCAAATTCGAGGCTGGTCTATTCTGATTGGCTAGGAGTCTGGGTCTGTGTTCACTGGACCTGGAGCTTGATTGATTGGTGTCTCTGGCCTCCTCTGTCCGTTTTGTGGCTTTGATTGGCTGGCAACACTCTGTTCCTGTGTTGGAGGCTTTCAGTGCAGCTTGGCTTTGTATGAAAGGACGGCTTCGTGTGAAAGGACAGAAGCTAGATTTCACCTGGGTGCCTGGTGGGGGGGTGTTTGAGTTGGAGGCATCAGAGGGAGTCTGTTTGTGCTCAGGTGTTTGTCTGTTTTGTGGTGTGGAGATCTTTCTATTTGAGAGTGCAGGCTTCCAAATGATTGACAGTCTGCTGGAATCATCTCTTCTATTCATGCTTTCAGGTCTTTTTTCAATCTCTATGGCTTCTCTGATGATTCTGTGGTTGGGGTTTTCTATAATGGCTAGGGTTTTAGTGCCATTGAAGTTGATGTTGTGACCTGTGGTTTTCATGTGTTGGACTAGTGAGGAGGTCTGTTGCAGCTTCATATGTACAAAACTCATACAACTTCTTAGAAATGATCAAAGATCTACATGTGGAACAAGAAGATCTGCTTGTAAGTTTCGACGTGGTTTCACTATTCACTCAAGTCCCGATAAAAGAAACTCTTGAAATCATCAAAAATAAATACCAACCAGCTAAAGACCTCATGGAACTAACGAACACTGCCTAACCAACACATATTTCATATACAAAGGACAAAGATACAAGCAAATTGAAGGAGCCCCTATGGGATCACCACTGTCACCC
>BLBF01000051.1:8328969-8358578 GCA_015471245.1 Laticauda colubrina
AAAAAAAAAAAAAAGGCAGCAGCAGCTACAATGGCATGATTAAACCTCAGTCGTTTGGACTAACAAAAGAGCTGCATTACATGGCTCAAGACAAATTTTTTCTCTATGATTGACTGTGACGATTCAGTGAAGAACTCTGATTGGTCTTCTCATTATGCCTAATTTGTTGGTCATGATTAAGAAGAAACACCATCTTGATTTTTCTGATGCTGCCCTGCAGACATCCCAGGAAAAAGAATAAATTATGCTGTTAACAAGAAAGAGTCATGAAAGTCAAGAAGCAAATCTGGGAAGAATGATTAGCCAAGATGCCAAGGCATTTGTGGAAAAGATTAAAAATGACAAAACACTTCATTCTCCCCATCTCAGGAAAGATGACATGTCTCTATGAAGACTGGGGCTTTTAACCTGAGATAGAACAGAGTTGAAAATGTTTTTTTCAGTGCTTGAGGCCAAATGGAAAAATTGTAAAGAGATAATAAAAAATGCATTTTTCTCTGTCCATATGCAGTTTTCTTAAGCCCATTTCACACTGAACCAACGGATGCAAAGAGGATGGAAAATGGACAAAAAACCTTGCCATCCATTCGAAAATGCGATGTACTCACTGTCTCCATTTTGCTTCCTCTCTATCCGTCCAGCATCCGTTTATTGACGTTTCATCCGCTCCGAACGTTTTGGGCTGCCCAAAACTTTTGCGCGGAAAATGTATCCAGTTCGTCCGTTCTGCATCCGCTACACATCTGTTACGCATCCGTTACGCATCCGCTATATCTGCTTGGCGTCCGCTGCGCATCCGCGCAACTCGCATCTGCTCAGACGCAGGGAGGAAGTGGAACGGACGCAGAACGGATGCAGAACGGATGCAGCACGGAAACAAAGCGTTTAAAGCGGAAAAAATGTTTGCAGAGGGGACCTATCTCAGATATTAAGGATGTCTAGAGGATGCCTAGAGAATGCCTAGAGGATGCAAAAGGACACCTATACTGCCTATAAAAAGGGGGAGCAACTCGCCTGCATCTCACTTTCAGAACAGCAGCCAAGCTGTGCAGACCTCTGCAGCCTTCATCTGACTCTTCCTCTTCCACAGCATCCAGTCATGTCCACCATGGATTGTGACAAAGTCCTTTCGGCAGCCACCATCCTTCTGAAACAGTGCGAAACCATCTACAGGCTCTGTGAACTCTACTATGAGAAGAAAAGGAGGCACCCAAAAAAAGTCTGGGTCCAAAGATGGTTCGCCACAAGAGCAGAGGACAGACTGTACAACAAGCTGATGGTGGAGCTCAGGAGCGAAGACATTCGGACGTTCCAGAACTTCATGAGGATGCCTCCAGCCATGTTTGACGAAGTTGTGCAGCAGCTGACACCCAGGTTCACCAAGACAAACACCAACTTCCCGCCCAGCCTGGAACCTGGACTCAAGATGGCACTCACTCTGCGCCACCTGGCCTCAGGGACCACCTACAGGAGCATGCAGTACGGCTGGAGGGTGCCATCCAACACCATCAGCATTGTGGTCAGAGAAGTGGTGCAGGCCATCATTCAAGAATACAAGGAGGAGCTCCTCCAGTACCCCTCCACTGAAGAAGGATGGAAGAAAGTTGCAGAGCAGTGGTATCAGAGGTGGAACTTCCCCCACACCGTTGGAGCCATAGATGGCAAGTACGTGGCCTGCAAAGCTCCAGCCAAGTCGGGGTCCACTTATCACAACTACAAGGGCTTCTTCAGCATCATCCTCTCCGTCATGGTCACTGCTGACTACAAGTTCATGTACATTGATGCTTCAGGCAACGGCTCAGCTTCAGATGCCCAGGTATACAACGCCAGTCACCTCAAGGAGGGGCTGGAAGGCAACCTCATGGTGGGCTTCCCAGATTCAGACCCGCTGCCCAACGACAAGCAAGATGTGCCCTACTTCATCATGGGGGATGATGCCTTCTCCCTCACAACCTACCTCATGAAGCCCTACACCTCCAAATACCTCACCCGTGAAGAGAGGATCTTCAACTACAGGCTGTTCAGGGCAAGGCGGGTGGTTGAGAATGCCTTTGGCATCCTGGCCAACAGGTTCCAGGTACTTCTCACCAACATGCAGCATAGCCCAGAGACCATGAGGAGGATCATGGAAGCTTGCTGCATCCTGCACAATCTCATGCGCACCCGCTTCCCAGTCTTGCAGAACAGGCTTGTGGACCGTCAACAAGGCAATGGGGACATGGAGCCTGGGGAATGGAGGCAAAGGCAAAACCTGATAGACACTGAGGATGTGCAAGGCCCCAACAGAGCCTCACGTGAGGCGAAGAAGCAGCGCAACCTCCTGAAACACTGGTGCAACTCCCCAGCTGGAGCAGTGGAGTGGCAAGACAGGATGGTAAATGCTTAATGGATGCTTCCTTCAGCCTGTCTCATCACACGGATGAGATTGGGCCATGTATGTTTGGTTGGCCTACAATGAACAGGGCATTTAATAAAGAGTTGTGTTTATGTTGACATGTGTGGATGATTGATTATATCGTTATTGATAATAAAGGGCCATAGGGAGGGTGGACCATACAGTTCCACTATGCTTGCACTGGAGGTTTATCTATCCCACTGCTATCCTAACCCATCCCACAGCTATTACCCATCCCACAGGTATCCTAACCCATCCCAAAGCTATCCTTACCATCCCACAAGCAAGCAAAGGCTTAAACCATTTCTAAAATTTTCCACCAAGACTTTATTTAAAAAAAGAAATGAAACAAGTGTGTGAATCATAAATAGACTTTATTAACAACAAGCTATAAGACAAAAATGAGTCTCTGGCACTCCTCTTGGTTGCTCAGTCTCAGGGTTGAAGGGTGCAGGTGCTGTGGAGGTGGCTGGTGCTGGAGTGCTTGTCATCAGCTCCTCCAGAAGCAGAAGCAGCAGAAGCGCCAGCCCCAGAAGAGCGAGCCCGTGCTGCAGAAGCCCCAGGAGAACCAGAGTGAGGGCCAGGGAGCGGGATGGTAGCCCTGTCCCTCTTGCAAGGGCTGGCAGCAGATGGCTGAGGCTTGCTGTGCTTCCGCATGGTTGTGGGGTTGCTGGCTGGCAGGGAGGCTGGCAGGAACCAAGGCTGGCAGGAAGGCTGGCAGGGAGGGAGGCACCAAGGCTGGCAGGAAGGCTGGCAGGAAGGCTGGCACCAAGGCTGGCAGCAAGGCTGGCAGGCAGACAGGCAGGCAGGGCAGGCAAGGCAGCCAATCCGTCTGGCAGCAAGTCTTTCCTCTGATTGGCAACCTGCTTCCGAGCTGCTTCCATTATATCCACGGGGCTGACGCAATGCATCCTCCCCGCATGCGCAATTAACGCCAGGCATCCATTAGGCTTCCGCTGTGCATCCGCTGTGCGTCCGCTGTGCATCCCCTTCATCCACTCAGCGTCCGCTCTGCATCCGCTCTTTCCGTTCCATGTCCACTTTGCTGAGACCCCTCGGAAGCCCTGCGGATGTGCCATCCGCTCCCATCCGCTTCCATTTGCTAGGCTTCCGTTCCGCATCCGCTTTGCATCTGCCCTGCTTCCTCCATGCGTCCGTGTTATCCGCTCCGGT
Source organism: Laticauda colubrina (assembly GCA_015471245.1). Taxonomy (NCBI): domain Eukaryota; kingdom Metazoa; phylum Chordata; class Lepidosauria; order Squamata; family Elapidae; genus Laticauda; species Laticauda colubrina. Next base: position 8,332,538 of record BLBF01000051.1, read on the forward strand.
TATGCAAATTTTTGCCCCTTTTGAGAGCAGATAACAACGGATGGAACATTTTGCTTGTCCGCTGTGTCCTTTTTGTATCCGTTGGGCATGACATGGCCTTTAGCTGATCACCAAATAAAAGAGTGTTCTCAACCATGATAACTTTAACATGTGTGGACTTCGACTGCCAGAATTCTGCATCCAGCCTGAAGAATTCTAGGAGTTGAAGACCACACATCTTAAAGTCATCAAGGTTGAAAAATACTGAAATAAAGAGTGATACAAACTCTACTTAGTTCTGTGTTTTAATTGATACCTCACACATCTCTTTAGGATTATTATAAATATATTACAGTCTTTGTCTAGATCACAGGTGTCAAACACAAGGCCTGAAGGCTGTACTGGCTTTCAATGTGGTCAGATCCAGCCTGTGGGGCCATTCTGGAAAACAGAAAGTGGCTGGCCCATGTGGCTTCAGCCTGATCTACCCAGTGTAAAGAAAAAAACATGCCAGCAGTTTGGGGAGTGGTGTCAAGCTGGCCAGGCCCAACCAGTCAGCCATGCTTGCCCCCCTAAGGTCAACTAGCCCTGATGTGGCCCGCCATGAAAGTGAGTTTCACATTCCTGTTCTAGATGAATTTGGACTACAATCCCCAACCTTCCACACTAGCTTAGACAAAGTCCACAGGCTGGGGTCTTCGCATTCTGAATCCAAGATTATCTTCTAATATCTTGTTGACCCTGTTTTTGGAATTCTGAAAACTGTAGTCCAAACACCAATAAAAGCCCGCAGAATAGAGAAGATTGGTAATTTTTATTACTGGCCCTTAATACCATCTTTTGGAGCCTATAGAGAGAATTAAGGTTATGGTGTAAACTTGAGGTTTCAGAATTAAATGCTTCCCTCCAAACAACTTCCAAATTACACTTTAAATGGCAATAAGGAAATGAAAAAAATATGCACTATAAACAGTTATCATTTATTTTATTTATTTTATTTGATTTGTCAATTGCTTACAGGATAATAGATGTAAATATAAACATGAGTAAGAATATAGGAAATAGGTAAGAATAAATGGGCACAATAGGACAAGGATGGTAGGCACAATGGTGCACTTATGCACAGCCCTTACTGACCTCTTAGGAATGGGGTGAGGTCAATAGTGGTTAGTTTGAGGTTAAAGGAGTGGAGGATGTAACAACAGAGTCAAGTAGCGCATTGCAAGCATTGACCACTCTGTTGTTGAAGTTGTACTTTCTGCAATCAAGTTTGAAGCAGTTTACATTGAGTTTGTATCTGTTGTGTGCTCTTGTATTGTTGTGGTTGAAGCTGAAGTAGTCATTGACTGGTAGCAGATAATTTTGTGTGCTATGCTTAAGTCTAACCGTAGGTGGCATAGTTCAAGGTTGTTCAAGCCCAAAATCTCAAGCCTGGTGATATAGGGTATTCTATGGCAAGCAGAGGAGTGTGGTACTCTTCTCATGAAATACTTCTGGACTCGCTCGATTGTATTAATGTCCAACATGCAGTGCGGATTCCAGACTAATGAGCTGTATTTGAGTATTGGTCTGGCAAAAGTTTTGTATGCTCTAGTTAGCAATTTGACATTTCCAGAGGAGAAGCTTTGTAAGATTAGATTTACAACTCTTAATGCCTTTTTGGCAATGCTGTTACAGTGAGCTCTGGTGATTAGGTCATTTGATATGAGAACTCCAAGGTCCTTGACAGAGTGAGGATCATCAACGAGGTCATATCTGCCTAGTTTGTATTTGGTGTACTGATTTATTTACCAATATGTAGGATAGAGCATTTGTTGGTTGAGATTTGGAGTTGCCAGATGTTTGACCATTCAGACACATAATCAAGTAGCTTTGAAGGATAGTAGCATTGTCAGTGTTGAATAGTTTTATGGCATCTGCAAAGAGGACACAGTTGCTTATAAGGTGATCACAAAGGTCATTTATATAGAGTATAAAGAGTGTGGGTCCTAGAAAGCTGCCTTGGGGGACACTACTGTTAACTGGAGCAGGGTTTGATATAGCATTCCCTATTTTTACTATTTGTTGTCTGTTTGACAGGAATGCAGAAATCCACTTATGGAGGGAAATGCAGTAAGAGTTTAGTTTTAACAGTAGTTTGTCGTGTACCACTGAATCAAAGGCTTTGCAGAAGTCTATGTAAATTGAGTCTATAGCTTTACCCTGGTCAAGTAGAGTAGTCTATATGTTTTTGCAGTATAGGAGTTGTAGATTGCAGGACAATTTTTTCCTGAAACCAAATTGTTTTTTGGAGAGTAGGTTGTTTGACTCTAAGTGGTTAATGATTGATTCCATGACTTTGCACGTGACACAACACATTGAGATTGGTCTGTAGTTTTCAACCAGGCTGGAGTCACCTTTTTTGAAGATAGGGATGACCGTAGCTAAGGACTATAGGTCTGGTAAGGAGCTGGTTCTGAATGATATCTCATATAAAATGCTTAGGGGTTCTGCTATGGCAGAGGAGAGCTTTTTAAAGAAGTATGCACATAATCCATCGGGGCTAGGTTTCATAGTGCCTTTTCTACGTTATCTTCTGTAAAGTCAATATGTAATAGGTCATTACAGTTAGTTGTGATATGATGCGAAAATGTGGGGCATGAACCATTGCTATTTACAAAGACTGAACTGAAGAATGTATCGAAGAGATTGGCTTTAACAGCTTCATCATTGCAGTACTTTTATATTATATAACATATCTATATATTGTATTGTATTGTGTTGTATTATATTATATTATAATATTATTTATTATACTTTAAATGGGAATAAGGAAATGAAAAAATATGCACTATAAACAGTTATCATATTACTGATCCTTAATGAATTTATTCTGATTAATTTTTAAATACAAACAAAAATAACATTCCAGCCAAATTAGCCAGTCTGCAAAAATTTTGTAGTCTATTCCACTGGATAGTTGTGAAAATGGGTGAGGCAGAAAGGTAAGTACAAAAGGTAAAAGGAATAGAGAGATAGGTGGAAGACGGCAGGACAAACATTTTGGAATGCACATATTCCCAAATTCTTCCCTGAGAATCATTTCAAGCAAAATTTACACAGATCACCTAATGGATTTCAAAGTTGATAATGCTTGCAAAAATATTAGTACCAGTGATACCAGGTGGAAAGGTGATAGGTGGAAAGAAAGTATGTTTGCAAATTTAAAAGTTGTGGCTTTATTGTATAAAGCTATGCACCAGAGGATTTGGAGCAAGTAGAATCTTAATCAGGGGTGGGGGTCCTTGGTGCTCTCTGAGCTTGCTTGTTTTCTTGCAGATGTTTCATTATCCAAACTAGGTAGCACCATCAGTGTCATCATGTTGATAAGATGACTGGCATTTCTTGGAGGCATGACATTGTGATTTGCATTTCTGATACCAAAAGCTGTGGAAGCCACTTATAGTCACTTGGTGAAATGTTATTCATTCATTCATTCATTTATTTATTTATTTTGTCAAACAATTATTAGATAACAGGTATAAGTATAAACATGGTTATAAATATATGAAATGGATACAAATAAAAAAAAGAAACAACAGGACAGGGATGGTAGGCATGTTTTGGTGTGCTTATGTACACCCCCTACAGATCTCTTAGGAAAGTGGTGAGGTCAATAGTAGACAGTCTAAGGTTAAAGTTTTTGGGGTTTGGGGAAGAAACCACAGAGTCAGGTAGACTATTCCAGACATTAACTACTCTGTTGCTGAAGTCGTATTTCCTGCAATCAAGTTTGGTGTGGTTTATCTTTAGTTTGTTTCTATTTTGTGCTCTTGTATTGTTTTGGTTGAAGCTGAAGTATTCATTGATAGGTAGGACATTGCAGTATATAATTTTATATACTATACTTTGATTGAATCAAAGGCGGCATAGTTCTAGGTTGTCCTAGAACTATGGTTCTAGGTCTAAAACTTCAAGTCTGGTGGCAAAAGGTATTCTGCTACGAGTAGAGGAGTGGAGGATTCTTCTCGGAAGATATTTCTGGACTTTCTCAATTGTATTCATATCAGATATGTAATGCGGGTTCCAGACTGATGAGCTGTATTCAAGTATTGGTCTAGCAAATGTTTTATATGCTCTAGTTAATAGAATGGTATTACCGGAGAAAAAGCTACGCAGGATTAGGTTAACAACTCTTAATGCCTTTTTGGCTATGTAGTTACAGTGGGCTCTAGCACTTAGATCATTTGAGATGAGTACTCCAAGATCCTTGACAAAGTTTTTTTTTTGTTAAGTTTTATTGATTTTTAAGGACAAACAAAAACAAACAAAACATAAAAACATCCAGCTTTCTTCCATAAGTATACAAACAGTGTGTCAGTTGGTTTACAATTTTTTTGTGCATTGATTTCATAGTCTCAATTACAGTTACATTACATAATAACTCATATTATCATAAATTTAATATCCGAGTATTATTATTCATCAATCATTTGACTATAATTTTGTTCATTCATACTTTGCGAGATAGCTATATTAGTTTATTTTATAACAATTCATATAGTCCTTCCAAATCTATCATAAAAACATTTTATATAATAATAATAATAATAATAATAATAATAATAATAATAATAATAATAAAAGAAATACATCTTTATATATTCATTATTTTCTATAATTCTACATATTCTATTACTATATTTTGCTATCAAGCCATTGATAGAAAAGGTCCTAAAGTTTGTAAAATTGTTTATCCTCTTGTTCTCTAATTTCAAATGTCAATCTACTCATTTCAGCACATTCCAGAATTTTTTGATAATTTCCTCCTGCAATGGTATTTTCTCATTTTTACAATTTTTAGCAAATACAATCCTAGCTGCTGTTAATACATTTACAATCAAATATTTTAAATCTTTGCTGTATGTATCAGGTAGAATTCCCAATAAAAATATCTCTGGTTTTAAATCTATATGCTTTTTAGTTATTTTTTCCAACCACGTGTGGATTTTAGTCCAATATTTTTTGCATCTGCACAAGTCCACCACATATGGTAATATGAGCCAGGTATCTGATGACATTTTGGATTTATTCCTGAACATTCTTGCTATTCTTATCGGGGGAAAATGCCACCTGTAAAACATCTTATACAAATTTTATTTAAATGCTGTTGACATTGTCATTTTATAATTTTGAGACCACAATTTTTGCCATTTCAATCCCATATCCAAAATTCTTCCCCCAAGTTTCACAGTTTCTTTAACTTGTTCTTCTTCTAGTTTAATTTCTAATACATATCCATACAATTTTTAATCACCTTTTCATCAGAACCTGTCAAAATCTTATCTAAATCAGTCAATTTATTATAGAAACCTTCTGTTTTAAAGTCTTTTTCATACCTTGAATTTATTTGCGCATAAGAAAACCAATTCATCTTTATACCTTGTTCCTCTAGTTTTTGCATTGATTTAAGTTCACCCTTTTCATTCAAAATTTCGCCATATCTAACTGTTTGTTCCTTCTTATATGTTATAGGATAAGAAAATGCTTCAATAGTCGATAACCAGACTGGAATTTTCAAATAACATTGTTTTTTAATCTTCTCCCAATTTAACCACAGAGACTCCCGTATATGATGTCTTCTGAAATAACCCTGTATTTTAGTTCCCTTATACCACAGAAAGGCATCCCATCCCAACAACAGATCATGTCCTTCTAATGTCAACAATCTAGTATTTCTTAATGTTATCCATTCCTTAACCCATGTCAAGTTTGTAGCTTGGTAGTACAACTCCCAATTAGGCAGACCAAATCCTCCTCTAATTCTAGCATCTTGTAAAAGTTTTAACTTTATTCTCGCTTTCTTATCTTGCCATATATATTTCAACACAATTTTGTTTAAATCTTCAGAGTAGTCCTTTCCAAGCCTAATTGGTATTGTTTGAAACAAATATAGAATTCTGGATAAAATATTCATTTTGATTGTTGAAATTCTCCCTATTAGTGATAATTGTAGGTTTTCCCATTTCGTCAAGTCTAGTGCTATCTGTTATTTAAGTTTAATGTAATTGTTCTCTTTTAATGTACTACATCTTGCTGTCAAATGTATCCCCAAGTACTTAACCTTATTTGTGACTTGGATTTTCAATACATCTGCCAATTCTTCTTTTTGTCTTAGTAACATATTCTTTGTGAAAATCTTTGTCTTATCTTTGTTTATTTTCAGGCCGGCTACCTTGCCATATGCCTCTATTTTTTCCAATAGTTTTGGTGCTGTTTCTAGAGGGTCTTCGAAAATAAAGGCCAGGTCATCTGCAAAAGCTTGTAATTTAAATTCTTCCTTTTTAATTTTCATTCCTTTTATACTCTTTTCGTCTCTAATGTTTCTATTTAACACTTGCAGAGTTAATATGAATAGCAAAGGTGATAGTGCCTTCCCATTATTTTGTTTCTTAAGTGCTTCGGTTAACTCCATCATGGTTATATTGCTTTCTAACATTTTTTCAGTCTCTTTAGATATTTTAGGTAGATTAGCATTCTGTAAATACTGTTTAATTCTTTCCTCATCAATATTCTCTTGCTCATATAATTTCCCATAAAAGTCTCGAATGATTTCCTTCTTCTCTTTATTGCCGTGGCAAACTTGACCTTGATCATCTATTAACTGCGGTATTTTTCCTTGATTCTTTTTCCTTTCTCAATTTGTATGCACACCATCTACCTGGTTCATTTGCATCCTCAAAATAATTCTGTTTAGCACTTCTAATTTTCTGTGCTAATTCTTCTTTCTCTATTAAACTCATTTTATGTTTAATTGTATTCAGTTTTAGCTTAATGTTTTTTTTCTGTGGCGTTTTCTGTAGTTCTTTTTCAAGTCTTTTATACTCATTTTCTAAAGCTTCCATAGCTTGCCTTTTCCTAATGTTCCTTTTCCTTGTGTAGTCTATTATCAAGCCTCTAGCATATGCCTTCATTGTGTCCCATACATTCTGAATTGAAGTATCTTCTTTTTTATTTTCTCTAAAGAAAAAAACCAATTCTTTCTCCATCCGCTGTATAAAATCCTTCTCCTTCAGAATAGTATTATTTAACGTCTATCTCGATCTTCTTTTTTGTCCTTTCCCATTTAATTGTCATTGGATTGTGGTCTACCCAAGTACTTGTTTCGATATTTGTTTCTTAAATATTAGATATTAATTCTGTTGAAGTCCAAATCATATCTATTCTGGACCGTGTTAAATGTCTATTTGAGTAAAAAGTGTATTGTTTGGTTTTAACATTTATTTCTCTCCATATATCTTTTAAATTTATTTCATCTATCATTTTAAAAAAGGATTTGGGGGGAGTCTTCCTGTTTTGCTTTGTTGTCGTTGTTGTTATATAGTCCAGTTTATTGTCTACAATTCCATTGAAATCTCCCATCATAACTACACTGACATAGTCCAGTTCAATTATTTTCATGTGTAATTTTTTATAGAATTCTTCTTGTTTATCATTCGGAACGTAAATTGCAATCAAGAGTGTTTTCGTATTATTGTCCATTATTTCCACCATTAATACTCTTCCATCTTCATCAGTATAAATCAATTTTGCTGAAATGGTCTCTTTGATATATAAAACCACTCTTTTCTTACATTGAGTCAAAGAAGTAAATATTTTCCCTAATTTTGGCTGTATCAAACAATTGTTCATATTGTTTTTTAATATGTACTTCTTGTAGACAAATTATATTAAATTTTAATTTCTCTAAATCTGTGAAAAATTTTCCTTCTTTTAACAGCTGAATTAAGTCCATTTATATTCATTGTAATCAGTTTTTTCTCTTCCATAATTATGCTTTATAATTAGGTTTGGCAGTTCTCATAGATCTTGGTTCACGTTGTACTTTAGTCTCCACCGATCCACCTATTGTGCCTTCTTCTTTTTCAGTCTCCATTTGGTCGTCTTGAAATTCAATTAATGAAATCTCTTTTTCTGCCTCCTCTCTCCTTCCAAAAAATTCTGCATAAAATAATTCTGCTTTCTCGATTGAGTCAATTCTTTATCTCTGTTCTTGCCATGTAAAAATTAACCCTTCTGGGATTAGCCATCTATAATTCACCTCATTTTTCAATAGCATTTTAGTCAAAAATCAATATTGTCTTCTCATCTCTCGCACTCTTCTGGGTATTTGCTTTAAAATCACAATCTGCTTGCCTTTGTATTTCAATGTTTTCTCTCTTACCACTTGTAATATTTGTGTTTTAATGGCTTTCTTTGTAAATCTGATATGAACTTCTCTTGGTAGATTATTTCTCATCGCATATCTTGTAAAAACTCGGTATACCTCATCTACTCCATCCATCCTCTTGTTATTTCCAAAGCTTCAGCCAATATTTCTATCATTATCTCAGCTAGATTTTGTCCTTTTTCTTCCTCTATGTTTTGAAATCTGAGATAAAATTCTGATCTGTCCATCTCCCATTTCAGTATCCCGCCTTTATCTTGTTCAACCACTGTTAATCTGATATCAATATCTCCAATCTTCTTGTCTCTTTGTTTATCTTCTTCTTCAATTTTTTGGAATCTCTCATCATACTTCACCATCATTTGTTGAATATTCTCCACCTTTTCATCATTCTTCTCTGTTCTTTGCTCAATATCTTCTATTCTCTTTTCAGTGGAATCTGATTTTATTTTAAGATCTTGGATTCCTTTCATAATCATCTGTAGAGTCCCTCTTTCTTGATCTTTGTCTTGCTTTAACATTGTCTCAATTGAACGTTGTCCTCCAGATGGTGAGGAGGCAGAAGTAGAAGTTGAAGAGCCAGAAGCTATAAATTTCCTACTCATTTTAAACAATTCAGGATCTTCAAGTTCTTCTAAACCCTAATCCAATTATGAAATAGCCAATTATAATCCAAGATGAAAAATAAAAATTGTAGAGAGAAAAACCCAATAATAATAAAAAGAAAAGGAGAAAAAAAATTCTTCAGGTTCTTCTTGACCTTAATCCAATCAGTAATTAGGTAGAAAGGAAGGAGAAGAATAAAAAAAGTTTAAAAAGAGCAAAAAGTAAAAAAGAATTTTTTAAAAAAAGTAATTCTTCAGGTTCTTCAACACCTTAATCCAACTGAGAATTTTCAAATAATAATAATTTAAAAAAAGCATATCGAAAAACAAAAAATCCCAAAGAAGAAAGGAAAAGAAAAAAGAAAATGTTGAGGCTTTCCCTTTAAAATACAAAGTAAAGATGAAAATATTACAAAGATAAAGGTTTTAAAAAGAAAAAGTGAACAGTACAGCTGGTAAGGGTTTATGTGACCCAAATTAAGAAAATAAAAAAGACACACTGCACTTTATTTAATTATCCAAGGCTCTTGTCATAGCTCTCTCCAAACTTCAAAGCCAAGTTTCAATTGTTGATAGAAATCCAGAAGAACACCTGCAGTAGCACTCTTTCAGAGCTTTCTTTCTCAGCTTTCTCAGCTTCATCTAAAGGCCAGGTCACATTGCCCGATGGATGCAAAACATATGTAAAAAGGACACAGCGGACAAGCAAATTTTCCATCCGTTGTTATCTGCTCTCAAAAGTGCCCCAAATTTGCATAAAGAGAACAGAAAAGAACGGATGGGGGGAGGACGTATCGCGGATTTAAAATGGATGCTCAACAGAAGCCTAGCGGATGAAAGCGGATGGAAGCAGATGGCATGTCCAAAGGGCTTCCGGGAAAACATAGCAAAGCAGATGCATAGCGGAAAGAGTGGATGCGTAGCGGATGAAGCAGATGCGTAGCGGATGCGTAGCGGATGACGTGGATGCAGATTGGATGCAGAGCGGATGCCTAGCAGATCACTGCGCATGCGGGGAGGATGCATTGCATCAGCCCCATGGATATAAAAGGAGGCAGCTCGCAAGCAGGTCACCATTCAGAGGAAAGACCTGCTGCCACAGACATCTTCATCAGAGACATCTTCATCACAGACATCTTCATCATGGGGAAGAAAAGGAAGCCTGTGCTATCTTCTGCCAGCCCTGGCAAGAGGGATAGATCCACCATCCCACCCCCTGGCGCTGACTCTGCTGCTGCTGCTTCTTCTGCTGCTGGTGCTGCTGCTGCTGCTTCTGCTGCTGGTGCTGCTGCTGCTTCTTCTGCTGCTTCTCCTGCTGCTGCTGTGGTGGACCAGCCCCAAAGCCCTGAAAGCCCTGATGCTGAAGGCCCTGCCAGAGGGAGAAAGAGGCAAGGCAAGGAGAAGGAGAAGGGAGAGAGGAAGCAGTACTCCATCGCAGAGGAGCATGAGGAGGAGGTGCTGGAGTGGCTGAGGGAGAACGGGTATATGTGGAGGAAGGGCCACAGGCTCTATTGAGACACCAAGCGGAAGGAGGCGCTTGGAGACAGAAGGCGGAGAGCCTGGGCTAAACTCCTCGGGTGGTGGAAGCATAGGCACACCTGGTACGGGAAGCTGCATCTGAAGAAGTCTGGCCAGGCCGCGGTCAAACTCACCGACCAGGAGACCTATGTCATGGCAAAGTGCAGCTTCCTGGAGGTGAGGTCCGCCACCGAGGAGGAGCCCCTCTGTCTACCCTCACTCTCAGGCAGCCCACAGCCAGCCAGTCCTCTTCTGGACAGGAGACAGCGACCGTGTCCGGGCAGGTGTCCACAGAGCGCCCCGCGACAGAGAACCCCCCAACAGCTGCACACCCTATGCAGGAGGACATGGAGGATTCTCTCACACACATGGAGCAAGAAGAAGCAGCGACCACCAGGGACCAACCCACACCCACCCTCAGCTCCACCTCGACAGAAAGCAGGCAGAGAGGCAGACCAGAGGGACAGAGCCACACTGTCCTGCTGGAGATCAGGGACACCATCAAGAACAGCGCAGATCTCCTCTCTCAGCTGGTACACTTCGAAATTCCATCGTCAAACCACAAGCCCTTCCTCACCTACGTGAACCAGACCCTCATGGACATGCCAAGCCCCAGTACCAGGTGATGAAGGAGAGGATCACAGCGCTGCTGCACCACCCTCCAGACCCAGCTGAACCTGCTCCCACCCACTCCAGGTCTACTCCTCCACCCCAGGCGATGTCACAGCCCTTCCAAGGCTTTCAACAGCCCCTCTCCTACCAAGGCTATGGCTACCAAGACTTCCCTCAACAGAGGCAGCCCTTCCCAGTCCAGGCACAGGTTCCTCGCATGCCACAGGTGCCACCGATACCACCGATGTCACCAATGCCACTGATGCCACAGATGCCACCAATGCCACCAATGCCACCGATGCCACCGATGCCACAGACGCTACCGATGCCACAGATGTTTCCTCGCATGCCACAGATGCCTCACCTCACCCAGCTGCATACCAGACATCCCCACTACACTCCTCCTTCCTCCACCCCACAGACAAGCCTGGCCTCAGAACATCTGTCATCGGTCCTGTGCCTGACATCCCAGGTCCTGGATGAAGGGCCTCTCAACCTCACTGGGCTGAGCCAGCTTTCTGAGAGCATCCTAAACACACCATCTCCTGTTGTCCTCTCGGGGACAGGCACCCCAATGGCACCTCAGACCAGTACTCCAGCCACCGCCACCTCCACAGTCCCTGTCCCCTTTATACCTGAGACCATGGACATGCCTCAGAGTGACTGAGAACATTGCCAGAGACTGAGGTGTTACCTGTTGACTTTATCATTGCTTGGGACACTTTTCTTGGTTCCTTTTGCTTTTTAAATAAAGTCCTACACTTTACTGTTATTAATAAAGGTTTTCTTTGCTTCACACACTTGGGTCATTTCTTTTACTTAATAAAGTCTTGGTGGAAACATTTAGAAAATGGTTAAGCCTTTGCATGCTTATGGGATGGGCAGGGATACCTGTGGGATGCATAATAGCTGTGGGATGGGCAGGGATACCTGTGGGATGGGTAATAGCTGTGGGATAGATAAGCCTCCAGTGCAAGCATAGTGGGACTGTAGGTCCACCCTCCCAGGTGCCACACCTATGGCCCTTTATTATCAATAACAATTTAATCATTGATCCACACATTTCAACATAAATAAAACTCTTTATTAATGCCCTATTCATTGTAAGGCCACTCAACATACATGGCAGAATCTCATCAGTGTGATGAGACAGGCTGAAGGAAGCATCCATTGAGCATCTACCATCCTGTCTTGCAACTCCACTGCTCCAGCTGGGGAGTTGCACCAGTATCTCAGTAGGTTGCGCTGCTTCTTCCCTTCACGTGAGGCTCTGTTGGGACCTTGCACATCCACAATGTCTATCAGGTTTCGCCCTTGCCTCCATTCACCAGGCTCCATGTCCCCATTGCCTTGTTGACAGTCCACAAGCCTGTTCTGCAACACTGGGTAGCGGATGCGCATGAGATTGTGCAGGATGCAGCAATCTTCCATGATCCTCCTCACGTTCTGTGGGCGATGCTGCATGGTGGTGAGAAGTACCTGGAACCTGTTGGCCAGGATACCAAAGGTGTTCTCCACCACCCATCTTGCCCTGGACAGCCTGTAGTTGAAGATCCTCTCTTCACGGGTGAGGCATCTGGAAGTGTAGGGCTTCATGAGGTAGGTTCTGAGGGAGAAGGCGTCATCCCCCACGATGAAGTAGGGCACATCTTGTGTGTCGTTGGGCAGGGGGTCTGGATCTGGGAAGCCCATGATGAGGTTGCGTTCCAGCCCCTCCTTGAGGTATATCTGGGCATCTGAAGCTGACCCGTTGTCTGAAGTATCAATGTACATGAACTTGTCAGCATCGACCATGATGAAGAGGATGATGCTGAAGAAGCCCTTGTAGTTGAAATAAGTGGACCCTGACTTGACTGGAGCTTTGCAGGCCACGTGCTTCCCATCTATGGCTCCAATGGTGTGGGGGAAGTTCCACTTCTGATACCACTGTTCTGCAAGTTTCCTCCAGCCTTGTTCAATGGAGGGACACTGGAGGAGCTCCTCCAGGTATTCTTCGATGATGGCCTGCACCACTTCTCTGACCACAATGCTGATGGTGTTGGGTGGCACCCTCCAGGTGTACTGCATGTTTCTGCATGTGGTCCCAGAGGCCAGGTGGCGCAGAGTCAGTGCCACCTTCGGCCCAGGGTCCAGGTTGGGACGGAAGTTGGTGCTCTGCTTGGTCAACCTGGGTCTCAGACGCTCCACAATTTCGTCAAACATGGCTGGTGGCATCCTCATGAAGTTCTGGAATACACGAGTGTCTTCGTTCCTCAGCTCCACCATCAGCTTGTCATAGAATCCAAACTCCGCTCTTCTCCCGATCCATCGTCAGACACTTCTTGAACGCCTCCTTTTCTTCCCATAGAAAAGGTGAAAGAGCTTGAAGAGGGCTTGGTTCTGGTGTTGAATGATGGCAGCTACCAAAAGGAGCGTACGATGATCCATGATGGAGAAGAATGGATGCTGTGGAAGAGCAAGAGCAAGGCTGAAGACGTCTGCATACCAGGGCTGCTGGACTGAAAGTGAAATCCAGGTGATTTCCTCCCCCTTTTTATAGGAAATGTCGGTTTTCCACTAGGTGTCCTTTCGCATACTCCAGGCATCCTCCAGACATACTAAATATCCGAGATACGTCCCCTATACGAACATTTTTTCCATTTTAATGCTTTATATCCAAGCTGCATCCACTTTCATCCTTTCTACATCCGTGCTACTAATGCTGCGTGTCCCTTCCACATCCGTTTCACTTCCTCCCTGTGTCCATTTTCCGCTGGAGCAGATTTGAGTTGCGCGGATGCGCAGCGGATGCCTAGCAGATATAGCGGATGCGTAACAGATGACAACGGATGTATAACGGATGTTCCCCATATGCGTAGCGGATGTAGAACGGATGCGTTGGATACTTCCGCTCAAAAAGTTTTGTGCAGCTCAAAACTTTTTGAGCGGATGAAATCACAGTAGACGGATGCTGGACGGATAGAGAGTATGAAAAACGTATGCAGTGAGTACACAACGGATGCATCGTGTTTTTCAACAGATAGCAAGCTTTTTTAAACGTTTTATATCCTTTGCATCCATTGGTGCAGTGTGACATGGGCTTAAGATATTTTCCAGCCTCTAGTTGGCAGTGCTACAAAGTTTCTTTACTCTCCCTCTCCCCCTCCTTTCCCAGACAAAATGTAATAAAAATTAAAAAGAATAAAAAACAAGTATATCAAAATATCTAAAGGGAGCCTCTAAACCTAAAATATTACAAAGTCAAAAAAGAAAAGAAAAAATTGATATAAATAGAGAAAAAACCAGTCCAGTTAACAAATGCAGGATCACAATAGAAGTCCAGCCATGAGAAAAAAAAAGACATAAGGTCCTTGACAAAGTTTTTGTCATCAACAAGGTCTTGACTGTTCAGCTTGTATTTTGTTTTTTGATTTTTTTTGCTAATATGTAAGATAGAGCATTTATTTATTGAGATTTGAAGTTGCCATTTGTTTGACCATTCTGACACATAGTCGAGGTCTTTTTGAAGGGTAGCAGCATTGTCAGTGGTGTTGAATAGCTTAATATCATCAGCGAAAAGAACACAATTGCTCTTAATATAATCACAGAGGTCATTAATATAGAGTATGAAGAGAATTGGCCCTAGACCACTGCCTTGGGGGACACTACAGTTGACAGGTACAGGATTTGATAAGACGCTCCCAATTTTGACCATTTATTGCCTATTTGACAGGAATGCTTCTATCCAGTTATGCAGGTATCCAGAGATACCATAATACTTTAGTTTTATGAGTAGTTTGTTGTGTACCACTGAATCAAAGGCTTTACAGAAGTCTATGTAAATCGCATCAATTGCTTTGCCCTGATCGAGTTGTGTAGTCCATATGTTTTTACAGTGCAAGAGTTGCAGGTTACAGGACAGTTTCCTTCTGAAACCAAACTGTTTATTAGAGAGTAGGTTGTTTGTCTCTAAGTGGAGGATTATGGATTGGTTAATAATTGATTCTATGACTTTACAGGTGACACAGCATAAAGAGATTGGTCTGTAATTTTAAACAAGGCTGGGGTCTCCCTTTTTGAAGATAGGAATGACCATGGCTTCTGACCATAGTTTTGACAAAGAGCTGGTTCTGAAAGATTTTTCAAAGATTATGCTTAGAAGTTCAGCTATGGCAGTGGATAGCTTTTTTAAGAAGTAGGCACATATTCCGTCCGGTCCAATAGATAGAGATGGTTTTAGATTGCGTAATGCTTTTTCAACATTGTCTTCTGTAAAATCGATATGTATTAAATCATTGTAGTTGTCTGTGGTTTGACTAGGAAATATTGGGCATAATCCATTGCTGTTTACAAATATTGTATTCATGTCCAACTACTTCTCAACACTTCTTCAAGTGTTGGTTCCACTCTTCTTCTTTCTAGCTAAATACTACAGATGAAATAACAGGGAGTTTTCCTAAATTTGGACAGCTTTGCTCTGTTGTGATTACTGCCATTGCACTTAAGCTATGGAAGCTTCAGATCAGTTGCACAAAGATCTCTCTGATAAACAGAATACAAAAAGGATAAGTACAAAAAAATGGAAAGAGGGACACATAAGTATCAACAGATAGCCCAAATCTGCAAAGATGAAGTTGGGAAAGCAAAGATTCAGAATGAACAAAAATTTGCAACAAAAGTCAAAGATAAAAAAATTATTTCTAAATATAAATAACAAAAAAAAATAAAGGAAACAGTCCAGAGAGTTGACTGAAGAGAGAAGATGGCAAGGAAGTAACAGCCAACAGAGAAAGCAGAGCTGCTTAACTCATTCTTTGCATCAGTCTTCATGCAAAAAGAAACTACAGCCCAACTTACCAAAAACATAACTGTAAAAGATAGACTAGAAATAAAAATTAAAATAAGCAAAAGAATGGTAAAAAGAACTGTTGTATGACCTTGATAAATATAAATCACTGGGATCTGATGGATTACATTCCAGAGTTATGAAGGAGCTGGCAGATGTTATCTCCGAACCATTGTATCATATCATTAAAAAAAATCTTGGTGCACTGGGGAACACCAGATAATAGGAAAAGAGCTGATATGGTTCCTATCTTCAAAAAAGGAAAAAAATAGACCCAGGAAACTAATCAGCTTAAGCCCATGTCACACTACACCAACGGATGGAAAGAGGATGTAAAATGGAGAGAAACACTTGCCATCCGTTGGTTAACGTGATGCATTTGTTCTGTACTCACTGTGTCTGTTTTTCATACTCTCTATCCGTCCAGCATCCGTCTACTGAGATTTCATCCGCTCAAAAAGTTTTGAGCTGCACAAAACTTTTTCAACGGATGAAGTATCCAATGCGTCCGTTCTACATTTGCTACGCATACGGGGAACATCCGTTATACGGCCATCGTCATCTGTTAGGCATCCGCTATATCCGCTAGGCATCTGCTGCACATCCGCTCCAGCGGAAAATGGACACAGGGAGGAAGTGAAACGGATGTGGAAGGGACACGCAGCGTTAGTAGCACGGATGTAGAAAGGATGAAAGTGGATGCAGCTTGGATATAAAGCATTAAAACAGAAAAAATGTTCGTATAGGAATATCTCGGATATTTAGGATGTCTGGAGGATGCCTGGAGGATGCGGAAGGACACCTCGCGGAAAACTGACATTTCCTATAAAAAGGGGGAGGAAATCACCTGGATCTCACTTTCAGCCCAGCAGCCCTGCGGTGCAGACATCTTCAGCCTTGCTCTTGCTCTTCCACAGCATCCATTCTTCTCCATCATGGATCATCACATGCTCCTTTTGGTAGCCGTCATCATTCAACACCAGAACCAAGCCTTCTTCAGGCTCTTTCACCTGTTCTACGGGAAGAAAAGGAGGTGTCCAAGAAGTATCTGGGTCTGAAGATGGATCGCGAGAAGAGCCGAGTACGGACTGTATAACAAGCTGATGGTGGAGCTGAGGAACGAAGACTCTCGTGCATTCCAGAACTTCATGAGGATGCCGCCAGCCATGTTTGACGAAGTTGTGGAGCGGCTGAGACCCAGGTTGACCAAGGCAAACACCAACTTCCGTCCCAGCCTGGACCCTGGGTTGAAGGTGGCACTGACTCTGCACCACCTGGCCTCTGGGACCACGTACAGGAACATGCAGTACGCCTGGAGGGTGCCACACAACACCATCAGCATTGTGGTCAGAGAAGTGGTGCAGGCCATCATCGAAGAATACCTGGAGGAGCTCCTCCAGTGCCCCTCCACTGAAGAAGGATGGAAGAAAGTTGAAAAACAGTGGTGTCAGAAATGGAACTTCCCCCACACCGTTGGAGCTATAGATGGGAAGCACGTGGCCTGCAAAGCTCCAGCCAACTCAGGGTCCACATTTCAACTACAAGGGCTTCTTCAGCATCATCCTCTTTGCCATGGTTGATGCTGACTACAAGTTCATGTACATTGATACTTCAGACAACAGGTCAGCTTCAGATGCCCAGGTATACAACGCCAGTGACCTCAAGGAGGGGCTGGAATGCAACCTCATCATGGGCTTCCCAGATCCAGACCCCCTGCCCAACAACACACAAGATGTGGCCCTACTTCATCGTGGGGGATGATGCCTTTTCCCTCAGAACCTACCTCATGAAGCCGTACACTTCCAGATGCCTCACCGGTGAAGAGAGGATCTTCCACTACAGGCTGTCCAGGACAAGACGGGTGGTGGAGAATGCCTTTGGCATCCTGGCCAACAGGTTCCAGGTACTTTTCACCACCATGCAGCATCGCCCAGAGACGGTGAGGAACATCATGGAAGCTTGCTGCATCCTGCACAATCTCATGCGCACCCGCTACCCAGTGTTGCAGAACAGGCTTGTGGACCATGAACAAGGCAATGGGGACATGGAGCCTGGGGAATGGAGGCAAGGGCGAAACCTGATAGACACTGTGGATGTGCAAGATCCCAACAGAGCTTCACGTGAAGGGAAGAAGCAGCGCAACCTGGTGACACTGGTGCAACCTGGTGACACTGGTGCAACTCCCCAGCTGGAGCAGTGGAGTGGCAAGACAGGATGGCAGATGCTTAATGGATGCTTCCTTGAGTCTGTCTCATCATACTGATGAGATTGTGCCATGTATGTGGAGTGGCCCTACAATGAACAGGGCATTTAATAAAGAGTTTTGTTTATGTTGAAATGTGTTGATGAATGATTACATTGTTATTGATAATAAAGGGCCATAGGTGTGGCACTGGGAGGGTGGACCATACAGTCCCACTATGCTTGCACTGGAGGCTTATCTATCCCACAGCTATTACCCATCCCACAGGTATCCCTGCCCATCCCACTACTATCCTTACCCATCCCACAAGCATGCAAAGGCTTAAACCATTTCTAAAAGTTTCTACCAAGACTTTATTTACGAAAAGAACTGAACCAAGTGTGTGAAGCATCGTTAACCTTTATTAATAACAAACTTTAAAAGCAAAATGGCAGTGGCTGGAGTGCTGGTCTGAGGTGCCATTGGGGTGCCTGGCCCCGAGAGGACAACAGGGGATGGTGTGTGGAGGAAGCTCTCAGAGAGTTGGCTCAGTCCCATGATGTTGAGAGCCCCTTCCTCCATGACATGGGGTGTCAGTCCCAAGACCGATGACAGATGTTCTGAGGCCGGGCTTGGCTGTGGGGTGGAGGAAGGAGGAGTGTAGTGGGGCTGTCTGGTCTGCAGGTGAGCGAGGTGAGGCGTCGGTGGCATCTGTGGCGTGTGTGGCATCTGTGGCATTGGTGGCGTCGGTGGCATCGGTGGCGTCTGTGGTGTGCGATGTACCAGTGCCTGGACTGGGAAGGGCTGCCTGTGCTGCTTGAACTCCTGGTAGCCGTAGCCTTGGTAGGTGAGGGGCTGTTGAAAGCCTTGGAAGGGCTGTGACATCACCAGGGGTGGAGGAGCAGACCTGGACTGGGTCAGAGCAGGTTCAGCTGGGGCTGGAGGGTGGTGCAGAAGACCTGTGATCATCTCCTTGATCACCTGGAACTGGGATTCGGACATGTCCATGAGGGTCTGGTTCACGTAGGTGAGGAAGGGCTTGCGGTTTGAGGATGGTATGTCGGAGTGTACCAGCTGAGAGAGGAGATCTACGCTGCTTTTGATGGTGTCCCTGATCTCCAGCAGGACAGTGTGGCTCTGTCCCTCCGGTCTGGCTTTCTGCCTGTTTTCTGTGGAGGTGGAACTGGGTGTGGGTGTGGGTTGGTCTCTGGTGGCAGAGGCCTCTTCTTGCTCCAACTGCATCATTAGTGCTCCGTCATGGGGAGTGCAGCTGTCGGGGGGGGTCTCCATCATGGGGCACTCCAAAGATACCTGCCTGGACACAGGAGCTGACTCTTGGCCAGAAGAGGACTGGCTCTCTGTAGGCTGCCTGAGAAAGAGGGTTGACAGAGGGGCTGCTCCTCGGTGGTGGACCTCACTCTCCAATAATCTGCACTTGGCCTTCACGTAGGTCTCCCGATCGGTGAGCTTGACCATGGCCTGGCCAGACTTCTTGAGGTGTAGCTTCCCGTACCAGTTGTGCATGTGCTACCACCACCCGAGGAGGACCTCTGAAGTGTAGCCCAGGCTCTCCGCCTTCTCTCTCCAAGCCGCGTGCTTCCGCTTGGTGTCTCGATAGAGCCTGTGTCCCTTCCACCAGAGGTCTTCATTCTCCCTCAGCCATTCGAGCATCTCCTCCTCATGTTCCTCTTCAATGGAGTACTGTCTCCTCTCCCTATCTCATGAATGTCTCTTCCTCCCTCTGGCAGGGTCTTCTGGGCCCTCATCAGTCGGGCTTTGAGGTTCTAGGGGCTGGTCCACCATACCAGCAGCAGCAGCAGCAGCACCAGCAGCACCAGCACCAGCACCAACAGCAACAGCAGCACCAGCAGCACCAGGATCATCAGCAGCACCAGCAGGAGCACGAGCAGCAGCAACACCAGCAGGACCAGTAGCAGCACCAGCAGAGTCAGCACCAGCAGAAGCACCAGCACCAAGTGCAGCACCAGCAGAAGCACCAGCACCAGCAGAGTCAGCCCCAGTAGCAGAAGCCCCAGCAGAAGCAGAGTCAGCACCAGGGGGTGATGGTGGTCCTGTCCTTCTTGCCAGGGCTGGCAGGAGTAGGCACAGGCTTCCTCTTCTTCCCCATGGTTGTTGGCTGATGATGTATCTGGCAGCAGGTCTTTCCTCTGAATGGTGACCTGCTTGCAAGCTGCATCCTTTTATATCCACGAGGCTGACGCAATGCATCCTCCCCGCATGCGCAGTGAACGCTTTGCATCTGCTAGGCATCCACTAGGCATCCGCTAGGCATCCGTTAGGCGTCCGCTCTGCATCCGCGTCATCCGCTATGCATCCACTCCGCATCTGCCCCGTCCGCTGCGTCTGCTTTGCTGTGCTCCCCCGGAAGCCCTGCGGACGTGCCATCTGCTTCCATCCGCTAGGCTTCCGTTGAGCATCCGCTTAACATCCTCGCTACGTCCTCCCCCCGTCCGTTACTTTCCGTTGTTGTCCACTCTGTTTATGCAAATTTGGGGCACTTTTGAGAGCTGATAACAATGGATGGAACATTTTCTCGTCCGCTGTGTCCTTTTTACATACGTTTTGCATCCGTCGGCCGATGTGACCTAGCCTTTAACATCAATACCTAGAAAGATACTGGAAAAAAATAAAAAATAAACAGACCTGTGAACATCTAGAAACAAACTTATAACTGGTAGCCAGCATGGGTTTGTTAAAAACAGATAATGCCAAAACAACCTTATTCATTCTTTGACAAAGTGACTAAATTAGTAGAGCAGCAAATAGCTGTGGACATGGTATATTTAGATTTCATCAAGACATTTGACAAAGTAAACTACAATCTACTTCTTGGTAAGTTAGAAAAATGTGGGATAGACAATATCACCTCCAAATAGCTGACAGTAACTGGCTGACAAACTGTATTCAATAAGTACTCCTTATTGGCACTACATCTACTGGAGCAAGTAAACAGTGGGGTGCCTCATGGTTCCATCTTTGGCCCAGTACTCTTAAATATCTTTGTAAATGACTTAGATGGAGGAATAGAAGCAGAACTCATCAAATTTGCAGATGACACTAAGCTGGCAGGAATAGCCAACACTCCAGAAGACAAGCTCAGAATCCAAAATGATCTTGACAGACTTGAACAATGGGGCCTATCCAACAAAATGAACTTTAATGTGGATAAAAGTAAGATTTTACATCTGGACAGGGAAAACCAAAAATACAAGTACAAATTAGATGAAACCTGGCTCAAAAACAGAAACAGAGAGAGACTTGGAGTCCTAATGGATGATCACTTCAATATGAGTCAGCAGTGTGCAGCAGAGCCAAAAAAGCCTATACAAACAGAGGCATAGAATCAAAATCATGTGAAGTATTAGTACTGCTTTATAAATCCTTAGTAAGACCACAACTGGAATACTGCATCCAGTTTTGGTCACCACATTACAAAAAAGATGTTGAAACTTTGGAAAAAGTGCAAAGAACAATTAAGATTAGAGCCTGGAGATGAAAACTTATGAAGAACGGTTGCAAGATTTGAACTTGATTAGTCTAGAGAAAAGAAGGACTATGGGAGACATTATAGCAGGAGGAGGGGGTCAACTAATTTGACCCTCAAGCCAATAGATGTTTGTTAGATGGAAGATTTAATATAAAAGAAATATAATGTCTCTTTACGATAGTAGATATCTTTAGTAGTAGTAGACAGATTGGCACCAGAGAAATCACGACATTGTCATGTGGCAGGAAGCCAGAACAAAGGTTATAGAGGCAAGATAGAGACCGTCAACACTCAACAAATATAAAAAACTAAGATTTCCTAACAAGTGCTTGAGGAATTGTTCAAGGTAACTTTGTCAAATAGGCAAAAGAATACCAAAAGTCTTAATTCAAGGGGAGGAAAACTTTTGTTGCTTGCACTAGACAACAAAAAGGAGTGGGCCAAATCAAGTCACAGGTAGATGTGATGAGAGCCAAATGTAATTGGGATCACTATCATCCATTTCTTTCAAAAAGAGCTTTCTTTCCTGGGGGTAGGGATGACAAATTTTTGCAAAATATTCTCCAGATATTTCCAGGCTTCTGGAAATTAGGCCAAGCCCAACATGCATTAATATGAAGGTTGCAGAATAGTCACCCCAGATGAGATCCCACTTCGGTCTTAGTTATCTGAGACTGATGATGAAACTATGAGCAAGTTATTATGGATGAATGGAATTTTCTCTTTAATTAGAAAGCCTTTTTGGTTACGCCAAGAATTAAAAATCTCACAGTACTTATCGGTACTGCTAGAATTTTTAATTCAGCAGTATTGAAGAAAAACAGATTCTACTATATGTTATGTTTTCTTGTAAATATTACCAATGAATTAAAATTATTGCCTATCTATATCTATGAGAAATTAATAAGGATTAGTTTGAAGGTGCTTGCTTTAAACTGACACACCAAATTAATATTGTTAAATCAACTCAAAGATTCAAATTGGGAAACTGATTTGACATCACCTTGCATCATATAGCAGAACAATTTTGTGGGTCAAGGATGTATGAGAATGCTCTCCTGCCCATCTATAGTTTTGTATGCAATGAGAAATGTAAATGGAGTGCAGTAGAATGCAGGACACTAAAGAGTTATGTATGGGGAAAAAAAGAAGAGGATCAAGAATGGATGAGGCTGAATATTTGTAGGCTGGATGTAAATGTGAATGAATAGTATGAAAGAAGTAAGTTGAGGTGCTCTGGTTATACAGGGAAAAAATGAATGAGGATCAAACTGCAAACAAGAGTGCATAGTTAGAGGAAGGTGCGCTTGGATGGCATAAGTAATCTGCAACTCTTACACTGCAAAAACATATGGACTACGCAACTCAACCAGGGCAAAACAATAGATGCAATCTACACAGACTTCTGTAAAGCCTTTGATTAATTGGTAAATGACAAATTACTCCTAAAACTAAAATCTTATGGTATCTCTGGACACCTGCATAACTGGATATTGTCTGTCAAACAGACAACAAATGGTCAAAACTGGGAGTGTCCTATCAAATTCTGTACCTGTCAATAGTGGTGTCCCCCAAGGTAGTGTTCTAGGACCAACTCTCTTCATACTCTACACAAATGACCTGTGATCATATAAAGAGCAACTGCGTTCTCTTCACTGATGATGTTAAGTTGTTCAATACCACAGACAATACTGCTACCCTTCAAAAAGATCTTGACGATGTATCAGAATGGTCAAAGAAATGGCAACTTCAAATCTCAACAAATAAATGCTCTGTCTTACATATCAACAAAAAAAAAATTAGAAAATAAAATACAAGCTGAAGTCAAGACCTTGTTGATGATCCAAGCTCTGTAAAGGACCTTGGAATACTCATCTCAAATGATCTAAGTGCTAGAACCCACCGTAACTACATAGCCAAAAAGGCATTAAGAGTTGTTAACCTAATCCTACGTAGCTTTTTCTCGTAATATCACACTAGTAATTACAGCATACAAAATATTTGCTAGACCAATACTCGAATATAGCTCATCAGTCTGGAACCCACATTACATATCTGATATTAGCACAGTTGAGAAAGTCCAGAAATATTTCACAAGAAGAGTTCTCCATTCCTCTACTCATTGTAGAATACCTTATGCCACCAGACTTGAAATTCTAGACCTAGAAAACCTTGAATTATGCCATCTTCGGTCTGATTTAAGTATGGTATATAAAATCATACATTGCAATGACTTACCTGTCAATGAATACTTCAGCTTCAACCATAACAACACAAGAGCACACAATAGATACAAACTCAAGGTTAACTGCACCAAAGTTGATTGCAGGAAATACGACTTCAGCAACAGAGTGGTCAATGTCTGGAATACTCTACCTGACTCTGTGGTTTCTTCCCCAAACCCCAAAAACTTTAACCTTAGACTGTCTACTATTGACCTCACTACTTTCCTAAGAGGTCTGTGGGGGCATGCATAAGAGCACCAACATGCCTACTGTCCCTGTCCTATTGTTTCTTTTATTTTTCTTATACATACCCATTTCATGTATTAATAACTTATACCTATTATCTTGTAAGTGACTGACTTACAATAGGTTTATACTTATACCTATTATCTTGTGACTGACAAATCAAGATAAATAATAAATAAAATAAATAAACAGATGACATAATCAAAAAGGAAACAAATAAAAACAAAAGGCAGTAGGTGAGTTGGCATTCATAAGTAGTGCAAACAAAAATACCAAAGCATAGAGAACTATAGAATTTAGCTCATTTTAATTTTTATTTCTCTAGCTCAATATTTCTTACTCCTTATCTATGGTCTGCATAGTATTACACATCCCCAAAGGAATTAGAATATGATGTGAAATGTCTAAAATATTGTTTACATATATATCTTCACTCATTCTTTATTCTGTTCCCTAGATGTATCCTTCTGTTAGATCATTTTTAAATCGCTCTGTTCTATATTTCTGAGTAGAAAAGGAAAGCAAAAGGAAAAACAAGTAAGAGAGCTAAATAATACATACAATTAGCTTTTCATAAGCTTCTGAAGATCTGGTTGTTGCCAAGTAAATGGAATGCGGAGAAAATAGGACACTAAAGAGGTATGTGTGTAAAGCAAGGAGAGGATCAAGAATGGATTGATGCTGAATGTTTGTAGACTGGATGTACTGTAAATATAGATGAACAAAAGAAAGAAGTAAGTAAAAGTATTCTGGTTATACAGAAATAATGTGATTAGCTAAGATCTGTGGTTGATGTGAGTTTAGGAGTAGAATCTATCACGATTCCTCAGCTGTCATACATACTTGTTTTTAACTGTTGGGATTTTAGTCCTTGAACATCATCCTTGATCACTATTATGAGATGAATTATTTAAATAAAATAAATAATCCATTACCTAGATAGAGTTGATTGATGGAAAAAAATAAACATCTACAATCACAGTGGGATAATGTCACTGATAAACAAGTCTTAATTTCCTTGAAAAGTGACATATGAAAATAAGAAGAGAAGTGACTAGGGCAGAATAAAATGTTAGAAACCACAGTGATTCCATGATTCCATCATGGCTTTGGAAAGCTATTTTTCTCCACAAAGAGTTCTTTGGAATCTCCCTTTCATTGGTTTGGCCAGTGGAATAAAAGAGTACTTTTTCTTTTTCAGGGGTGTCCACAGAATGTAGTTTTGTTTTTTGTTTTTTAAGTCATGACGGTGATCACAACCTTGCAATCAAAGCTCCATAGGTGCTGTTTTCTTTCTACTTTTCTTCCTTTCAGAATACATATTATCTGTATGTGAATAAATGCCTAGGTTTGCTCAGAGAATATAATCTAAAGTAGATCATGTTCTATTTGGGACTTTCATGTCCTGTTCAAATGCTGCTAATAGGATCATACAGTGTATATATATATAAATAAATAATATATATATATATATGTGTGTGTGTGTGTGTGTGTGTGCGCTGTTTAGCTTCCTTCGGGTATTATCCCAGGTCATGGTAGTTCTGTTAAAGTTGTAGCAACGTTTCAGCAGAATCTCATCTGCCATCATCAGGCTTCTGTATGGATATGGGTCTTACAGCTCCTGGTTTTAAATTTGAGGCTGGTCCATTCTGATTGGTTGGGAGCCTGGACCTGTGTTCATTGGACTTGGAGTTTGATTGATTGGTGTTCCTGGTTTCTTCTGTCTGTTTTGTGGCTTTGATTGGCTGGCAACAGTCTGTTCTTGTGTTGGAGGCTTTTAGTGCAGCTTGGCTCCATGTGAAGGGACGGCTGTTCTTCATTAGCAAGCTGCTATTCATTAGCAAGCTGGGTTTCACCTGGGTGCCTGGTGGGGGGGTTAGGTTGGAGCTATCAGAGGGAGTCTGTTTTTGCCCAGGTGTTTGCCTGGCTTGTGGCATGGAGATCTTTCTATTTGAGAGTGCAGGCTTCCAAATGATTGACATTCTGGTGGAATCATCTCTTCTATTCATGCTGTCAGGTCTTTTTTCAATCTCTATGGCTTCTCTGATGATTCTGTGGCTGGGGTTTTCTATAGTGGCTAGAGTTTTGGTGCCATTGAAGTTGATGTTGTGACCTGTGGTTTTCATGTGTTGGAC
>BLBF01000051.1:8363578-8397417 GCA_015471245.1 Laticauda colubrina
AGAAGAAGAAGAAGAAGAAGAAGAAGAAGAAGAAGAAGAAGAAGAAGAAGAAGAAGAAGAAGAAGAAGAAGAAAGAATTAAGTGCATTATATTTTGTATGTACACTTATTACGAAAAGAGTTGAAGCTGGAACCCAGAGATTTTGCAAAACTTCAGATATATTTGTAAGCATGCCATGCGTGGATTTTCAAAAGATTTTCTCGTCCAGCTTGCTAAAGCCCATGTTGCACTGAACCAACAGATGCAAAGAGGATGTAAAATGGACGAAAAAGCTTGCTATCCATTGGAAAACGCGATGTACTCACTGCCTCCGTTTTGCTCCCTCTCTATCCGTCCAGCATCCGTTTATTGATGTTTCACCTGCTCCGAAGGTTTTGAGCTGCCCAAAACTTTTGCACAGAAAATGTATCCAGTTCGTTCGTTCTGCATCCGCTACGCATCCGCAAGGCATCCGTTCTGCATCCATTACGCATCCGCTATATCCACTAGGCATCCGCTACGCATCAGCGCAACTCCATCCACCCGGACGTAGGAAGGAAGCGGAACGGACGCAGAACAGATGCAGAACGGATGCCTAGTGGATGCAGCACGGAAACAAAGCGTTTAAAACAGAAAAACGTTCACAGAGGGGACCTATCTCGGATATTAAGGATGCCTAGAGGATGCCTAGAGGATGCCTAGCGGAAAATCTATATTTCCTATAAAAAGGGGGAGCAACTCATCTGCATCTCACTTTCAGAACAGCAGCCCAGTGGTGCAGACCTCTGCAGCCTTCATCTAGCTCTACCTCTTCCACAGCATCCAGTCATCTCCACCATGGATTGGAACAAAGTCCTTTCGGCAGCCACCATCGTTCTGCAACAGTGCAAAGCCATCTGCAGGCTCTGTGAACTCTACTGCGAGAAGAAAATGAGGCAGCCAAAAAGAGTCTGGGTCCGAAGATGGTTCACCAGAAGAGTAGAGGACGGACTGTACAACAAGCTGATGATGGAGCTCAGGAACGAAGACACTCGGGCGTTCCAGAACTTCATGAGGATGCCTCCAGCCATGTTTGACGAAGTTGTGCAGCGGCTGATACCCAGGTTGACCAAGGTAAACACCAGCTTCCAGCCCAGCCTGGAACCTGGGCTCAAGGTGGCACTCACTCTGCGCCACCTGGCCTCAGGGACCACCTACAGGAACATGCAGTACGGCTGGAGGGTGCCATCCAACACCATCAGCATTGTGGTCAGAGAAGTGGTGCAGGCCATCATCGAAGAATACAAGGAGGAGCTCCTCCAGTACCCCTCCACTGAAGAAGGCTGGAAGAAAGTTGCAGAGCAGTGGTATCAGAAGTGGAACTTCCCACACACCGTTGGAGCCATAGATGGCAAGCACGTGGCCTGCAAAACGCCAGCCAAGTCGGGCTCCACTTATTTCAACTACAAGGGCTTCTTCAGCATCGTCCTCTTCGCCATGGTCGATGCTGACTACAAGTTCATGTACATCGATGCTTCAGGCAACGGCTCAGCTTCAGATGCCCAGGTATACAACGCCAGTCACCTCAAGGAGGAGCTGGAACAAAACCTCATTGTGGGCTTCCCAGATCCAGAACCCCTGCCCAATGACACACAAGACGTGCCCTATTTCATCGTGGGGGATGACGCCTTCTCCCTCACAACCTACCTCATGAAGTCCTACACTTCCAGACTCCTCACCCGTGAAGAGAGGATCTTCAACTACAGGCTGTCCAGGGCAAGGCGGGTGGTGGAGAACGCCTTTGGCATCCTGGCCAACAGGTTCCAGGTACTTCTCACCACCATGCAGCATTGCCCAGAGACTGTGAGGAGGATCATGGAAGCTTGCTGCATCCTGCACAATCTCATGCGCACCCGCTACCCAGTCTTGCAGAACAGGCTTGTGGACCTCCAACAAAGTAATGGGGACATGGAGCCTGGGAAATGGAGGCAAGGGCAAAACCTGATCGACACTGAGGATATGCAAGGCCCCAACAGAGCCTCACATGAAGCGAAGAAGCAGCGCAACCTCCTGAGACACTGGTGGAACTCCCCAGCTGGAGCAGTGGAGTGGCAAGACAGGATGGTAGATGCTTAATGGATGCTTCCTTCAGCCTGTCTCATCACACAGATGAGATTGGGTCATGTTGACATGTGTGGATAATTATTACATTATTATTGATAATAAAGGGCCATAGGTGTGGCACCTGGGAGGGTGGACCATACAGTCCCACTATGCTTGCACTGGAGGTTTATCTATCCCACTGCTATCCTAACCCATACCACAGCTATTACACATCCCACAGGTATCTCAACCCATCCCAAAGCTATCCTTACCCATCCCACAAGCATGCAAAGGCTTAAACCATTTATAAAAGTTTGCACCAAGACTTTATTAAAAAAAAGAAATGAAGCAAGTGTGTGAATTATAAATAGACTTTATTAACAACAAGCTATAAAACAAAAATGAGTCTCTGGCACTCCTCTTGGTCGCTCAGTCTCAGGGGTGAAGGGTCCAGGTGCTGTGAAGGTGGCTGGTGCTGGAGTGCTTTTCATCAGCTCCTCCAGAAGCAGAAGCAGCAGAAGCCCCAGCCCCAGAAGAGCGAGCCTGTGCTGCAGAAGCCCCAGCAGAACCAGAGTGAGGGCCAGAGGGCAGGATGGTAGCCCTGTCCCTATTGCAAGGGCTGGCAGCAGATGGCTGAGGCTTGCTGTGCTTCCGCATGGTTGTGGGGTTGCTGGCTGGCAGGGAGGCTGGCAGGAACCAAGGCTGGCAGGAAGGGTGGCAGGGAGGGTGGCAGCAAGGATGGCTGGCAGGCTGGCAGACAGGCAGGCACCAAGGCTTGCAGGGAGGCAGGCACCAAGGCTGGCAGGAAGGCTGGCAGGAAGGCTGGCAGGCAGGCACCAAGGCTGGCAGGAAGGCTGGCACCAAGGCAGGCACCAAGGCTGGCAGGGAGGCAGGCACCAAGGCTGGCAGGCAGACATGAACCAAGGCTGGCAGGAAGGCAGGCAGCAAGGCTGGCAGGCAGGCTGGCACCAAGGCTGGCACCAAGGCTGGCACCAAGGCTGGCAGCAAGGCTTGCAGGCAGACATGCAGGCAGGGCAGGCAAGGCAGCCAATCCGTCCGGCAGCAGGTCTTTCCTCTAAATGGCGACCTGCTTCCGAGCTGCTTCTGTTATATCCGCGGGGCTGACGCAATGCATCCCCCCCGCATGCGCAATTAACGCCAGGCATCCGTTCAGCTTCCGCTCTGCATCCGCTAGGCTTCCGCTGTGAATCCACTTCATCCGTTCGGCGTCCGCTCTGCATCCTCTGTATCCGTTCCGCGTCCGCTTTGCTGAGGTCCCCTGGAAGCCTAGCGGATGCACCATCCGCTCTCATCCGCTTCCATCCGCTGGGCTTCCATTCCGCATCCGCTTTCCATCCGCCCTGCGTCCTCCCCGCGTCCGTGTTATCTGCTCCGGGTTATGCAAATTTTTGCCCCTTTTGAGAGCGGATAACAACGGATGGAACATTTTGCTCATCTGTTGTGTCCTTTTTGCATCCGTTGGGCAGTGTGACATGGGCTTAAGGAAGTAAAGAACATTATTTTATGTACATAGAACTAAAGCATTAGGAAACTAATTAATGCGAGTACAAGAACATTAGGGAGATAAAGCTGGAAAATGGAAGGGTACTGAATTTAATGTAGTTAATTTACAAATACATTTGCATGACACGTCTCTTTTCTTAACCCCAAAGTGATTTACAAGCAGTCAAAGAATGCTGTAAAACAGATATCAAGAACTTTCTTGGATGTGTGGGCACAACTGGAATTCTGACACCTGTCCCAAGCATTCTTACAAGGCTTTTTGCCACAGAGATTAAACACAGATATAAAATACTCATTTTACACAAATATAAACCAATGGGTTCATGCAAGTTCTAATAGCCCATACATTCACTTTCTACCATTTCAGATCATGTCTAACATGTTTTATTTCCTGATGATGCTTTTGCCTGGAGTCCCTATAAGAATCAAAGCCTTTTTGAACATATGCCAGTGTCTCATTTTCTTTCCATTTATTTAAAAATAAAAATCAGATGGAGCCTGGCAGGTGACAAAAGAGGTATTACTGGGCAGATGGGCACCCATGCTGTCATGTTGGCAACTAGAGGCATAAAATAACTAAACATTGAAGGTGCCAGATTGTGGAAGATTTGATAAAATGATGGTGATATTATTTATGCTTATGATTTTATTTCAGGTATGGGCAGCCTTCATTACCTTGGTTTCATGCAAGAATGATGTGGCTACATCATTATAATGATACCAGAATGCCCAATACCAGTGACACAAATTTCTTTTCAAAGCGGGAAAATAATAATGTGAATGGAAACAGATCTCTGGGAGATAAAATGCTCCCATTTTTAGTGCACCTCCTCCTCCGCTAGAATTATGCCATTTAGTTGCAATTGGGTGGATTAAAGAAATTGCAACTAAAAATCATGTTGCAAAATGGTTGGATTTCAAAGATGTGCTATCTGGCCTTAAATAGAGTGAAAGGTGGTAACAATTCCATATGTACTTTTACCTCCCCAACTTGTAATATCAGCTAATGCACTTCCACCCTTTTCTATGTCCAGCATCCTCTTGGAGGATGAAATTTGGGCAAAATTTGTGGAATGATAAGATGGTTCTCTTCTCTCCTGCAACCTCTAATTAACAGCCAGACAGATTCTCCAAGAGGAAATAAATAAAATCAAGTTTGAATGTAAATCTCTTATTTTAAATATTAATTTGCAAACTTTCCATAATTGTGGGAATGACCTTGGGAACAAAAGAAAGAGCCAGAGACTAGGCAATACAGTAGTCCTATAAAAGGTATCTCAGTTCACAGAAAAAGGGGGTGGGTGTATGTATTTCTGAGAATCACCCCAAATGACAACAGAACCCAATTCAAATAATGGGACCTTCTCTCAAAGCTTAACTACAAACAGATGCACATTTAGAATATTAAAATTTAGCATGAACAAGAGGGATAATATCTTCTTTAGAGAAAACAGACTCATAAAAATTCTTTAAGTAGAAAAACAATTAAATACTATCAGATTAGAATATATAAAGTAGCTATAGGAAAAAAGCAGAGGTGGTATTCAGCAGGTTCTGACCAGTTCTGGAGAACCAGTAGCGGAAATTTTAAGTAGTTCAGAGAACCAGTAGAGGAAATTTTGAGTAGTTTGGAATACCATTCTGACTGGCCCCACCCCCATCTCTTCTCTGCCTCTAAGTCCTAACTAATCAGCTGGGTCTTCTTTTGTTGCAGGTTATTGGGGTGGGGAAGAAGGATTTTGCAGTAATCTTCCCCCTGGAGTGAGGAGGGAATAGATTTTTTCAGTATTCTTCCTCTGCCATGCCCATTAAGCCACACCCACCAAGCCAAGCCACATCCACCAAGCCACGTCCATAGAACTGGTAGTAAAAATATTTGAATCCCAGACTGGAAAAAAGGCTTAAATACCATGTTAACTGTGAGCAAATCTAACATTTTTTCAGCCCTTATGTCATCAAACTCAACAAGAAGTACCCAAAATAGCAACATTTCTCATTTTAACCCTGGTCAAATAAACCAACCTGTGCTCTTCTTTTTACATAAATCAATTTTGTTGTTTAATCCATTCAGATTTTTGTTAATCCTTGTTTCAAATTTCTTCAAAACGTTAAACAGCTCTTTTGTAAGCCTAGAAAAAAGGAATTATCCCAATTTCTGTTTGGAATTGTCATTTTTATTTTCTTAATTTTTAAAATTTATCCCACTTTTTGTTTTTTAATCTATAGATAAATTCTTATTCATGCTCTTTTTTATGTTGTTTTTAGGTATAATTTGCAGCTCTTTTTCTATAACATTTAGGAACAGACTGACTGCATTGATTCAAATTCCCAATGCAATTATTGAAAAACGTCTCTGAACACCATTGTAAATTACTTGTTATAATTCCAATATAAAAAACAATTTTCTTTCTCACAAAATGCACCTATTCTTTAAAATTTAGTTTAAAGTCTTATTTTTTTAATCTGTTTTAAACTTTCCAAAACCTTGTCTGACTTTTTGCTGTTTGTTTTAAATGCTTAAATATTATAAAAATTCATTTGCATTTTCTCAAATTTAGAATTGAAAGCACTTTGCCTGGTACTTGTCATCTGAAAGATGTTTAACTTGCTTAAAGCAGTTAAGCAATTTTCAAAAGTGGCTAACAAGGTATGTGTGAATTTAGCAGTCTTTGAAAGGCAGTGATTGTAGCTGGTGCAAGTATGGCAAATTCCCTCAGCTCACAATTCTCTCCAGAGATTCATTTCTTATAAAAAAAAACAGTAATATGGAGCATAGCTTGGGTGATCATATTTTTGAGAGTGTTAAAGGAACAGGTCTACTTATCAATTCTTTTGTTACAAACATTGGTTCACTTATAGTGGTGCCATCTGCCATCTTCCCCAAAAGCATTTCCAAGCAAGCACTTTCAAGCAATAATCCCAAGAAGAAAATGAAATCAGTGCACAAGCCTCATCAATGTAATACAACATCATTTCATGCTGTGATGGGTTGGGAATTTCTTATGTAAAATAAAAGCTAGGCATTATACTCAGGTTGCCTTTTGGAATGAAGAATCTTGATTCCAGGTCTCCATTCATTTTCAGTCAATCCACTTTCCCAACAATAGAGAAAGTGGTTGGGGAAGGCAATAACCAATCCAAGCAACGCACAAGAACCATCATCACAATCAAAGCAATCAAGATGATGAGATCCATTTAGGACAAAGGTGAAGAAACCTCAGACCTTCCAGATGTTTTTAACTAAAACTCCCAGCATCCACAGCTAATGTGACCTAAGGTGAGACATGTGGGGAGCTGCAGTTAAGGAACATCTGGAGTATTACAGGCTGGCCTTCTGTGTCTTGGAAGAAATGTGCAAGGCTGAAGCTTCAATCCTCCTTATCTGCTTTCTAAAGCATCAGGCTCATGTTCCCAAATGGTAGAATTAGCATTGTAATATAAGAAATTATAATGTGGGAATTATAATGAGGAAAAGAGTGTGATGTTATGGGGGGAAATGTTGTCTCAGACAAGGGTTAATAATTTCCATAATTCCCAATCTCAATCTCTATAGTTGTTGCATTGCAGAATATAAATGTCACAACCAGTATTTGTGGAATACCCATCTTTCTGATTTAAAAGAAAGAGTTTTTATAGCTGGCTAGCAAACAAGCACACACACACACACACACAAAAACCCAACCCATGGCCAACATGCTGTATTTTTTTAATTTAAAAAGCCAATTTTAAAGCACTCCAAAATATTTTGAAGGTGACCTTGCTTGCTTACTTTTGTTTAGAAATTACACACACACACACACACACAGAGGGGTGGGAGGGGAGAGAGAGAGAGGCTTTAAAAGGCTGTATCCAATGCTGGCTTGGACCTTCCTACCATTCTGGAAAATCACATGTGAAATGGCACACTCTCAGATTGTAGGAAACTGTCTTAAAATTAAAATTGTCCAACTCTTAGTTCATCTAATTCCTTTGGTTGACACAAATTGACAGGCAATACTTTCGGCCATTAGTCTTTGTCAGACAACTTAGAGAATGTAGAGATTTTATAGAGGACTTTCTGCATTCAAAACATAGGTTCTGTGACTGAACTTCACTCCTTTAATTAAACATCTCCTCTGTTATGTGTAATTATAATACAAAACAAATAGTACAAACATGGAAATTTGCAAGCTTTAAGCAGATTATCATATCTAATTGTCAAAAACACTTAATAATATATTCCTACATCCTAATTAGCTTATCAAGGACTTTTCAAGGTTAGAACCTGAGATCCTTTAGAATTACTGCAATGACCCTCAAGTCTGTTAGCAACATTGGATTAAATGAATATAAAATCTTTTTAGTTTTTCTTACAATGTTTGAGGAGGTCCTTTATACTGCTAACCTGGACCAATATTTTTAAGAACTGTCCATTATATTCAAATGCTTAATCAGTATTTAATCAGGTTAATTGATGGAACATAACCAAAACCCAATTTTTTGTGGATATTATTTGTGAAAGCAAAATGAATATTCTCCATTTCAGGCTGTTTCAATCACATTTTTATTTGGAAAGGGAGAAAAGAGAAAAGGAAAGATTCCTCATTTTGCCTGAACTTTGGTTATTGTCTTTATTGACCAACTATGTACTGCAGACTCAGAGGAGGATATACATTTCTAAGCATTACCAACCACTTTATTTTCTCCATCTCTCATCTCAAATGACAGAAAAAAGTTAAGACATTTATAGTGGAGTCAAGGCTAAAGTTCCTGGGAAAGACTGCTCTACACCATCTGGACTTTGCTTTGGGGACATACAATTTGTTGAATGCAAGGAGCTGTTGAGCTTCTGGTTTTCATTATCTCCTTGATTAATTTGCTTTAGTTTTAAAGGGCAACTCCTGAGCTTTACCCTCTGATTCTATATTGGGGGCAGCAGCACCATACAATATGGAACAAGGGAAGGTTAAAGGTGTGTGTAAAATAGAGGCTTTGGTGGAAAAGTCTGAAAGTGAAAAGTTATATAGACATAATATAGGATATTATATTTCTGGAAACAGGGTGGTCATGTACCCTAGTTTACACTGAAGATTTTTCTGATTGAAGCAGAAAAAACTAAAAGACTGCCTCTGTCTCAGAGGCCATCCAGTACCGATCTAGATACATCAAGGGAAAGAAATTTGGAAGTTGCCAGTCAACTTCAGCACCCGGACAGCAGAAGGAGAGAGGGAGAGAGTGGGAGGGAGGTTGGGGGGGACTTAATTGTATTAATTGAATATAACAGTAATGTAGTCCAACAAAATCAGATGGCATCAGGTTGAAGATAAAGTCCTTTGCTTTTTCATTTTTACTCTGTTCTTACTGTTGCTCCCAACGTCTGAAAAGTCATTGAAATTAGTTCGTGTATTAAAGGAAGGCCTAAACCTTATCTGCCAGAATCATAAAATAAAATATCAATTTGAATTACCAACCCTTATTGAGATTTGGAAAGTGAGAGCAGAGATACGAAAACAGGCAAACTCTAACATGCAAGATCTTCTCTTTGTGCTTTACATTTGGCAGCTCTGAACTTATTTCTCTGCCAACAGAGAATTCCTGAGAAGAGGGGAACTTTGCAATAACCTTCAATGACTGTTGATTTTCCCAGACTCTGATTGACTCCCAGCAGGAGTTGGACCTGGAGTCCCATCAACAATTTTTGAGTCAGGCTAGCTCTCTGGGTCAATAGAAGCATGAATTCTGACAGTACTTCAAACAGAGGCTGATTTTTTGACAACCCTTCAAATACTGGTCTGTCTGCTGACAAGTAGGGCACAGGAGCAGGATTTACACTGAAATTTCTTTGGTTGTATGACACACCAACTTTTCCAAAAAGCTCTTACTGCTCCAAAGGCACATGACAGTAATGCAGTTGCTGATGGCAGACATAGTGCAACATCTATTGTGTTTAGGATATCAGCATGAGCCACATACCCAAAGAAATGGGATATCAGAAAGACAATATAGTTTTAGCAAGTGACAGCAATGGGTTTGTTAGCTGCTATCCATTGTGCTGCCATCTGATTTATATTTCAGTTTTTTATATCTGTAAATCTTTACATGGTGGTTCTTTCATTCCTGACCATTTCATGTAGAATTTTTTTTGGGGGGAAGGGGCTTTTTTCTTTTTTGATGAATCAGTCTTTTTTTGCACAGCAATCCTTACATTCATTTCCCCAACCAGGATGTCTATTAAATTGTGTGGCCATTTCTAAGAATTCTGGAAACTGATGAGATCCTACCTAGAGGGTACCTAGTTTAGTGGGAGGGGGCTTGCCAAAGAAAAGCCAGGAAAATGAGT
Organism: Laticauda colubrina; assembly: GCA_015471245.1. Classification (NCBI taxonomy): domain Eukaryota; kingdom Metazoa; phylum Chordata; class Lepidosauria; order Squamata; family Elapidae; genus Laticauda; species Laticauda colubrina. The sequence goes on from BLBF01000051.1 coordinate 8,373,483, forward strand.
ACCCCTTTTCCTCCAACAAATTGGCATACTGCCTATTCTCTAGTGAATTTCATAATCCATTTTGTAAAATAATCAGATCAACTCAATGTTAATCCTACAGCTAGTTTTGCAAGGCTGATAAAAATTTCCTGTTTATATAGGTAGCCTGTGGTCATTCTAGCATCATCTCACTAATAAAGCTGAGCATGCTGCATCTTTGAAACATACTGTACTTGGTGGTACACAAAAGCTATGATTGCCCAAAAGCTCTTTTGAAAGCATGGGTGAAGAGGCAGGCATTTAAAGGAAAATAGCATTTGGAGAGTGGATTAAAATTTGCATTCTAATATCCAACTGACATTACTATCTCACACAGATGAACTATTAGACCTATATAGATATGGCCACTTTAATAAGTGATAAAAGTTTTCCTAATATTTTTGGGAAATGTCTCTATTAAACATTAGTTATGGGGAGAGGGCGGAGCTGGCCTCGCAGCAGTACGACGGGCAATCTTGATCCTCCAAGATCACCATCGATATCTTAGCTGATGGATGGTCCTGACGGACCTAAACCATCCTGTAGAGACGGTGATCAATAAGGGCACGTCCTGCTGATCCCAGGGACATCGCAAAGTCCCTGGTTGATCCAGAAAAAGCCCTTTTTGCCAGTGGCAGAAAGGCAGCCTTCCAAGCTGCTGAAGCTGGGACAGCTCCGGAACAGAAGAGATTGGAAAGAAAGTGTGTCAGTTTGGTGAGATGAACTTTTGCTTATTATTTTTTGGAAAGAACACTCTAAAAAAAAATGAAAGTGGACTAAAAGTGAAGCGAAAAGATTTTAAGCGGTGTGATTAACTATTAAAAGTGGAAGTTTTTTTATCTTTCTTATTGTAACTTCGAATTTGGCAAAGCTGTTTACCTTTAAGCTGGACTGGTACTTTTTAATCTTTTTATATTTGTTTGTATTTCGCTCTCTCTTTTTGATTAGGATTCTTCTGCTTGATTAAGATTTATTTTTCTCCTTTTTTAAAAAAGAAGGGAAAAGATTTTACTTTTTTTTTAGTTCCTGGTGGTAGATTGAGGAGGGGGAAGTAAAAGTGAAAGAAAATAAGTAGCACTGAAGTCCAGAGGCTTGGATACATTCTTTTTTTTTTTTTTTCCCTGATGAGCTTATGTTAAAGTCAAGGACTCCAAGCTTTGTTTTGGAAAAGACAGAGATGAGCATGGCAGTTTATTTACTCAGGTGCTCATTTGTGAAAAGATAGCTGGAGTTTGGAGCTGAAGTTGAAAGAAAGAACATTGAAGTGACCTTGAAAAATTCTGAGCTGATTTATCAAAGAGTCTTGGATATTTAGTGGCAGAGGCATGTTTTATATTGCTTTTTAAGGCCCTGTCACACTGTCCAACCAATGCAAAATGTGAGTAAAAAGGACACAATGGACGAGCAAAATGTTCCATCCATTGTTTTCCGCTCTCAAAAGGGGCTAAAATTTGCATAACCAGAGCGGATAACACGGAAAGGAACGGACGCGGGGAGGACGCAGAGCGGATGGAAAACGGATGCGGAATGGAAGCCCAGCGGATGGAAGCGGATGGGAACGGATGGCACATCTGCTAGGCTTCCGGGGGGCCTCAGCAAAGCGGATGCGGAATGGATACAGCGGATGCACAGCGGATGAAGCGGATGCAGAGCGGAAGCCTGGTGGATGCACAGCGGATGAAGCGGACGCACAGCGGAAGCCTAGCGGATGCACAGTGGAAGCCGAACGGATGCCGAGCATTAATTGCGCATGCGGGGGGGATGCATTGCGTAAGCCCCGCGGATATAAAGGGAAGCGGCTCCCAAGCAGGTCACCATTCGGAGGAAAGACCTGCTGCCGGATACATCGAGTCCTTGCCTGCCCTGCCTGCATGCAAGCCTTGCTGCAAGCCTTGCTGCCAGCCTTCCTGCCAGCCTGCCTCCAAGCCTGCCACCCAGCCTCCTGGCCAGCCTCCCTGCCAGCCTTGCTCTCTGCCTGCCTGCCAGCCTTGCTGCCAGCCTGCCTTTCAGCCTCCCTGCCAGCCAGTCTGCCTGCCAGGCTTGGTGCCTGCCTGCCTGCCTTCCTGCCAGCCTTGTGCCTGCCTGCCTTCCAGCCTCCCTGCCAGCCAGTCTGCCTGCCAGGCTTGGTGCCTTCCTGCCAGCCTTCCTGCCAGCCTTGTGCCTCCTGCCTGCCAGGCTTCCTGCCAGCCTTGGTGCCAGCCTTCCTGCCAGCCTTGGTGCCTGCCAGCCTCCCTGCCAGCCTCCCTGCCAGCCAGCAACCCCACAACCATGGGGAAGAAGCGAAAGCCTCAGCAACCTGCCGCCATCCCTGGCAAGAGGGACAGGGCCACCCTCCTGCCCCCTGTCCCTGACTCTGCTTCTGCTGGGGCTTCTGCTGCTCGGGCTCGCTCTTCTGGTGCTGGAGCTTCTACTGGTGCTGCTCCTGTCGGTGGTGCTTCTGCTGGTGCTTACTCTGCTGGCGCTGCTCTGGCGGTGGTGCTTCTGCTGGTGCTTACTCTGCTGAAGCTGCTCCTGGTCCTGCTGGTCCTGCTGGTCCTTCTCGTCCTGCTCGTGCTCCTGGACTTGCTTGTCCTGCTCGTCCTGCTCGTACTCCTGGTCTTGCTCGTCCTGCTGGTCCTGCTCGTGCTCCTGGTCTTCCTGGCGCTGAAGCTGCTCCTGGCGGTGGTGCTTCTTCTCATGCTTACTCTGCTGAAGCTGCTCCAGGCGGTGGTGCTTCTGCTGGTGCTTACTCTGATGGCACTGCTCCTGGCGGTGGTGCTTCTGCTCGTGCTTACTCTGCTGGCGCTGCTCCCGGCGGTGGTGCTTCTGCTGGTGCTTACTCTGCTGAAGCTGCTCCTGGCAGTGGTGCTTCTGCTCGTGCTTACTCTGCTGAAGCTGCTCCTGGCGATGGTGCTTCTGCTGGTGCTTACTCTGCTGAAGATGCTCCTCATCCTGCTGGTCCTGCTGGTCCTGCTCGTGCTCCTGGACTTGCTCGTCCTGCTCGTCCTGCTCGTGCTCCTAGTCTTGTTCGTCCTGCTCGTCCTACTGGATCTGCTCATGCTCCTGGTCCTGCTCGTGCTCCTGGTCTTGCTGGCGCTGCTGGTGCTTACTCTGCTGCTGCTGATCCTGGTCCTGGTCCTGCTGCTGCTGCTGGTGCTGGTGCTTCTGCTGCTGCTAATGATGATGATAATCCTGCTGCTGCTGCTGATGATGATGATGATTACGATCCTGCTGGTGATGATGATGATGATGATGATGATGATGATGATCCTACTGGTGCTGCTGCTGCTGGTGGTGTGGAGGAGCGGCCCCTACTACCTGGGAGCCCCTCTGATGAGGGCCCATCTAGTCCTGCCAAAGGGAGGAAGAGGCATATGCGGGGACGGGAGAGGAGGCAATACACCATTGAGGAGGAACACAAGGATGAGGTGCTGGAGTGGCTGAGAGAGAATGACTATCTGTGGCGGAAGGGACACCGTCTCTACAGGGACACCAAGCAGAAGCATGCTGCTTAGAGAGAGAAGGCGGTGAGTATGGGCTACACTTCGGAGGTGCTCCTCGGCTGGTGGAAGCACATGCACACCTGGTACGGGAAGCTGCACATCAAGAAATCTGGCCAGGCTGCGGTCAAGCTGATGGACAGAGAGACCTATGTCATGGCCAGGTGCAGTTTCCTGGAGGGTGAGATCCACCACCGAGGAGCAGCCCCTCTGTCTACCCTCTCTCTCCGGCAGCCTGCTGAGAGCCAGTCCTCTTCCGGCCGAGAGTCAGTTCCTGTCTCCAGGCAAGTTTCTGTGGAGCGTGCCACGGCGGAGAACCCGCGGACAGGTGTTGTAACCGTGGTGGAGCGCATGGAGGACTCCCTGGTGCGGTGGGAGAAAGGAGACGGCGCATCCACCACAGCCATACCCACATCCATCCACAGCTCCACCTCCACAGAAAGGCAGAGAGCCAGACAGGAGGAGGGGCAGAGCAACACTGTCCTGCTGGAGATCAGGGACACCATCCGTACCAGCATAGGTCTCTACTCTCAGCTGGTCCCCATCGACTCCTCATCCTCCAACCACAAGCCTTTCCTCACCTATGTCAACCAGACCCTCACGGACATGGCAGAACCCCAGTACCAGGTGGTGAAGGACCGGATCGCCGAGCTGCTTCACAACCCTCCAGATCCAGAGGAACCTGCTCCCACCCAGTCCAGGTCTCCTGCTCCACCCCAGGTGATGTCCCTCCCATTCCAAGGCTTCCCACAGGCCCTCACCTACCAGGGCTACGGCTACCAGGAGGTCCAGCAGCACAGGCAGCAGCCCTTCCCAGTCCAGGCACAGAGTCATCAGACGACACCGTTGCCACCGGTTCCACTGATGCCACTGATGCCACCCACTACACTGATGCCACCGACACCAACGATGCCACCCACGACACTGATGCCACCCACGACACCGATGCCACCAATGCCAGTCCTCACCCAGCTGCAGACCAGACAGCCCCACTACACTGCTCCTTCCTCCACCCCACAGCCAAGCCAGGCCTCAGTACATCTGTCATCAGTACTGGGGCTGACACCCCATGGCATGGAGGAAGGACCTCTCAGCATCACGGGTCTGAGCCAGCTGTCCGAGAGCTTTCTCAACACACCATCACCTGTTGTCCTCTCAGGGCCAGGCACCCCTGTGGTGCTTCAGACCAGCACTGCAGAAGCACCCACCTCCACAGCACCTGGACCCTTCACCCGAGACTGGGCACACCTCCGAGTGACCAAGAGGAGTGCCAGAGACTGGCTGGCTGGCTACCTGTGGACTTTATTTGGACACTTGACTTGGGTCATTTTTCTTTTACAGCTTGTTGTTCAGTAAAGTTTATCTTTGATTCACACACTTGCTTCATTTCTTCTTTTTAATAAAGTCTTGGTGGAAACTTTTAGAATTGGTTTAAGCCTTTGCATGCTTGTGGGATGGGTTAAGATAGCAGTGGGGTGGGCAGGGATACCTGTGGGATGGGTAATAGCTGTGGGATGGGCAGGGATACCTGTGGGATGGGCAGGGATACCTTTGGGATGGGTAATAGCTGTCTGATAGATAAACCTCCAGTGCAAGCATAGTGGGACTGTATGGTCCACTCTCCCAGGTGCCACACCTATGGCCCTTTATTATCAATAATAATGTAATAATCATCCACACATGTCAACATAAACACAACTCTTTATTAAATGCTCTGATCATTGTAGGGCCACCCAACATACATGGCCCAATCTCATCAGTGTGATGAGACAGGCTGAAGGAAGCATCCATTAATCATCTATCATCCTGTTTTGCCACTCCACCGCTCCAGCTGGAGAGTTGCACCAGTGTCTCAGGAGGTTGCGTTGCTTCTTCCTTTCATGTGAGGCTCTGTTGGGGCCTTGCACATCCTAAGCGTCTATCAGGTTTTGCCCTGGCCTCCATTCCCCGGGCTCCATGTCCCCATTGCCTTGTTGGAGGTCCACGAGCCTGTTCTGCAAGACTGGGTAGCGGGTGCGCATGAGATTGTGCAGGATGCAGCAATCTTCCATGATCCTCCTCACGTTCTGTGGGCGATGCTGCATGGTGGTGAGAAGTACCTGGAACCTGTTGGCCAGGATGCCAAAGGCGTTCTCCACCACCCGCCTTGCCCTGGACAGCCTGTAGTTGAAGATCCTCTCTTCATGGGTGAGGAGTCTGGAGGTGTAGGGCTTCATGAGGTAGGTTCTGAGGGAGAAGGTGTCATCCCCCACAATGAAGTCGGGCACTTCTTGCATGTCGTTGGGCAGTGGGTCTGGATCTGGAAAGCACACGATGAGGTTGCGTTCCAGCCCCTCCTTGAGGTCACTGGCGTTGTATACCTGGGCATCTGAAGATGAGCCGTTGCCTGAAGCATCGATGTACATGAACTTGTAGTCAGCATCCACCATGGCGAAGAGGACGATGCTGAAGAAGCCCTTGTAGTTGAAATAAGTGGACCCCGACTTGGCTGGAGCTTTGCAGGCCACGTGCTTGCCATCTATGGCTCCAACGGTGTGTGGGAAGTTCCACTTCTGATGCCACTGCTCTGCAACTTTCTTCCATCCTTCTTCAGTGGAGGTGCATTGGAGGAGCTCCTCCAGGTGTTCTTCGATGATGGCCTGCACCACTTCTCTGACCACAATGCTGATGGTGTTGTGTGGCACCCTCCAGCCATACTGCATGCTCCTGTAGGTGGTCCCTGAGGCCAGGTGGTGCAGAGTGAGTGCCACCTTGAGCCCAGGTTCCAGGCTGGGCTGGAAGTTGGTGTTTGCCTTGGTCAACCTGGGTGTCAGCCGCTGCACAACTTCGTCAAACATGGCTCATGAAGTTCTGGAATGCACGAGTGTCTTCGTCCCTGAGCTCCACCATCAGCTTGTTGTACAGTCCGTTCTCTGCTCTTCTCCTGATCCATCTTCGGACCCAGACGCTTCTTAGCCGCCTCCTTTTCTCCCCTTAGTAGAGTTCACAGAGCCTGTAGATGGCTTCGCACTGTTGCAGAAGGATGGTGGCTACCAAAAGGAATTTGTTACGATCCATGGTGGAGATGACTGGATGCTGTGGAAGAGCAAGAGTCAGATGAAGGCTGCAGAGGTCTGCACAGCTGGTCTGCTGGTCTGAAAGTGAGATCCAGATGAGTTGCTCCCCCTCTTTATAGGCAGTATAGATTTTCCCCAGGTGTCCCTTTGCATCCTCTAGGCATCCTCTAGACATCCTTAATATCCGAGATAGATCCCCTCTGCGAACGTTTTTTCCGTTTTAAATGCTTTGTTTCCATGCTGCATCTGCTAGGCATCCGTTCTGCATCTGTTCTGCATCCGTTCCGCTTTCTCCCTGCGTCCGAGCGGATGCAAGTTGCGCAGATGCGGAACGGATGCCTAGCGGATATAGCGGATGTGTAACGGATGCAGAACGGATGCCTAGCGGATGCCTAGCGGATGCCTAGCAGATGCAGAACGGACACATTGGATACATTTTCCGCTCAAAAGTTTTGAGCAGTTCAAAACTTTCTGAGCGGATGAATAACAGACGGGAATATTAAGGTGAATATTAATTTTTCAATCAGATTTGTGCTCATCTTGTCTCATTTATTTAGAATTTTCATTTATGGATGTTGATCATTAAATACTGTAGTTTCTGAGTAGTAGCTAACAATTGTGTCATTGTATACTTTATTTTGCAAACAAAGAATTACAGGACTGTCTCCCAGACCACAGTAGGACTCTCTCTCCCAGTGGACTGCAGGATTCTCTTCCAGATCACAGTAGGAGGACTCTCTCTCCCCCAATGGATGGACTGCAGAACCCTCTTCCAGACCACAGTAGGACTCTCTCTCAACCAATGGACAGCAGAACTCTCTACCAGACCACAGTAGGACCCTCTCACCCAGAAAGAGCTTCACACACTGACATTTCAAACTTGTACTTGTAATACAAGTTAGAGCTTCACAATGAAAATTGAGTTTATAGTTGGCTTGGTTGACAATTTATGTTTTGCTGTAGTTAAAAGCAAACATTTATACTTCGAATAGTGTTATCATACTACACAGGTTAACAAGTATGTTGTCCTTTTCATTGTAAGCTTGGTAAAGCACTTAATTAAAAGAATTCTAATGGAAATATAAATGCTGTAATTTGATTCTTTTAATAAATCATGCTACTTGGATGGATACGATACTGGCCTGACCACAGTGCACACGTCTGATGTTGCTCACAGTGGTCCAAGGGACCACTCAAGGAGTTGATGTGTTTGCTCAGACACATAGAAAATTAGAGGGAATGTTGCACGGAATTGACACAGTTGGAATAGCTGAGTTATTCTACTTAGAATACTTTCGAGAAAAGAAGGAAGAAGAAAGGGTCACTAATTGAATTCCAAGAGGAGTGTATAGCAGTAATTGAAAAAGAAAAAGAAGAAGGTGCAGTAGGCAGTGAACCCAGAGAATGAGAATTGAGATCTACTAGAGCAATAAAACCCTCTTATAAAGCTTAATGATGAAAGAAAATTGATCTCAATTAACATAAATGTTAAATGTTTCGGCTGTTAAAAGAAGGAAAGTATTTCTCAAATTAGATAAATTAAAATTTGATATAATCTGCTTACAAGAGGTACATATTAAAAAGCAACATGAATATATACTAAAACAAGGAAAGTTAGGGAAATTATTTACATTGCAGGCACAATCTAAAAAAAGAGGTGTGGTATTATATATTAAAGAAACAATTTTGACAAAACTAATTTATACAGATGATGATGGAAGGATTTTGATGGTGGAAATAACGGATAACAGTTCTAAAACACTTTTAATTGCTATTTATGCCCTGAATGATAAACAAGAAGAATTCTATAGGAAATTGTATACAAAAATAATTGAATTGGACTATATTAATATTTGCATGATGGGAGATTTTAATGGAATAATTAATGACTGGTTGGACTATAAAATACAGAAAACAACAAAGAAAGTTAGAAGGATATTACCAAATCCTTCCTTCAAATAACAGAAGAATTTAATTTAAAAGACACATGGAGAAAGATAATTGCGGAAAGTAAGCAATATACTTTTTATTCAAACAGACACACATCCTGGTCTAGAATAGATATGTTATGCATGTCAGCAGAATTATTGAATACTGTACGACAGATTGAAATAGAAATGAGCACCTGAGCAGATTATAATCCAGTATCAGTTATTTGGAAAGGACACAAGAAGAGATCTAGATGGACTTTAAATAATAGGATACTGAAAGAAAAAGACTTTAAACAGAAAATAGAGAAAGAACTTGTTTTCTTCTTCAAAGAAAATAGAAAAGAGGATACATCTTTACAGAATCTCTGGGATACAATGAAGGTCTATACAAGAGGCTTGATAATAGATTATACTAGGAGAAGAAACAGAAAACAGAAGAAGACATTAAAGACATTAGAGGATGACTATAAAAGACTGGAAAAAGATTTACAGATGTCCCCACAAAAAAAGACATTAAAATAAAATGAATATAATTAAACATAAAATGGAACTAATGGAAAAAGAGGAATTAGCACAAAAAAATCAAAATGCGAAACAGAATTACTTTGAAGATACAAATAAACCAGGCAGATGGCTAGCTTATAAACTGAGAAAGGAAAGAGGAACAAGAAGAATTAATCAATTGATAAATTAAGGACAGGTTTGTTATGGAAATGAGAAGAAGAAAAAATTATACAAGACTACTATGGAAAACTATACTTTCAAGAGAATATTCAATAAGAAAAAACCAAGCAGTACCTTCAGAAAGCGAATTTACCTCAAATACCCAAAAAACACTGAAACAATGTTAGAAGGAAGTATAACAATGATGGAATTAACAGAAGCCTTAAAAAAACAGAATGCTGGGAAAGCACCAGGTCCAGATGGTTTGCCAGCAAAATTCTACAAGACTTTTCAGGAAATATGGAATGTTCATCTCTTAGAAGTTATGAATGAAGTTATGTTAAAGAAAAGAATACCAAAAACATGCTCAGAAGCATACATTATACTTATACCGAAGGAAGATATAGACCTGCAGCAAGCTAAAAATTATATCTTTATTGAATATATATCTTTATTGAATTCAGACTATAAAATCTTTGCTTCGATTTTGGCAGAAAGACTAAAAAGATACTTAAATAATTTTATTCTGATCAAAATTGATTTCTGCCAAAGAGACAAATCAAAGACAATGTGAGAATCATTTTGGATACTCTGGAATATTATGAAGCACACCCTGAGAAGCAAAGGGCCTTGATGTTTCTAGGTGCTCAAAAAGCCCTCGACAATATGAGTTGGTGATGCAACTGCATCACTGCAACTGATACAAATGGGCTTTGGTAAGAAATTTATCCAAGCCATTGAAACAATTATTTCATGAACAAACTGCAAAGTTGATGGTGAATGGAGAATTAACAGAATCCACAGATATAAGAAAAGGGACAAGGCAAGGCTGTCCATTGTCGCCTCTGCTGTTTGTGTTAACGTTGGAAGTGTTGAACAGGAATATCAGAGAAGAAATAAAAGGAATGAAAATTAAAAAGGGGGAGTATAAATTACAAGCTTTTGCAGATGACCTGGCATTTACTGTATATTAGAAGACCCATTGGAAACAGCACCCAAATTAATATAAAAAAAATATGGAGAAATAGCAGGTTTGAGAATAAACAAAGACAAAACAAAGATATTAACAAAAAATATGTTAACAGAACGAAAGAAAGAATTGGAAGAAACTTTAAAAATACAGGTCACGAACAAGGTTAAATATTTAGGGATTCATATTATACCAAGATGTAGTACCCTGAAGGAAGATAACTATGTTAAACTCAAACAGCAGATCGCGACAGACTTGATGAAATGGGAAAAAATTGCAACTATCATTGATTGGGAGAATATCTACAATTAAGATGAATATATTGCCTAGAGTTTTATATTTATTCCAGACAATTCCTATTCAATTAGGGAAATAGTTTTTTGAAGATTTAAATAGAATTGTGCTGAAATATATTTGGCAGGGTAAAAAAGCAAGAATAAAATTAAAACTCAGGATGCAAGAATAAGAAGAGGGTTTGCTTTGCCTAATTGGGAGCTGTATTACCAAGTGACAAGTTTGATATGGGTAAAGGAATGGATAACACTAAGGAACAGTAGATTATTGACTTTAGAAGGCCATGACTTGCTGCTGGGATAGCATGCCTTTCTCTGGCATAAGGGAACTAAAACACAGGGGTATTTCAGAAGACATTACATTCGTGAGGCATTGTTTTTGAACTGGGAGAAGATAAAAAGACAATATTATTTAAAAAATCCAACATGGATATCAACTATTGAAGCTTTTTCTTATCCAACAATATATAAAAAGGAACAGTTAGATACGAGGAGATATTGAATGAAAAGGGTGAACTTAAATCTATGCAAGCGTTGGAAGAACAAGGTATAAAAATGAATTGGTTTTCATATTTGCAAATACAATCTATGTTTGATAAAGACTCTAAGGCAGAAGGTATTTATGGTAAGTTGACTTACTTAGATAAAATTTTGATAGGTATTGATGAAAAGGTAATTTAAAAACTTTATGGATATCTATTAGAATTTAAATTGGAGGAGGAACAAGTTAAAGAAATGATGATTGCTTGGAAAAAAATTTTGGATATGGGATTGATTTAGAAAAATGGCAAAAATTGTGGTCTCAAAATTATAAAATGACAATGTCAACTGCATATAAAGAAAATTTGTATAAGATGTTTTACAGGTGGCACCTACCCCCGATGAGACTTGTGAGAATATTTCAGATAAAAGCTGGAAATGTCATCAGATACCTGGTTCATATTACCATGTGAAGTAGACGTGTTCAGATGCAAATATATATTGGACTAAAATCTACACATGGTTGGAAAAAATGATAAAACAGCATATAGACTTTAAACCAGAGATCTTTTTATTGGGAGTCATACTGGACTTATACAATAAAGAACTGAAATATTTGATTGTAAATGTTTTAACAGTGGCTAGAATTGTATTTGGGAAGAACTGAAAAAATGACAAAATACCTATGCAGGAGGAAGTGATCAATAAAATTATGGACTGTGCTGAAATGAGTAAACTGACATTTGAAATTAGAGAAGAAGAAGACAAGCAATTTTATATGATATGGGATTTATTTTATCAATGGTAGGATAAAGGCATGGTAATGTAATAGACTAAATAATTTTGTGACAGAAATTTAATAGATTGATAATATAGATATATATAACCACTGGTTGAAAGTATAACACAAATTTTAAGACAAAACTTGGAACATCTCGTAAAAAAAGATGGAATAGTTTAGTCATGGATGATTAATAACTGATAAATATATAAGCATATGTTAATTTGACAATGTGAAGACTGATATAAATTGTGACTATAAAAGGATAGCACAAAAGATACATAACCAACTGACACACTGTATGTATATAAAATGGAAGATGGTTTTATGTTTATATGTTTTGTATGTATATGTTTGTTTTTAAAAATAAAAATATATATTAAGAAAACATTAGTTATGGTGGGAATCTACAATTATGAGATTGGAAGGAAGGATGCCTTAGATGCTCCAAAACCTCTGGATGTATCTGTTTCTCCAGCTAATATTTTTGAAAGGCCAGTCTGAAAGGCTGTGTTCATTCACAGATAAGACAGTCTACATATGTTCAGTTTAATTAATTGGCTATCACAGGTGTGAAAGGTGACAAACTGGGACCTTAACAGTTTCAGAAGTTGAAGGAGGTGTGGCATTTGCTTTTGTTCAGGCTCAGAATCAGTCTTGGTCTCGGGAAAGTGTCCATTTCTCTCTATTTATAATGGAGGCTTAAACCTGGCATTACTCCTTAAACACTTTCTCCTAATGTATTTAACTTTTTGATTTGTATTAATAGCCTCAACCACATTCAACTTTGGGGGAAAAACACTTTAAAAAAGCATACATTTGCTTTCTCTTCCAAGAGATTTATCTCTCCATTTCCTTCTTTCCATTTAGAACATCTTGAGAATGGCTGAGCTAGATTAAGCATTCCAACTCATAATATTTCCCATTTTTGGCACTGGATAAAACAGATGGTCTTCCTCTCTCCCTACAAATAGAACCATGTGCACAATCCACCAAGTTTTTAAAGCAGCAAGACAACACTGAAAGAGGTTCAGAATATATTCAGACCCCGAATGGAGATGGCCCCTGTCTCTTTCTAATCAGATAGGTAACCATGTGCACCCAATCTCTCCCATATTGCTCCAAGATTATAACAGTGAAAAGATGTTGGCAGACCTCATGCCATATTGCAACCTGCTTTTGATTCTTTCACCTTAGCAGTCACACAAAAAATGTTAGTATTCAAGCTTCTGAAGAGCAAACATAAGGCACCAGCCTTTGTGCAATTAGTGCATTGCCATAGTAAATTATTTCTTCATTCAAAGAAAGATCCAAACACTAATCTTCCTCTGTTCAAGAACCAGCCAATTGGATAAATTTGCAACACTCATAGCTTTAAAGAGCACTGTCATTGGCATGCCAAAATCCTCCAACAGATTTCTCTTTCAGAATTGCTGTGAAAAATTAACACCAGGAGTTTTCTTCTCCCTACCACACCTATTCTCCAGCATCAAAGGAACATAAATGTTCTCAGTAAAGCTGAAGTTGTATCAGTGTATTTTAAAAGTGCTATAATACATTTTGCTTCACCAGTAGTAAGTCTTTCATAAAGCTGGTATCCAGCTGTTTACCTACAATGTTAGGAAAATAAATATCATTTTTATATGGGGAGAAAGGAGCATCCTTTTATGAAAATGTGGTTCAGGCAGTTTCCTGTTGCAGGCAAATTGCTTTTTCTCATTCTCCACTGCCCACATATACACAACTAGGATTCTTAAATGGATTTGCCTCCTGCCCAGATTTAGACAAGCTTTTGAGTGCCAAGGCTGAAGTTATTTACATTTGTTCAGGCATCTTACATGCATAATGGCCTAAGCATTTATTTGGTGACCTTTCCTACTGAGTCTTTTGAAATTATCCAGAGGAGGAGATGGCAAACCTAGCACAGCCAAACTGAAAAGTGGCATTGTAAATTTTTGTAAAGGCAGTCTAATCAGCATTAGGTTGGCATGGCCAACTTTTTGTGGAACTAGAAAAGATTGGCTCCTTCCATGAAATTTTGAGGAAGTTTATACATTTAATAAAACAGGTGGCAACATATCCACAGCTGGCTCACTGTTGGCTCACTGTCTAAGTAATGGATGCCAATGCACAGTTCCTATAATATATATTTAGAGTCTTGATGACAATTTCAAGGGCACCAGGGTGGAGGGAAGTTCAAAAAATCAAGATGGTAGCGTATCCACATGATTAACAATAACAAGTACTTAGACTTATATACCGTTCCATAGTGCTTCACTGCATTCTTAGAACAGTTTACAAATGTCAGAATATTGCCCCCAACAATCTGGCTCCTCATTTTACTGATTTTGAAAGGATGAAGGCTGAGTCAGACATAGACCTGTAATACTGATTGTAATATCAAGGTTCATGCATGTAAACAATGGATGGAATTTCAATGATATAGAAATAGTGGACTCCTTGGTTCTTCTTGAGATTCCTCAGCAGATGCCCTACCTGTGTGGAATCCCTGTGCCCAAGAAACTACTTCCTCATGATAAACACAATGCTTCAAGTTTAATGTTATTCTGTGACATTATTTTTTGTATCAGGAAAATAACTATCTAAAAAGCAGTATATGTATAGAGCTATGTAATGTGCTATACCAGGGTGTCAAACTCAAGGCCCAGAGACCGGATCTGGCCTATGGGAAGCTTAGACCTGGCCCGCAGGACTGCCCTGGAACCAGTGAAAGATCAGCCTGCAGTGCCTCTGCCTGCAAAAATAGAGTTCATGGGCCACCTGAGCTCTATTTTTGCTGGCAGAGGGTTGCAGGAAGCTACTGCAGCTGAAAATGAAACTCGGGAGCCCATTTTTACTGGCAGAACGCTTGGGCTGCCATAGGCGCCCCCCCAACATGAGTCATATTATGCTGTCCATGCCCATCCTGGCTACACTCACCCCAGCCCCCCAAGGTCAAACACAACTCTGAAGCAGCCCTCAATGAAATCAACACCCCTTTCGACACAGACATACACAGATACAGACAAAGTGTTGTGTTTCAATGAAGATCTTTGTGAGAATCATTTTCTCACTCTAGAAGTAGATAAAGTGGTCTTTTTGGCTTACTTTGTGTCATCCTGACCTCGAGGAAAACTGAAACAGGCTGTTAAGGAATGGGAGAGATTGGGTAAAAGGGAGTTTGATAACTTGGATATTAGTATCTGAATTAGAGACATTTTCAAAAATTATTAAGTTTCCTCAGTTTCCTGCCTCTCCACTGCATTGTCCAATGTGACATTCACAAGGAATTGGCATGACAGCGATCCTTTCAAACCAGCCGCCATGAGGTAGAGGAGCCAATGCTCCAGACCCTTGAGGACTAAAGGATGACATATAACTACAATGTGTCACCTGGTAGGGACAAAAGATTCGGATGATTTCAGCTCCCTCCTTTCCATCAGTGAGAGCATCTTTCCTCACCTTGACAAAGCCTCCTCTGTTCTCTCTCTTTTGTTTGCTGAGAAAGGAGGAAGATCAGGTTACAAAATTACACCCATTTGCCTTCTCCTTCCAGTGTACCATTTTATTCTCTTTAGATATCTGAATATCTTCTCTGCCAGCTAAGATTTCTCTTCAGACAAAGGAGCTCCATCTTTCCATGGAAAGCTCAGGTTCTCTCCTAATAAGGGAATGTCAGTTCCCTCATCTCTTTGATGCATTCTGTGGGAGCTACAGAGAAGGAGCAAAAAGAACAGGAATTAGACAACATTTGCCAGAGGAGATCAGATGGAGCGAGATTAGGGGATGAAAGAAGACACCTTTCATTAACTCTTGGCCCATGTGCAATAATGTGTGTTCTTATTATTGAATTATATCTTTATTGTAGTAGATATAATTTCCAGTTAAGGAGTGAGAATGTGGGAGATGAAGTCCAACACATCTGGAGGATACTGAGCAAGCAAGACTCATTTGATCCATGTTCACCTAGCTCAGGAATAGGTAAATAGTTGCTTCTTTACCATCATTACTGACTGAAGTTTAAAGGAATTTTAATCTAAAGCATACAATATTGTTTATTCCTGTTCAGTTTCATTTTAAGAATCAAAACTTGCAGATTTTGTATCATCAGATAGTTACTCCCCCCCTCATTCCTTCTTTCTTTTTTTAAAAAAATATTACTTAAGATATTTTATTTAATATCCTGACTGCTTTCCTCCAATTTGGGGTATATAGAATTGGTCTTTATTCAGTGATGTCTCACAGAATAGTTAGGTTCATTCATCAAGGTCAGCCTAAATATGGCTTGTTTGATCCTATGATAATGATTGAATTCAACAACCATGACCTGCAGATTTTGATATGTTAGTGTGGTATATGAAAACAATCTTACAGTATGGCATTCAACAAGCCATAGTAAACAAAGCTATGACTCTAGATGATGTATGAACTCAGCTGGTAGGATTCACAAGTTTTATTTTTTCAAGCATTTCTGCATGTTTGCATATTTGCTTATTATTTTCCTTTCTTCCCCTTACACTTCATTTGTAGCGTTCTCAAAAAGACACACCTCATCCGAACAGAAGCCTTTAAGAGAAGCTAGCAACTTGAGGGAAGAAAGAGATAAAGCTTTCCCTTGATGGAATTAACCCCACAGGCTCTGTCAGCTATAAAAACATAAATAAGAGAAAATGGACTTTTGCTAAATATACTGATAAATAAGTTTTTAATCTATTTGAAACAAAGGGGAACACAATATTTGAGGGGAAACATGGTGCTTTTGTTTGGCTTTAGTTTAGTTTAGTTTATTGTCATTACACCCCCTACAATGAACATTATGTTCAGTGTACATTATGACTATGAAAATAAACACAAACTTCCTTCACATTCTATACGTTGAATTGAAAACCCCCAACACTGCACCAACACTGCACTATACAGTAGAATTTAAAAGAGCTACTGCCCTGGGATAGAAGATGTTTTTCAGCCTATTTGTCCTTGTTTTTTATTATTTTGTACCGTCTGCCAGATTTTAACAGTTCAAAAAAGGGTGTCCAGGATGAGATGGATCTTTGAGAATGTTTTGAACTTTCTTAAGGCAGTGGGAGCTATAAAGTTCTTCCAAAGAGGGAAGAAGGCAACCAATAATCTTCTGGGCAATGACGTTAACCCTCTGGAGTGCTTTCCTATCGGCCACCGTGCAATTGGCAGACCATACAGATGTGTAGTAAGTTAAGATATTCTTTGGTGCAGCAGTAGAAGGTTAGCAGCAGATTTCATTCAGTTGTTGTTTTTGGAGAAGTCTCAGATAGTATATGTACTTCAGGCAAGAAGAGAAAGGGATTTATACTGAATTTAAAAATTCTTCAAACTGAGTGGGCATTTTATGGGATATATGTAATATCAAGTGATTTTGAATAATCTTATTATCCTTTTTTAGAAAAAAAATATTTGCTATTTCATACTGAAAGAATGGTTTGCCACTGAAATTAGGAGTTGTTGTTTTGAGACTTCCGGTGATGAGATATGGACAAATGGAGATGCTGAAGCTTGCTCTGGGTTTCATGCTATCTCCTCTTGCTGTTGGAGTGACCCTTAGGGGTGCACACATCTTGTAGAGAAGCGTAGGGAGATTCGAGTCACGGTGTGGAAGAGGCGATTCTCATCATGACACAGAGAGACCCTGTGGAGACTGACATCAACAGACTGTCAGTAATGGCGGTCCTGAAGTGTCGATTGTTACATACAGAGGAAGTGAGTGACAGACTGTGGTGAACGAAGAGTGTGAGTGAAAGAATTTGCAATCCTGATTGAGCACTGAATATTGGAGAACCTTAGTCGGAGGGAAGCCTGAAAACAACGGCCAAAGCAGATATGAGTAGCGGTGAAAGTAAAAGGGCTCATGAGATGAAAGAGGGTAAGGACGGAAGCGATTGGATAGAAAAGATAAGAGAATTGGAGGGACCTGAGTGACTGACAATAATTGGGGGGAAAAGAAAGAAAGAAAGAAAGAACAATGAATTTAATTTAAAGGAACTTCAAGAAATTTGAACTGTGATTTTGGGGAAAATTGGAAGGACGAATTTGAGATCAGGGGAGATCTGAAGTAAGGAATTAAATAGTCTTTTTACAACTATAAATATTCCACAGAAGAAACTGAATAATTTACTGGACTCTTTTTGGATTATTGGATGGAGATGTAGTAAGTCGAGAACATTTATTAAAGAAAGAGACTATATGAATTTAAAGATTGGTTTACAAGATTTTTTAAATGAAAGGAGAAACAGCAACAGTGGAAAGTGCGGTGAGACAGTGAAACCAGAGGCATTACTCAGCAAGTCTGTGCTTCCAGTGCATTCAGTGAAAGAATTTTGATTTAGAGATGAAGAACTGAACAACTACATTAAGACACTCTAAGCCTTTAAACTTTGTGGATTGTAATAATTGTTTCTTGACACCAACTTAACTGACTTTTGAATTGATACATTGGTAAATATTGAAGTTTATATTTGGTTATAACCTGTCATCACAAATGCCAATATCCAATCGACCCTTCTTACTTTACAAGAATCCATGCTGAAGCTTCAGGAAATAATGGTGAAAAATCATGCTGAAACAAGAGCTGACACAAATGAATTAAAAGAAGAGATGGGGAACTTAAAGGCAGAAATGAAATTAGACATCTTAAAGCTGGATCAAAAAATTGAAACAACACAGCAAGCACTAGAAACGAATGAATCAACAGTAAAGTAGGTTGAGAAAAGAATGGAAAAAACGGAAAAGAAGCTGGCAATGGTTGGTGAGCAATTAAGAAATGAGAGTAAAGAAATGGACGATACCTTGGCATATCTAGAAATGGACAAGGCTGCAGCATATTTGAGATTCCAAAATATAACCGAATCCAAAGAAGAGGATTTGGAACAAGTGATGGAAGGAATATTAGCAGACCTATTGGAAAAAGATAAGGATGATATCTTGAAAGAGCTAGATACAGAGTGAGCACAAATTATGCAAGATGACATAAATATCCAAGAGGTCCATGTGAGATTTGCAAGAAGAAAAGTTTGGGATGTTATATATAAATTTTCCAGAGAAAAAACAATTACATATAAAAGAAAAGAAATCTTAGTGCTTAAAAAACCCCAAGAAGAATGAGAGAGCAGAAGCGAGATTATAAATTTTTGGTGAACCAATTAAACCAAAAAGGCACCATATTCAGATGGCTAATCCCAAAGGGAATGCTAATCACATGGGAAGAAAGAAAAATTAAAGTAGACTCTGGGGAAAAAGCCCAAGAATTCTATGAAAGATTGGTAGGCCCTAAAGAATCAAGTAATAGAGATGAATTAGAAACAAATTCACAAGACGAGCAAGACTATCAAAACAATAAAGATGGGAATCATAGGAATTCAAAAAATATACAACATCAAGAGAGAGAAGAACCGAAGACACACAATCAGCCACAAAGAGAGACAGGAGTAACTACAAGGCAAAGAACAAGAGTCAATTAGGTGATGGACGAAGAAAAGAAAATATTATCAATTAACATAAATGGCCTAAACTCTAGGATAAAAAGGAAAAGAATACTAACCAAACTAATTAAACAAAATGCAGATATAATATGTTTACAGGAAACTCATATAAGGAAGGAAGAAGAAAAATATCTAGAATGCCCCAAGGTAGGGAATTTGTATATGTCGCCAGCAGATCTTAGGAAAAAGAAATGGATTGCAGTATATGTGAAGGATGACATGAAAGCAGAGCTAATTTGGACAGACCCCAATGGAAGAATTCTGATGTTATAAATTTGGATTAAATCAATTCCAATTCTATCAGTGGTAATTTATGTCCATAATCATAACCAAAAGGAATTTTTCAAACAATTACATGGGAAAATAGTGGTATTAGAGAAAAGGAATATTTGTATCTTGGGGATTTCAATGCTATTGTGGACCATCAGAAAGATCACAGTAGTGGGGGGGGGGGGGAAGAAAAAAAGAGAACTACCAAAAACATGTGAGGAAATGATGATTGAACTAAATTTGATGGACATGTGGAGGAAATTAAACCCGGAGAAAAAGCAATTTACATTTTATTCTAATCATCAGTCATGGACACAAATTGATATGGTGTGGATGAATGGTGAGCTAGTAAATGAATTAAAAGAGATTGAAATTTTACCAAACGAGTGGGCAGATCACAATCTGATTCAGATAGTGTGGAAGGGTAGGAAGAAACCAAGGAAAAGGTGGACTTTAAATACACAGCTAATTAAAGAAAAAGAATTTATGAATAGACTTAAGGAGGAAATTAGACTATTTCTGAAAAGAAAATAATGAGGCAACTACGAAACAGAATATTTGGGATACAAAGAAGGCAATAATAAGAGGCACAAAAATATCATACACTACTAAAAGAAATAAAGAAAAATATGCCCAACAAAATAAATTAGAACACAGAATCAAAGAATTAGAAACTCAGCTACAAAACACCCCAAAAGATTGTAAATTGAAAAATCAAATGATAATAACTAAACATAAATTAAATTTAATCGAACAAGAGGGAATGGTTTCAAAGTTGAATACACCCAGACAGATATTCTTTGAACAGGCCAATAAACCAGGAAGGTGGTTGGCCTATAAACTTAAAAAAGAAAAACAAAAAAGATTGATCTACCAACTAATAGATGAAAACGGGGATGCCCAACAAGGAATAGAACAGAAAAAAGAAATTGCATATAAATTTTTTGAAGATCTTTATAAAAAGGAGGAGGTAAACAAGGACATGATAAGAAATTATTTGGGTATTACTAAAAATAAAATAATCAAGGAGGAGATGAAAGAAATGTTAACTAGAGACATTACGTGGCCCAAGTTAAAAACAGCAATAGAAAACCAAAAGAACAATAAAACCCCAGGACCTATAAAGTCCCCAGGGGAACTTTATAAGGAAATAGGAGAACAAATAGGACCTCTCATGATGGAAGTATATAATGAGGTCCTACTTGCAGCAAGAATGCTGGATTCATGGAAGGAGACACTGATATCGTTGATTCTGAAAGAAGACTCAGACTTACGACTTATACAAAATTATAGACCACTTTCCCTGTTAAATACTGATTATAAAATATTTACCACAATTATAGCAAATTAAAAAAAATATTGAGTGAATATATACATAAAGATCAAAATGGATTCCTTCCCAATAGACAAATTAGGAATAATTTAAGAATAGTATAAAATGTTTTGGAATACTAGGAAGCCCACCTGGAAAAACAAATAGCCCTTGTATTCTTAGATGCACAGAAGGCCTTTGACAACCTAAATTGACAACCTAAATCCTAATCCAACAAATTTACAATTTGAATTTAAGCACTAAATTTGAAAACATTGTAACTACAATATACGATTCACAAAAGGCGAATATTATAACTAATGGAAGTACACATGCTCTGTTAGGAATATGAAACACCTAACAGGTATTTGGGTTAGAAATATATAAACCAGGATAAACATTTTAGTACTATCTCTTTAAGGGATTGCAAGAGCATGCAATTGGGTGTGGTTTCTCAAACGGCCATAAGATGGAGCCAGAAACCTGGTTTGTTTTAGTCTGAGTCTCAGAAGAGAAGAGAGTGTATCTTTATTTCCTTCTGTTGGAAAGTATTGCTATTGTTCCAATTTTCCTAATTAACTGATATTACTGGATTTAATGTAAATCTGAAACTTAACTGTTTTTGATACTGGACTTTGTTACTGGAATATCCCTGGATTGAAAAACTGACTGATTAACCTGTGAATGACTTTTGGACTGCTTATTTTGGACTTTGCTTAAACCTTTCTGGAAATAAAAATCTACAATAACTGTACGGTGTACTGAGTGTGTATTATTCCAACACTACTCTCTATACGTCTCCCTGTATGCGCTCATTCTCCTAACGGGGAATTATCTCAACATGCTCAATAAAAATAGAGAAAGGAGTTAGGTAGGGATGTCCATTATCTTCCCTGCTCTTCATATTATCTTTGGAAACATTGTTTACATGAATTAAATAGAACTCAGGAATAAAAGGACTAAAAATTAAGAAAGAAGAAAATAAATTCCAGTCATTTGCAGATTATATGGTTTATTTCAGAGAGGAACCAATTGAAACAGGTCAAGAACTATTGAAAGAGTTTGTTCAATTTGGGAAAGTTGCAGGACTTAAAATCAACAGGGAAAAAATGAAATTAATAACTAAAAATTTAACAGAAAAACAGAAATTAAAATTGGAAAGGATCATGGGATTACAAATCGTAAAAAAAAGTTAAATACTTAGGAATTTGGTTGACGGCTCAATGCAAAACCTTAATGGAAAATAATTATTATAAACTACTACAGCAAGTCAAAAAAGATTTAGAGATATGGGTCAAATTGCAAATCTCTTTACTAGGGAGGATTGCTGCTTTAAAAGTGAACATTCTGCCCAAATTTATTTACTTATTCCAAACAATACCAATAAAAATACATAAAAATTACTTTACAAGATAATCTCCAAATTTATTTGGCAAGGGAAAAAACCGAAGATAAACCCATAAGGCAATGCAAGATATGAAGAGCAGGGGAGGTATGGCTCTCCAAAATTGGGAAATATACTATAGTGCAGCCTCCTTACTCTGGATGAAAAAGTGGGTAAGCCTATTGAACAAAAGAATCTTATTTCTAGAAGGCCACTTCTAGAAAGACTTACAGAGGGGGTGCCATGCATTTTTATGGGACACTGGAAAAATCAAATAGGCATATAATTAGAGATTCCTTACTGGCAAATTGGAATAAAAAATAAAATAAAAATCCCAATCTGGATCTCAACGATGGAGGCGATGATACATCCAAATAATCTAGATCTTTACAAAATGATAAAATACAAAGACTTTCTTGATGCGCAGGGAAAATCATGGCAAGATCTAAAAAAAATCATGGCAAGATTTAAAATCATGGCAAGATCTCCAGGAACAAGGGCTACAAGTAGACTGGTGGGCTTACCTGAAAATTCAAAATAGATATAGTCAGGATAAGAAAAATTTTGGAATTTATGCTAAGCCACAACAATTAGATAAAATCCTATTAGGCCCAGATAAAAAAATATATAACTAAATTTTATAATTATTTATTAGAGATAGCATTAGAAGAGGAAGTAGTCAAAGGCAACATGATAGCTTGGAGTACATTATCAGAATGAGAAAAGGTATGGACGAAGAACAATAAAATCACAAAAGCAGCAATATATAAAGAAAATGCCTATAAAATGTTTTATAGATGGCATCTCTCGCCCTCGAGAATAGCGAAGATGTCTCCTAACATGAATCTGAATTGCTGGAAATGTAAAAAGAAACATGGAACAGTCTTTCACATGTGGTGGTCCTGCACTGAAGCCCAAAGATACTGGCACAGAATAAAAATTGTTTAGAGGAAATAACAGCAGAGCAAATTGAATTAAAGCCAGAATTCTTCTACTGGAGATATTTAATAGACACATTTCTAAAAAAGTCAAATATATAATATTGCACATTCTTACTGCAGCTGGAATAACCTTTGCACAGTGTTGGAAACAAGCAGATATTCCAGCAGAGGAAATGGTCATTCAGAAAATAACAGCCTGTGCAGAGATGGATAAATTAACCTTAGCACTTAGGGAAAAAGAAACATCAGAATATTATAAAAGCTGGGAATGCTGATATGACTGGGTAGAACAAAAATAGAAAATATATTATACATAAAATATATATAAAAACCGTAAGATGTAAAAGAGGTAGTAATTATATTATTGTAATAAGATGTATTTGTAAATATGTCACCAATATTGATAACAAACAAGAAACCATAGACTGTCGATAATAGAATTGCTAGTTTTTTTATCGTTTTTTTTTCTTTTTCTTTCTGTGTGTTGTGTATGTGTTTGTTTGACATTTTAGTTGTATAATTAATAAAGTTTGTTTTAAAAACAATGTTTTGAAATTGTCACCCCCTCAAGGCAAATCAGACCAGGAAGCCAATATTACATAGATCGGTGTTACTTTATTATAGAATAACAGAATCTTGCAAGTCTGAATTCAATCCCCCTACCCCTTTTCCCTTTACTTTCATGAGCATTCAGGAGGCCCCTTCTTTACTCATACTACATTCTTGTTCTGGACTCAATACCTATTTTTTCTGGCTGTTGCCTCCTTCTGTCCCTCTGTCCTCTACAGTAATCTTATAGTATGTGTGTGTGTGTGTGTGTGTGTGTGTGTGTGTGTGTGTGTGTGT
>BLBF01000051.1:8397427-8437814 GCA_015471245.1 Laticauda colubrina
TATATATATATATATATATATATATATATTTATTTATTTATTTTAATGGTATTTACAACCAACTCTGATCCCAAAAGACTTTGGGCAGTATACATAATTTTAAAAGCTGAAATAAATATGACTAGTAGATGGCAGCAAGTAGTAGTTTTCCGGAATTCTTTACTGACACTTATTGGTAATTCAAATTTTGCAGATGCAACATACCATAGCACAGTGGTCCTATTCAGTTTATCTGCTTTAAAAAAAACTGGGGTCACAACCTTGGCAAAGTGCTGTATATAATTTGGTAATTAAATAAATTAATAAAAGCTGGCATTTCTAGGTAGGTCCACAATTACAGGGTTGGTTATCAGGAATCTGAACACTCATGAATTTGAAGATTCTCACTCATCCAGGTCATGTCCCAAAGATGCTTTTTCAAGAGGCAACTAGACTTTCTGTTTTTTCTTTGAAGATGTTTCACTTCTCACCCAAGAAACTTTTCCAGCTCTGAAAAAGATTTTTGGGATGAGAAGTGAAATGAAAAGAAAAAAAACAGAAAGTCTGGTTGAAAAAGCACTTTTGGGACACTCGTGAACTTGGTTTCCAATTCAGCCTAGTCTTAGAACCTATGAATTAATAAAAGCATGAGTTTGGTGGGAGGCTCTGCATGATTCCATCTTGTTGTTAGTTGCAAAGTCATGTCCGACCCATCACGACCCCATGGACAACATTCCTCCAGGCCTTCTTGTCCTCTACCATCTTCTGGAATTCATTTAAGCTCACGCCAACTGCTTCAGTGATTCCATCCAGCCACTTCATTCTCTGTTGCCCCCTTCTTCTTTTGCCCTCAATTATTCCCAGCATTAGGAATCTTTTCCAGTGATTCCTTCCTTCTTACTAGGTGGGCAAAGTAGTTGAGTTTCATCTTCAATATCTGACCTTCTAAAGACTCTGGGACTGATCGGTTTGATCGTCTTGCAGTCCAAGGGATTTGCAGGATTACCATGAAAGATTATCAAAGGAACTGCATGCCCAGAAGACTCAGGTAGTAACCCCCCTAATTTGCATGAGTTGGTGGAGGAAGGTAGGGAGTTAAACACAGCCAGACTTGCCAGATTATGTTACTATAGACAATATCAATAAAGTAATTTGAGATTAGTCAGGGTTTTGAGTTCTTGGTTTGGTCTGCGTAATGAGAATGACACATATCTAGATTCTTAAAATCTCTCTAACTTCCTTTGATTTATTTATTAAATGTGTAAAATCACTCAACTTTAGATAATGTTGGGCAATGTACAACATTAAAAATAAGAGAAATCAACATAATTCTGGAGGAAAACATTCAATTAAAAAATAAAATCTCACATTCTCCACCCATTTTAAATCAAGGCTTAAGGGAAAAAAATGTTTTTTTAAAAGATAACCAGGATGGGATTCATACAGATCTCTGGGTGGGGAGGAATGAGAGGAATGTTAATCTAGAGAGCAAGCACCATGAAGAGAATGCTTATTTTCTGGATCCAGACACATGGCGTTTTTAAAAAACCACGGAAAGTTCCTTAATCTTTGTGAACAGGGTATACGGTAATGATCAGAGTTAGGCAATCTATACTATTTGTTTAATTCTAGAAAAATACAGAAAAAGAAACAAAATACCAAAATGCCTTTAAAAACACTAAATAAAATAATCCTTAAACTTAAAAAAGGAAAGTATACAAAGAGAGAGGGTGGGTGGGTGAAAGAACGGTTACAGAAACTGGGCATGGCTAATCTAGAGAAGAGAAGAACCAGGGGAGACATGATAGCAGTGTTCCAATATTTGAGGGGCTGTCACAGAGAGAAGGGGTGTCAACCTATTTTCCAAAGCACTCCAAGGCCAGGCAAGGTATCATGGATAGAAATTGATTAAGGGGAAATTCAACCTAGAAATAAGGATGAATTTTCTGACAGTGAGAACAATCAACCAATAGAATAGTTTGCCTTTGGAAATTGTGGAAGCTTCACTACTGGAAGCTTTGAAGAAGAGACTGGACTACCATGTGTCAGAAATGGTATAGGGCCTCCTGCTTGGATAGAGGGTTGGACTAGATGACCTACAAGGTTCTTTCCAATTCTATTTTTCTGTTCTCTTCTGAAAAGGAAAAACAAACAAAATAAACCATAACAAAATAAACCATAACAAAATAAAATAAAAATATATTGTATGTTTAAACATAACAATAATTACTTTTTACTAAGAAGAGAGCTAGAGTCCATTCTTTCCCAGAGCAGAGAAATGAGCATGTGAGAAGGGAACAGAATGAGTGTGGCCTGTTGTATGGTCAGTGGGATGTAGGTGGAATCATGCTGTGCTAAATAGGGGGAGTGGGAGAAGGCAGGTGGCAGATGAGAAAGAATAAGTAATTTTCCCCCACTTTCCCAGTCTCCAGATGTGTGGGCTTCAATTCCCCCAAATTTTCTGCCCTATCCATACTGCTTGAGGAATCTGGGGAGTTGAAGTCCACACACATCTGGAGGTTGTCAAGATTTGGAAACACGGTGCTATGCTGTGGGTGCTGATCTTCTAATTTTATTTTCAACCTATACACATTTAAACAAATCTTGGGGTTTTTTTCCCCTAGTTACAGGAAAAAGGCTTATTTGTTTGTTCGTTGTTTGTTAAGTTATTTTAGACCTACATAGCATCTGCTTCCTCTGGTAATAGGTGCCCTCCAGACATGTGGACTTTAACTCCCAGAATTTCCAAGTCAGTGTACAATTACTGAGGATTCTGGAAAGTGAAATCCACACATCTGGAAATTTCCCAAGATGAGGAAAGTAATTTTCGTATAATTCAGAATAGTGGGGAAATGAAATGGAATTGAGAGGCTTCAAGCACGGGCTGCATCTTGTTCACTTCTGTTTTATTGTATTTATTTATATTTATATGTCTGTCTGTCTGTCTGTCTGTATATTTATGCGTGTGTGTAAAACTCCTCTGTTTTTTTCAACTTCTGTAACAATACCAAACATGTATTTAATTGGATTTCATGCCTATTTAAATAATTTAATAGTTTTTACTCCACATTTCAAAGACTACAGACTGAGGGAAATCTCCAGACATCATCAAAGCAAAGCTGTAAGGCTGAAAAGTTAAATGTTTGGCTACAAAGGAATTTCAGCCTATGTATTCAAATTATCTCCAAGAATCTGCTCTGAGTTTAGAGCTTATATTAAACTCCAAAGTCAATCAACTTTCACATGGTTTCAGATTTCTCTGTACAGGAAATTTTTTAGCCTTTCACATTCAGATATGCAAAGACAATGAAATAATTTTTAAAAATATCAGAAACAATTAATTCACCATAGAAAGAAAGTATTTTTTAAAAATCTGTCCTCTGGTATAACATGCCCAAGGACTAAAAAGGGCTAAAATGTGTTTTAATTTTTGTTAATGATGCTTTTAAAAATATAAAAATTGCTGTTTCCTGGGGAAAAATATTTTAAACCCAAAGCTGTGATAAATTAAATGAATCCAGCTTCCAACAGTGGTTTCAATCTCCTTCAGCTGCTGACTGTAGTTGCTCAAACACTTTGCAATTAATCAGTCAATTAATCAATCAATGAAAGAAATATTTTATAAAACTTCCATCAATTGACTTGAAGAATTGGCCCCAGGAATTTTGTCTTCTGGCACTCTTCCTGGTTTTTCCTAATTAAATTGGGAGCCATGACTCCTATTGGGAAGTTCTTCCTATGATGTTTCACTGAAATTATGGAGGAGTGTGCAAGAACACAAAATACAACCATTCTTCCTTTAATTATAGTCCAAAACCCAACTTCCTCTCAAGGTTTAAATTCAGGTAAATTTGTTGCAAGCCTGTAATCCTCGGGTCTAAATGCAAGGATCTCACATTAGATATAGTGTCCTTCAAAGTACACTCAACAAATGGTGAATGTTTATGGAGATTCTCAGTCATCCAGGTCATACTTGTCCCAAAGATGCTTTTTTGTAACTGGACTTTCCTTGTTATTTCTTGAAGACATCAGAACTGAGCATGCTTTTTGGATGAGATACAAAACATCTTCAAAAAGGAAAGTTCAGTTGCCTTTTGAAAAAAAAACTATTTGGGTCAACTCATGGTGACTTCATGGATATAACTACATCGGGATTTGGGGCAACTTACAAAAATGATTTGCCATTGTCTTTTTACAATACTTGTTTCAACTTCATAAGTCTATCAGTTCTTTCATTCAGGTCTGAGTACTGGCTTCATTCACAAGACACCACACTTATTATTATTACATAGTTATTATTCTTCTCTCGTGTCGCTACACTTTTCACAGCCACTGTAGAACACAGGCTCTGGCACATGGGGTGTAATCGTGGAGATCATGTGATGTACAGGGTTGTGGTAGCAGGGTGCAGTTTAATAGGTGTTCCATTGTCTGGGGAGCCTCCCCGCAGTCGCATTCTGTGGATCCGTCATGGTTGTATCCCCATTTCTGCATCAGGGCTTTGAACCTCCCAACTCCAGTTCTAAGGCGATTCAGGCAGAGCCAATTTTGCCATGGCTCACTGGCACCTGTTGGGAGGGATTCCTTTGGCTCAAAAAAGAGGTTATGGGGTTTCTCCTGTAGATGTTTTGACCAGGCTTCTATCCTGCAGCTCTGGGGATTGCCATCCAGGGGTTGTACTGAGTGTAGAAAACTCTTCCTGGATTTTAGCCTTTTTGGTGGAGGAACATGCTGGAAAAGTGGATGGCGACTGTCATCTTCCTGTTTTGTGTGTTCCACTCTTGAAAATACATCTCTTCTGACTGTAGGAGGGGCAATTCCACACAGTTATCATTGTTACACAGTTATTTTCTAAATTAATCTCCTAACCCTGTTGCTTAATAATAAGCCCCTGTCACACTGCACCAATGGATGCAAAGAGGATGTAAAATGGACAAAAAAGCTTGCCATCTGTTGGTTAACGCGATGTATCCGTTCTGTACTCACTGCCTCCGTTTTGCTTCTCTCTATCCGCCCAGCATCTGTTTATGGACGTTTCATCCGCTCAGAAAGTTTTGAGCTGCTCAAAACTTTTGCGCGGAAAATGTATCCAATGCGTCCGTTCTGCATCCGCTAGGCATCCGCTAGGCATCCGCTAGGCATCCATTCTGCATCCGTTATGCATCCGCTATATCTGCTAGGCATCGGTTCCACATCCGCGCAACTCGCATCTGCTCGGACACAGGGAGGAAGTGGAATGGACGCAGAACGGATGCAAAATGGATGCCTAGCGGATGCAGCACAGAAACAAAGCATTTAAAACAGAAAAAACGTTCGCAGAGGGGACCTATCTCGGATATTAAGGAGGTCTAGAGGATGCCTAGAGGATGCAAAGGGACACATAGGGGAAAACCTATACTGCCTATAAAAAGGGGGAGCAACTCACCTGCATCTCACTTTCAGACCAGCAGCCCAGATGTGCAGACCTCTTCAGCCTTCATCTGACTCTTGCTCTTCCACAGCATCCAGTCATGTCCACCGTGGATCGTAACACAGTCCTTTTGGCAGCCACCATCCTTCTGCAACAGTGCGAAGCCATCTACAGGCTTTGTGAACTCTACTACGGGAAGAAAAAGAGGTGGCCAAGAAGCGTCTGGGTCCGAAGATGGATTGGGAGAAGAGCAGAGTACGGACTGTACAATAAGCTGATGGTGGAGCTCAGGAACGAAGACACTCATGCATTCCAAAACTTCATGAGGATGCCTCCAGCCAGGTTTGACGAAGTTGTGCAGCGGCTGACACCCAGGTTGACCAAGGCAAACACCAACTTCCGGCCCAGCCTGGAACCTGGGCTCAAGGTGGCACTCACTCTGTGCCACCTGGCCTCTGGGACTACAGGAGCTATGCAGTACGGCTGGAGGGTGCCACACAACACCATCAGCATTGTGGTCAGAGAAGTGGTGCAGGCCATCATCGAAGAATACCTGGAGGAGCTCCTCCAGTGCCCCACCACTGAAGAAGGATGGAAGAAAGTTGCAGAGCAGTGGTATCAGAGGTGGAACTTCCCACACACCATTGGAGCCATCGATGGCAAGCACGTGGCCTGCAAAGCACTACCCAAGTCGGGCTCCACTTATTTCAACTACAAGGGCTTCTTCAGCATCGTCCTCTTTGCCATGGTCGATGCTGACTACAAGTTCATGTACATCGATGCTTCAGGCAATGGCTCATGTTCAGATGCCCAGGTATACAACGCCAGTGACCTCAAGGAGGGGCTGTAAGGCAACCTCATCATGGGCTTCCCAGATCCAGACCCCCTGCCCAACGACACGCAAGATGTGCCCTACTTCATCGTGGGGGATGATGCATTCTCCCTCAGAACCTACCTCATGAAGCCCTACACTTCCAGACTCCTCACCCGTGAAGAGAGGATCTTCAACTACAGGCTGTCCAGGGCAAGGCGGGGGTGGAGAACGCCTTTGGCATCCTGGCCAACAGGTTCCAGGTACTTCTCACCACCATGCAGCATCACCCACAGACCATGAGGATCATGGAAGCTTGCTGCATCCTGCACAATCTCATGCGCACCTGCTACCCAGTCTTGCAGAACAGGCTTGTGGACCTCCAACAAGGCAATGGGGACATGGAGCCTGAGGAATGGAGGCAACGGCAAAACCTGATAGACATTGAGGATGTGCAAGGCCCCAACAGAGCCTCACGTGAAGGGAAGAAACAGCGCAACCTCCTGAGACGCTGGTGCAACTCCCCAGCTGGAGCAGTGGAGTGGCAAGACAGGATGATAGATGATTAATGGATGCTTCCTTCCACCTGTCTTATCACACTGATTAAATTGGGCCATGTATGTTGGGTGGGCCTACAATGGACAGGGCGTTTAATAAAGAGTTGTGTTAATGTTGACATGTGTGGTTCAATGATTACATTACTATTGATAATGAAGGGCCATAGGAGTGGCACCTGGGAGGGTAGACCATACAGTCCCACTATGCTTGCACTGCAGGTTTATCTATCCCACATCTATTACCCATCCCAAAGGTATCCCTGCCCATCCCACAGGTATCCCTGCCCATCCCACAGCTATCTTAACCCATCCCACAAGCATGCAAAGGCTTAAACCAATTCTAAAAGTTTCCACCAAGACTTTATTAAAAAAAAGAAATGAAGCAAGTGTGTGAATCAAAGATAAACTTTATTGAACAACAAGCTGTAAAAGAAAAATGACCCAAGTCAAGTGTCCAAATAAAGTCCACAGGTAGCCAGCCAGCCAGTCTCTGGCACTCCTCTTGGTCACTCAGAGGTGTGCCCAGTCTCAGGGGTGAAGGGTCCAGGTGCTGTGGAGGTGGGTGCTTCTGCAGTGCTTGTCTGAAGCACCACAGGGGTGCCTGGCCCCGAGAGGACAACAGGTGACGGTGTGTTGAGAAAGCTCTTGGACAGCTGGCTCAGACCCGTGATGCTGAGAGGTCCTTCCTCCTTGCCATGCGGTGTCAGCCCCAGTACTGATGACAGTTGTACTGAGGCCGGGCTTGGTTGTGGGGTGGAGGAAGTAGTGTAGTGGGGCTGTCTGGTCTGCAGCTGGGTGAGGACTGGCGTGGGTGGCATTTGTGGCGTGGGTGGCATCGCTGTCATCAGTGGCATCATTGCCGTGGGTGGCATCGATGGCATCAGTGGAACCGGTGGCAACGGTGTCGCCTGATGACTCTGTGCCTGGACTGGGAAGGGCTGCTGCCTGTGCTGCTGGACCTCCTGGTAGTCGTAGCCCTGGTAGGGGAGGGCCTGTGGGAAGCCTTAGAATGGGAGGGACTTCACCTGGGGTGGAGGAGCAGGCCTGGACTTGGTGGGAGCAGGTTCCTCTGGGTCTGGAGGGTTGTGAAGCAGATCGGTGATCCGGTCCTTCACCACCTGGTACTGGGGTTCCGCCATGTCCCTGAGGGTCTGGTTGACATAGGTGAGGAAGGGTTTGCGGTTGGAGGATGAGGAGTCGGTGTGGACCAGCTGATAGAGGAGATCTATGCTGCTCCGGATGGTGTCCCTGATCTCCAGCAGGACAGTGTGGCTCTGCCCCTCCTGCTGTTTGGCTCTCTGCCTTTCTGTGGAGGTGGAGCTGGGGGGGGGTGGATGCGGCTACGGCTGTGGTGGACACAACGTCTCCTTTCTCCCACCGCACCAGGGAGTCCTCCACGCGCTCCACCACGGTTAGAACAGCTGTCCGCGGGTTCTCCGCCGTGGCACGCTTCACAGAAACCTGCCTGGAGACAGGGACTGACTCTCAGCCGGAAGAGGACTGGCTCTCAGCAGGCTGCTGGAGAGAGAGGGTAGTGAGAGGGGCTCCTGGTGCTCCTCGGTGGCGGATCTCACCCTCCAGGAAGCTGCACCTGGCCATGACATAGGTCTCTCTGTCCGTCAGGTTAACCGTGGCCTGGCCAGATTTCTTCAGGTGCAGCTTCCCGTACCAGGTGAGCATGTGCTTCCGAAACCAGCCGAGGAGCACCTCCGAAGTGTAGCCCATACTCTCCGCCTTCTCTCTCCAAGCAGCCTGCTTCCTTTTGGTGTCCCTGTACAGCCGGTGTCCATTCCGCCAGATAGTCATTCTCTCTCAGCCACTCCAGCACCTCATCCTCGTGTTCCTCCTCAATGGAGTATTGCCTCCTCTCCCGTTGTCGCATACACCTCTTCCTCCCTTTGGCAGGACCAGATGGGCCCTCATCAGAGGGGCTCCCAGGTAGTAGGGGCTGCTCCTCCACACCAGCAGCAGCAGCAGCACCAACAGGATCATCATCATCATCATCACCAGCAGGATTATAATCATCATCAGCAGCAGCAGCAGCAGCAGCAGCAGCAGCACCAGCAGGATCAGCAGCAGCACCAGCAGCAGCAGCAGCAGCTGCAGCAGGACCAGGATCATCAGCAGCAGAGTAAGCACCAGCAGCGCCAGGAAGACCAGGAGCACGAGCAGGACCAGCAGGACCAGCAAGACCAGGAGTACGAGCAGGATGAGCAGGACAAGCAAGTCCAGGAGCACGAGCAGGATGAGAAGGACCAGCAGGACCAGCAGGAACAGGAGCAGCTTCAGCAGAGTAAGCACCAGCAGAAGCACCACCGCCAGGAGCAGCTTCAGCAGAAGCTCCAGCACCAGAAGAGCGAGCCCGAGCAGCAGAAGCCCCAGCAGAAGCAGAGTCAGGGACAGGGGGCGGGAGGGTGGCCCTGTCCCTCTTGCCAGGGATGGCGGCAGGTTGCTGAGGCTTTCACTTCTTCCCCATGGTTGTGGGGTTGCTGGCTGGCAGGGAGGCTGGCAGGCACCAAGGCTGGCAGGAAGGCTGGCAGGAAGGCTGGCAGGAAGCCTGGCAGGAAGCCTGGCAGGCAGGCAGGCACCAAGGCTGGCAGGTAGACTGGCTGGCAGGGAGGCTGGAAGGCAGGCTGGCAGCAAGGCTGGCAGGCAGGCAGAGAGCAAGGCTGGCAGGGAGGCTGGCCAGGAGGCTTGCAGGCAGGCATGCAGGCAGGGCAGGCAAGGACTCGATGTATCCGGCAGCAGGTCTTTCCTCTGAATGCTGGCCACGTGCGAGCTGCTTCCCTTAATATCTGCGTGGCTTACGCAATGCATCCCCCCCGCATGCGCAATTAACGCTCGGCATCCGTTCGGCTTCTGTTGTGCATCCGCTAGGCTTCCGCTCTGCATCCGCTTCATCCACTGTGCATCCGCTGTGCATCCGCTGTATCCGTTCCGCGTCTGCTTTGCTGAGGTCCCCCGGAAGCCTAGCAGATGTGCCATCCGCTTCCATCTGCTGGGCTTCCGTTCTGCATCCGCTTTCCATCCGCCCTGCGTCCTCCCCATGTCGGTTCCTTTCTTTGTTATCCACTCCGGTTATGCAAATTTTTGCCCCTTTTGAGAGCGGATAACAACGGATGGAACATTTTGCTCATCCGTTGTGTCCTTTTTACTAACCTTTTGCATCCGTTGTGCAGTGTGACAGGGCCTATAGATACGGGTCATATTTAGGGCCCCAAGGACTGCATCGCCTGCTGAGTGATTCTGCATTTATTTACGCTTTCATAAATGTGGCAACATAATACTATGAAGCAAGTGGAGACACAATTATTATTAAGAATGTAAAGCAGCTGTGCCTTTTTGCACAATTCTTACATTGCAATATTGAAAAAAAGATACATTTGCCCATAAAAGTAGACAAAGGCTACATCTGCATTATTACTGCATAGATTTCAAAGGTTCTTTTTTACCTTTGACTCTGTAATGCTGCACAACCCTGATAAATGGGCAATCACACAAACATAACATATACCTATTGATTGTCTTTATTCTGACAAATCTTGACCAAGTTTTCTGGATGGAGAAATGAACTAGTTTTCACACATCATGTGGCTTCTTTTTAAAAAAAAAAACTAAATAAGTATGTTTTTCATCATAAACAACAATTGGCTAGGGGTTTCACACAATACAAAGCACAAACAAGCAAATCAAAT
Organism: Laticauda colubrina; assembly: GCA_015471245.1. Lineage (NCBI taxonomy): Eukaryota > Metazoa > Chordata > Lepidosauria > Squamata > Elapidae > Laticauda > Laticauda colubrina. Next base: position 8,407,880 of record BLBF01000051.1, read on the forward strand.
TTTAATTTAGTGTGTTGTATAAATCCAGTGAAGTTTTTCTTTCTTTTTCCTACTAGGTGAGTTTAAACTGCAGAAAACCAGTGATTTTGAACAGCAGCACTAAAGCATAGGAAGCTTGGGTCCAGTGTGTTTGCTCCAAGGCCAGTAGAAACCAGCACATTGTTTCTCACTAACCAGCAAAGCACAAAAACTAATTGGACAATAGGAAAAATATTTGTGAGTTTCAGGGAAAATATATAAGGTAAGGGTGGAAAATGGGGAGGGCTATGTTACACATAGTGTGTTCTGTGTGTGTTTTGCTCATGTCCAAGCTACATGAATCCTGCATTGTAGGGTTTAATATCATTTCTCTACATGTCATCTCTCAAAACGGTGGGAAGTCTTCTAGAAGACTTTCCGATAATTAGGTTCTGAGCAGCACAAGAAGGGGGCTGTACAGAGCCCTTAGGAAAGGTACTCATCCCTGCATGAAATACAAGTAAAACAGTGACTGTTAACATAATTGTGGTAACTGGATTACATGTCCATTTTCATCATATAAAACAAAACAGAATACCCTTTTTTCAAATCCAGCAGAGTTTTATAAAGCTCAAAATTGTCCACTGACTGATATTCCCAGCTGAACATCCTGCAGATTTTCTCACAGAGGCAAACAACGCTCGTCATACACGGGGATATCTGTTTTCCTTTCTGGCACTTTATTTCAGGGGAAAAAAAACCCTTTTCAATCACTGATGATTGCTGATTTGACATTTCAGGGTTTTATTTTTTTCAGGAAATGAGCCAAATACCTTTTAGAAAATTCTGGCTTTGGGATAGGTTCTCATTTTCTAGTTGGCTCTGCAGGCTATATGTCTCTTCTGATCCAAGATTCTACAGCAAGAAAAACTGTGTTAGAAAAAAATGCTACTCACAGGTCACTATCAGCTGACATCTGTAGGGAAGGTGACTTTCCAGGCATCTCATCACCATCATATGTATCCATGTGTACTGGTCAAGAGACAAGCTAAGGAATAGCTGTAATAGCCCTGATCCATCTTCTGCTCCTTTTGGTGCCTGGAATATGGAAGAGGAGTGATTAATTAGGCTTCTCATGGAACAGAGATTAGGATGATCCAGACCCTGCTGGCCTTTCATAAGGACCTAATGCAGGGATCAGCAGCCTTAAACACTCAAAGAACCATTTGGACCCATTTCCCACAGAAAAGAAAACACTGGGAGCCATGAAACCCTTCCTATTACCTGTTTCCTGAGTTGCCACAAAATTAGCATATGTAGTTGAATTAAACATTCTGTTTTCTTCTGAAACTTTATCCATGGTTGGCCTACCAGGGGTCAAAAAGCTTAATAAATCACAGGCCAGCGGGTGTCGCACAATGGCAGTTGTGATGCATATTTTGAGTGACAGGGAGCTGCAGCAGAGGGATGAAAGAGCCACATGCAGCTCCAGAGCTGGGGGTTGCTGATCCCTGACCTAAAGTGTCTGGGCCTGGGGCTCCAAATGTGTGAAGAGTTCTATCTCTTGGTTGTGTTAACAATCATGAAGTGTAACATTCTCCTTGGCTGTTGTTTTTTTTAAATTTTGTACTTATGATGGAACTTTGTTTTTAATTTATTTTAAGAATATTTGTCACACAGAGCCACTTTCTGAGGATGTCCACACAAAGTGGCCCTGAGTCTTTTTCAGAATCAAAGGTTCATGTAAGAGGACCATAAATATAGGTTAACTCTATTAGCCAATGCTTGGCTTGAAAGCTATAATCAGATGGGAAGAAGATTTTTTTGAGGAGAGTGAGGGCTACCTCTACTTTCTTGGAAGATGCTTTTAAACAGCATGAACAGACGGGGCCCATGTTGTCCTAGCAGTTTTGATTCCCAGTCTATTTCTGCTGTCCAGTACAAACCTTCTTTAAAAATAAAGGAAAGCCTCATAGCGTGGGAATGCACAAATGCTCAGCAGTAAGAGGCTATGGTGCATGTAGTCCTGATAGTAATCATTTATTGCATAGAAGAGCAATTGCTGTCTGGGGAATTCTGGAACTTGAAGTCCATATTTCTTTAAAGAATGCATTAGAATGCATCTAGACAGGTATTTCAGAACAATGCAATACATTGTTTTAATTGGTCTTGTACTTCATTAGGACCAGTAGTTACAACAATCAACTTAATGGATATACTTCTTATGTCCATTAAGTTGATTGCTGTAACTACTGGTCCTAATGAAGTTAAAACAATTAAATGCATTACATTGTTCTGAAATACCTGACTAGAATGCCTTAATGCAATTTATAAAAAAAACATCAGGTTGATCCAAATTGGCAGGTTAACCAAATGACTAAGAATTCTAGGAAATATAGTCTGAAAGACAGCAAAACAAACAAGTCACTTGATGTTAATTGTAATGTAAGGAATTATATCCACCAACAGTTTTCCTATTCCATTTCAGAAACTATGAGTTTAATAATAGTGGCTGACCCAGCTTTCTGCCTCTTACTGCTTCAAAAACAAAATGTTGTTCTGATCTTCACTGTCCTTACCACAGTGATGAATGAATTCAGCAAAATTTGCCTTTGGGAAGGACTGAAGGTTGGGCCAGATGGTTAATGCCTTTCTTAAAAAGACACTAATGAAATGAAATAAGCACACTTCACTGGCTTTTTTCTTTTTCTTAAATATCACAAAAAAATATTTGCACCCTGGGGCAGACCACTTTGATTTTTAGCATCCTGTGGGAAGAATCCACTGTAAATTTCTTTCCCTGCCTCAGATTTTCCTCTAAGAAAAGCCAGGGATACATAGATAAATCAGGAAGAGAAGTGCAAATTTGTTTCCACTGATTCATCTCTCCTTATATCAACAACAACTTTAACTAAATGCTCTTGAGGGTGCTGTTAAGTTGCCAGAAATATTTCAACATTATCAATGGATTCTGATAAATACTGAAGACAACAGACAACATTGATATACCCACCAAAATGTGAAGTTAATTCAATCATGCCACAGGGGAAAAAAAAGATTTTTTGGAACTGGAATACAGCTATGCATAATTAGTGCACCGTATCTGTATAATAAACCAATTATTTCCAAATTCTGACATCATCACTAGCTCTGTGTCACACATTCTGTGGTCTTGGGCCCCAATTAATTTCAGTGATTGTTCACTCTTCACAGTGAATGCATGGAAAGGAGAACACTGGATCTTGCACTCTGTTTATTTCAACAGGATTGCTTTTCTTAAAAATAATTTCTTTTGCAAGCATAATGTGATACCATAATCAAGAGCAGACCAAAAGTCTGAGAGAACACTCAGCTTTGCCTGATTTTTCTCCCATTTTTAAAAAGTTTTTGCACTGGCTTACTTCATAATATTACAGTGAGGCTGACCTGTGGTTTTTTTAAAGCCCCAATCAGACAGCCACACAACTGAAACTTTGCTTCTTTTTTACTGTTATCACAAAAGCAATGGGGCAAACACTGTCCCTTTCTACACATAAAAAGGACAGAGTTTTATTGCACCCTAAGAGCTACTATCTTGATTCTTTTTCCCAGTAAGTGAAACCCATAATAGGATTATCAAAACAAAACATTATATATCATATTTCTATGTAATTTCTTGGTAGGGTACAGTAAGAGCATGAAATGGTTTGCCACTGATTTCTATCTGATGTATTCGTTTGATTGAGAGCGAGTTTGGTCTAGTGTTTAAGGCACTAGGAGAGTATGAATTCTAGTCCAGCCTTAGGCATGAAAGATGGCAGGGTGACTTTGAGCCAATTATTTTTTCTCAGTCCAACTCACTGCACAGGATTGTTGTGGTGAAAATAGCAGGAGGAAGGAATATTAAATATATTCACCACTGCCTTGAATTGCTTATAAAAATAGTAAAAGCATAATTTTAAAAACACCAAATTTAAAAAAAAAATCAAAATCTGCTCTATGGACTAAGGAACTGTCCTTTTCAGTACTAAAATAAAAATTAAAAAAATTGGGATTAAAAATAAAAATGTTGGGATTAAATGAAAGATATCCTCTTTAAAAAAAGGAAAATCAAAGCAGGGTATGTAAAGTATATAAAGCTAGAATACAATGATATGGTTGGAATTTAGCATCAGTGCAACATGTAAGTCAATATAAAGAAACATTTCCCCAACCATTTTCAACCTGCCATCATGTTGGTGTCCTCACTGCAATGTTGGACCCTGCTGCCGCTAACCACTCAATTCTACTACTCATAGTAAGTGCCCTTCTCTTAATTCTAGGAGAAACACTGCAGAATTGTCTTTGTGTTTCCTCTCTGATGTCAAAGCTACACCCAGATTTAATCAGCTCAGTATCAGGGTTCTGGTAGTTACTCCAATTAAATCATGAGCATCGAGCCACACCCCCAAAACTAAAGAGGATTTATTTGAAGCTACCATTCTATGTCCGGCACTACCCTGGGCGTAGCCAACTCTGAGATATGTAATTCACTGTCACCCTTGATCCTACTTTTCCCCCACCCCTCTGGGTGTATCATCCAACAAAAAACGTCCATAGCCAAGAGTCATCAATCATGCTCTCCAATTAGATGTTTTTGCAGCAGAAGCTTCAGCCATCTAATCAGTCTTTGAAGAAAACATAAAGGGAATGCACTTGCGATTCCACACTGTTGCTTGCTCTTTGAAATCCTCCCCCTTGTTTCTGTTGTCAACTATAAAACATGTATACAAAATGTTTTATAAGTTGACATTCGGCTCCCCTCACTTCTTGAAGGTGACCTGTACAACACGCACAAAATCAATTTGATTGCAGATATGGAAGCTTATGTTCACAAAAGACCCCCAGGCTTGGTTGGATTTTCTGCATGGAACCTTGCTACAAGGCAATTGGCTTGGATATTCCTATTCTTTACCCATGATGCATCTGATAAGGGGTAGCCCTTCCACTTGATTAAATATTGGAGTTGTCTCCTGTGCCACCTCAAAACTGACCTTTAGCAGTTGTAGGAAGTCATCTATATCATGTAGTTTTCTTGTGGAGGGTTGCTAGCCATTCTCTTGCTTCTCCCCCGAGCCCCTCAGAAATGGCATTCACCATGGCTCTAGGAGAGGGGTAGAAGTGGCCATAGCATTCCAGGTAGATCTCAGCTGAGTCAAGGAATAAAGCTAGCTGCTCTGGGTCTCCATCAAATTTCTCCCTGAACCAAGGCGGTTCATTGGGCTCTGGTCCTTCCTCTCCCTGTCGCCCTCTGTAAGCCTGCACTTGAGGTGGCTAACCTTCCTCCCCAGCTCTAGTTCACACAGGAGGAAGGGACTGCCTGCTGCATGGGGGAGGCTGCCACTGTGGGCTCTTTTTTCTTCTGGTATGTAGAGAAGGAGGGCTGTGGTCTTGCTTACTTCTCCCCACTTCAAAAGGCCCTGTAAAAATTCCCCTCTATTTTGAGTGGCAGGACAGGCCATCTTCTTAAAAAGTGGCCTGTTCAGATCCCTCCCTCAGCTGCTCCATGGTTCTCCTCAGGTATTCCATCAGGTACTTTTCTGGTTTTCCAATGGAACAGGTTTCTGCTCTTTGGAGTTGAAGAGGAGCTGTTCTCCTTCTGTAATTATTCTGTTTGCTTCTGGCTGGAAGCCATGCTTTCTCCTGATAGCCTCTGCCTTGGTTACCTGAGTTTCTCTCCACACACCCCAGATGTCGGGGAGCAATGGAAGAATTGGGACCCAGGCACCCCAGTGATTAATTAAGAGAGTTGGCTATCTGTCAGGTTCCGGCAGTTTAAATTAAATCATGAACCTCGAGCCACACTCCCAAAACTAAAGAGGATTTATTTAAAGCTACCATTCTATGTCTGGCACTAGCCTGGGCATAGCCAACTCTGAGATACATAATTCACTGTCACCCTTGATCCTGATTTCCCCCTCCACCTCTCTGGGTGTATCATCCAGCAAAAAAATGTCCATAGCCAAGAGTCATCAATCATGCTCTTCAATTAGATTTTTTTCACAGCAGAAACTTCAGCCATCTAAACAGTCTTTGAAGAAAATATGAATGAAATGTACTTTCGATTCCACACTGTTGCCTGTTTTTTGAAAAAAAACCCTTTTTTCTGTTCTCAACTATAAAACGTGTATACAAAATGTTTTATGAGTTGACATTCAGCTTTTCAAGTGGCAACAGGGGCACACTTCGATATAAACGCTGAGATAGAAAAGCATTGCTAATTTGTTCAATGTGTAGCAGGGTACATCAGAGTTGGGCAGCTAATATATTTGAAGAAATAAATATTCCACCTCTTCTGTTGGCTTTATAAAAAGCCTGAGCCTCCCTCCCCAGGCTAAATAGCATTAAGGAGTGTCTAGAGATGATTTTCTATGGCAGAACTGGCTGCTATCATTTTTTTTATGTATTTCCTCTTAAATCCAAAAAGGAAATCCTTTTAATCTTCCTTTTCAAATATGCCTCCAGAAACCCAAAATCTTATGTAGGCAGGACTAGCAGTTAACAGGCTGCATAATAGACTGGCCTTTCATAAACATGGAACACAGAATTATTTCACTCACCCAAAATAGTTTCCATTCAAAAGACACTGCTGGAACAATGATTATACTGACAAAAACAAATCTAGCAAACAAATGGTAGAAATTTAACCAATCAATTCTTTCTTAATTGGTTTGCTAAACATCATCCCTTCACTCAGTATCTATACCTAGTAACCTTTTACTCTTCTCTTCATGAGCCAGAGTTATCCATCCTCAATTCCTCATCAACTAAATACCTTTTCCTTAATTTTGCCCCCTCCACTTTGCCAAAAAGAGAGAAATTGGATTAGTGATTGATTTCAATGCAAGCTGCTTGGCTAGGCTAAAATGAGGGCATGTAGTTAGCAAATGCAAATGGCTTGTTGAATAAGTCACTAAGCCATTTCAAATTGAGTAGTTAACAATTCAGCATGTTGTAGGAAGCTAGCTATTGCAAACCAGGCATTTACTTTAAGGTATTCCATGATTTGTTTGAGGATGGCATCTTATGTGAATCACAAATGTGCATAGCGAGATCTTAGGGTTTAGCGTAGTATGTAAAGCCAGCTGTAGAAACAGAAGCATTTAAGTTATTAAAGATTATTTCAGTAAACAAAAAAGCATGGTCTTCTTCCCCATCCTCACTCCAAGACCCTTTTTCTGTTTTTTGAAATTTTGAATGACTTCAAGCAGTGCCCATCTTGATATTATTATTACTTGGCTTTGGGAACCATCACCTCTAATTAGGTGCTTCCTTTGAAAGACCATCATTCCAGAATGAAGGCTTCTGAAAGCACTCACCTATCCCAGAAACAAGAAAGAGAAAAGCACACCTCTTAGTCTCAGGGTATGTGTCTCCCCTAAACATACCTCAAAAAACATGGTGTCATCTTTGCTCCCTGCCAGGTTTAGATCTGACTTCAATGATCCTATCAAAGGAAAATATACAGTGAAAAAACAACAAGAATAGATTCTGTATGTGTTCTATATTAACATACTTGAAATACCCTCTTCTGATTCGACCAGAAATACTACTTGCTGATTGGTCCAGAAACACGATCCTGATTGGTTCGCATTACCACCCTGTGATTGGCCCGCCGGATCGGCGGGGGATTCAAAGAGCCGTCATTGGCCACAAGCCGCTCGCAGCCGCTATAAAAGAGGCTGCTGTGGTTCCACAGCCAGAGAGATTCAAGCAACTAAATAAAGAGCTTAAAAGTCACACTGGTCTCGAGTCTCTTTTCCCGCGATTTAACAATGGCAATGAAAGTGGGATTCTGAGACAAAGGAGTCCAGTCAAGCACATGGCAATGAGGACTGACCAACCGACGAGATGGCTGGCAGAAACTCGCCACCTGCACCATTCGACCCAACAACAGAGGACTGGGAATTGTATATCAACTGGTTCCTCATGTTCCTTGAGAGCACCAACCTGCAAGAAATCACCAATAAAAGGAAGAGATCCATGTTCCTGACACACTTTAGGCCCACGGTGTTCAAAATGGCTAAAGCATTGGCCAAACCTCAGGAGGTCACGCAGATGGCATGGCCAGAGTTGGACCGACTACTGAGTCCATTATGCACTGGGTGTCTCCAACCTTATCAGGAGTCACTAATTTTAAAAAAAAACCAGAGAGAAGGTGAGAGTATTGGGGAATTCGTAGCAGCTCTGAAGGACATTGGCGGTGCATGTGATTTCCTCAATATGGACGAAGCTATGAGAGACGTGTGGTCCTGGGACTGAGGGATCTCACATTACAGAGCCAACTACTGACCCAGTCAAACATTATGGTCACCGAGGCCATTGCCAAGGCCAACGCAGCTGAGGCCGCGAAGAAGTCAGCAGCAACCATGCAGAAAATGAATGCGGTGACCCAGCAAACATGGGCAGAAACAGGCCAACACCAAGAAAGGAAGACAGAGGGCAATCAAAGGACCACCACTACCACACACCATGAGGACGTCGAGTCCTTATCCGAGACCGACGACGAGGAGAAAGAAATACATAGACTCCAGTCAGAATGGTACAGACAGGAAAGGAGAGAACATAAGCCGGGTTTCCAAGGCGCTGGGTGTAGAGGAAACCACCCCTGATCCGAGTTCCGTTTCCTAGACACTATTTGCCAGCACTGTGAGAAACAGGGACACCTTGCAAGGGTCTGCCAAAATAAAAAGAGCTACAGCCCTCAGCGACAAAACAGCACCTCCCCCAGGACCAGAGACAGACAGGCAGGGAGCTGTTGGAGCTGCAAAAGCAGGAACAAGCGGCCCAGTGAACCCTACCTAAAGGAACAGACTCACCAAACCATTACCATTGGGCATTCAAGCGCAACAGATGCCCGAAAGGTAAACATACAGGTCAAAATTGAAGGCCAACAGTGCAACAGGGAAGTGAACTCCGGGTCATACCTGTCTATGGTATCCTGGAACACCATCAAATGACTAATACCCAGCATACGGAGAAGAGAATTGGAAAACCAAAGACTGACCTTAAAGGACTATCAGGGGAAGAGAATCCCCATAGTCGGAGTCAGCCATTTTCAAATAATCTTCAAGGAACACTCAGAAATCCTCCTGTTGACGATAGTGGACAGGGATCACCCAAGCCTGCTGGGGCTAGAATAGTTTGCGCCAATGGGGATCGAAGTGACCAGCATAAACAGCATCACCGAGGAAGACTGGGAGGAGAATCTGATGAAGGACTTTCATTTGACAGGAAGCTAGGCAAGTACCGAGGGTCCCCTATTTCATCTAATTTGAATCCAAACATAGCACAAATCCGACTAAAGGCACGGCAAATCCTATTCGCACTCAAACCAAAGATCGATGAGCAATTGGATAAGCTCATCGCACAAGGGGTAGTGGAACAGATAGACCACGCATGGTGGGAAACCCCAATTGTGACACCAGTTAAGCCAGATGGGTCCGTGCAAATCTGCAGAGACTATAAGGCCACCCTAAACCACATGCTACAACAAAGCGCATACCCCATTCCAGTGGTGTAACATCTGTTACATTCATTGGGGGGAGGAAAAGTCTTCACGAAGCTCGACCTGGCGCAGGCATACCAGCAATTACCCGTTGATTCTGAAACAGCAAAGGCATAAAGCATTGTGACTCACAGGGGGGCATTTAAATGCAACAGGTTGCAATTTGGAGTCAGTGTGGCCCCAGGGGTGTTCCAAAGATTGATGGAGCATCTTTTACAAGGAATTAAAGAGGTGGTGCCCACCAGTGATGAAGCGCTGGTATCCGCTAAGAACAAAAACCAATTGGAAAGCTGCCTCAGGGAGGTCCTACAAAGATTTAAAGAGGTGGGACTCAAATTATAAAAAAAAAAAAAAGCCAACTGGCCCCCAAGATAGTTGAATTCCTGGAGTATCTAATAGACAAAGATGGAATTCACCCCACTGAAAAGAAAATAAAAGCTATAAAAGAAGCCCCCAGACCACAAAACAAAGCAGAACTACAAGCATTTCTGGGACTCATTAATTTTTATGTCTTTTTGCCGCAGAAGGCAACAACGGCGGAGCCACTGCATAGACTACTTGATAAGACAGCTACATGGACCTGGAGCCGACAGGAAGAAGCCACATTCCAAGGAGTAAAAGATCTGCTGACATCTGAATCGGTACTCATTCAATACAACGAAACCCTATCACTGACAGTGACATGCGACGTATCGCCTTTCGGCATCGGGGCCATACTCAGTCACACACTACCTGATGGGAGAGAAACACCAATCGCATTCTACTTCAAGACATTGTCCAAGGCAGAGAGGAACTACAGCCAGTTGGACAGAGAGGCACTAGCAGCGATCACCAGACTAAAGCGTTTTCATTAATATCTCTATGGTAGGACTTTTTTACTCGTTACCAACCACAAACCATTCCTGGGGATACTCGCAGGGAACAAGGCCACCCCAAACATATTGTCACCACGGATGACAAGGTGGTCCAAATTCCTTGCCACATATAACTAACTACCAATTAATCCACCAGCCAGGGAAGAACATTTCATATGCTGATGCCCTGAGCTGTTCCCCCCTACCTAATCTGGAAGATGACCTGGCATCGACCATGTCCACACTACAAATGGAGACTTTTCCAAACTTACCCATAACCACGTCAGATATTGCAAAAGAGACCGCAAAAGACAGACAACTGGCACGGATTTTAAACTGGGTAGGGAAAGGGTGGCCAGAAACTGATGATGGCGAGACATTTAAACCCTTCCAAAACCGACAAATGGAGCTATCGATATTGAAGGGATGCATACTGTGGGGGGATAAAGTTGTTATTTCAAAAAAAAAATGCAGGAAGAAGTACTGTTCATGCTACATGAAGGACACCCAGGTATTGTCAAAATGAAATCCCTGGCCAGGAGTTATGTCTGGTGGCCCGAGATGAACAAAGACATTGAGACGTGGGTGGGAACATGCACAAAATGCCAAAAGTCCAGACCTACCCCCCCCCTCCTGCACCTACCCTCAAGTGGGAGACAACCAGGGGTCCCTGGTTGAGAATCCATATAGATTTTGCTGGACCCACAAAAGGATATACATTTTTAATAATTGTCGAAGATTTCTCCAATTGGCTGGACACAGTCATGCAGTCCACAACGACAGAAGCCATCATCAGACAGCTAAAAAACCTATTTGCTACGCATGGGTTACTGGACTTCTTAGTCTCAGACAATGGGCCACAAGTTCACAGCGCTGTCATTTGAAAAATTCCTCGCCGAACTGGGTATACGACATGCCCTAACAGTGCCCACTCACCCGGCTGCAAATGGACAGGCGGAATGCATGGTCCGAAATACCAAAGAGGCATTAGATAAAATAGACACGGGACATTCAAGACAAAATCAATACATTGCTAACCATCCAACATATAACACCAAACACGTCGACTAACAAGAGCCCAGCAGAACTCCTGATGAGCAGGAAACTATGCTCACACCTGGACAGATTACACCCAACATACAACCCCGAAAAGCCACCAGACTCCTCCAGTAAATACCACACATTCACCACAGGGGATCTGGTTTACACAAAAAACTTTACGGGGGACCCACTTTGGATACCAGCTAGGATAACCCAAATAACGGGACCCCAGTCATATCTATTAGAAACGGAGGATGGGAGAAGCTGGAAGAGACCAACAACAGTCTAGGCAATAGAAAGAAACACCGATAACACCAGGTACGCAAAACAAACACACACACAAAAACCACACCAAAGAGACAAAATCAGAGAGGGGGGAGATTACCTAAGCATAAATCAAAGGGGAGAAGAAAACCCACTAATCACACAACAACAAACAAAACAACAACAAACACCACCAGTAGGCCCATTGCGAAACCAAAACTACTTACTAGCAGAAGACTTCAGTAGACGGGAACTGGCAGCAGAAAACCAACACGAGGCCACTCCTGGAAGAGGAAGCCGAGCTGACTCAACCAGCCCGGAGAGACCAGGCGGGAGCGGCAGAGCCAACTCGACCAGCCCAGGTAGACCAGAAGGGAGTGGCAGGGCTGACTCACCCTTCCAGGAGGTTCTGCCAAGAAGGAGAGGAGAAACAGCGATCCCGTCTGAACCAGGCGAAGGCAACACCACAACTGAGCTGTGCAGGTCAAGTAGACAACACAAAAGCCCTGCCTACTTATGGGACTACATAATGTAGGTCAGGCTAAACCAAGAGGGGAAGGGTGTTCTATATTAACATACTTGAAATACCCTCTATTGATTGGACCAGAAATACTACTTGCTGATTGGTCCAGAAACGTGATCCTGATTGGTTCGCATTACTGCCCTGTGATTGGCCCGCCGGATCGGTGGGAGATTCAAAGAACTGTCATTGGCCGCGAGCCGCTAGCAGCCGCTATAAAAGAGGCTGCCACAGCTCCGCAGCCAGAGCAGATTCAAGCAACTAAATAAAGAACTTAAAAGTCACACTATTCTTGAGTCTCTTTTCCCGCGATCTAACAGTATGTATTTAGATACACAATTTATATGACTGGCATACATTAGATTCATTCAGAAGTTAGGTCATGATTGTTTGCTTTAAAAAAGGGGGGGTGAGGTTGAATTGATCCAATTATGCAAGAGGGTGCCAAAGATATTAACCTGACTGCATCCTTTGTAGTTAATTTTTCCAGATTTCAATTCAAGTAGAATTGAATTCAATTCAAGTAGAATTGAATTTAATTCCAGTTTCAAATGGGAAATTGTGAGCATCTTAGATCAAGCCAAGTCCAAACAACAAAAACAAAACAAATCATTCCCCATCATAGAGGAAGAGAAAACCAGAATTTGCCACTTGGTGGCTTTCCAATAGCTTAAGCAGGAAAGATTATTGAAATATAAAACAGCAGTATAAAACTTCCTAAATATGGCCCTAGGTGAAGATAAGGCCATGTATTCAAAGGCAAAATTGTGCTATGGTGCTGATGTGATCATATTAAGAGCAACTGTGTTCTCTTCACTGATGATGTAAAGCTATTCAACACCACAGACAATACTGCTACCCTACAAAAAGACCTTGACTATGTATCAGAATGGTCAAACAAATGGCAACTTCAAATCTCAACAAAAAAAATGCTCTGTCCTACATATTGGCAAAAAAAAATCAGAAAATAAAATATAGGCTGAATAGTCAAGATCTTGTTGATGATCCAAACTCTGTCAAGGATCTTGGAGTACTCATCTCTAATGATCTAAGTGTTAGAGCACACTGCAATTTCATAGCTAAAAAGGCATTAACCTAATCTTATGTAGTTTTTTCTCTGGTAATATTAAACTGCTATGAAACCACTACATGAAACCAAAGATGAAAATATCCTAGAATGCATAAGGGTCAATATAAAAGAAAAAAAGAATGACATGGCCATAGGTGTACATTATAGGCCACCCAATCAAGCAGAAAATATAATGTCCTTTTTGCCAGCCTACTAACAAACATATGAAGGAAACATACAATAGTAATGGGAGATTGCAATTATCCTGATATCAATTGGAAAACTAATTCTGCACCAAGTGAGAAATCAAATAAGTTCCTAACCAACTTAGCTAATAACTTTGTTGTCCAAAAGGTAGAGGATGAAAATAGAAGGACAGCCATACTGGACTTAATTCTTACAGAGAAGAAGTGATAGAGGGAGTTGAAACTGCAGGAACCTTGGGTGAGAATGAACATGTCATACTAGAATTCACACAAATAAGCAACAGAACATAATGACACCAGAGTCTTGGACTTTAAAGGAGGCTGATTTCAATAAACTCAGAGAGAATCTGGGAAAGATTTTATGGATGAAAATCCGAAAGGGGAAAATAAATAAAGAATCCTGGGAAACTCTAAAAAGTATGATCAAAGAAGCCCAGACCAGCACAATACCACTGAGAAAGAAAAAAAAAGAAATCCAAGAAGAAACCAACATGGCTGCACAAAGATCTCTCTGGCAAATTGAAAGAAAAAAAGGACAGGTACAAAAAATGGAAAGAAGGACATACAACTGAAGGCTAGGTCCCACTGGCCAACGGACGCAAAACATATGCAAAAAGGACACAGCGGACGAGCAAAATTTTGGGGGTGTCATCCGCTCCAAAAAGTGGTGAAAATTTGCATAAACAGAGCAGAAAAGAATGGAAAAGAACGGATGGGGGTAGGACGTAGTGGGGATGTTAAACAGATGTTCATAGGAAGCCTAGCGGATGATAGTGGGTGGAAGCGAATGACACATCCGAAGGGATTCCGGAGGAGAATTGCGAAACGGACGCATAGCGGAAGGGGCGGATGCATAGCGGATGATGCGGATGCATCATGGACGCCTAGAGGAAACAAAGCAGATGCCGAGCAGATGTATATCGGATGCAAAATGTTCACTACGCATGCAGGGAGTATGAATTGCGTCAGCTTCACGGATATAAAAGGATATAGCTCGCATGCAGTCAGCATTCAGAGGAAAGACGTGCTGCCACATATATCTTGAAAGAACACCATGGTTTGTCAATCAGGGAAGAGGAAGCCAGTGCCTACTCGTGCCAGCCCTGGCAAAAAGGACAGAACCAGCATCCCACCCCCTGACACTGACTCTGAAGCTGCTAGTGCTCCTGGTGCTGCTGGTGCTGCTGCTGTGGTGGACCAGGCACAAGGCCCTCAAAACCCTGCTGCTGAAGGCCCTGCTGCTGAAGCCCCTGAAGCCCCTGCCAGAGGGAGGAAGAGGCAAGGGAAGGAGAAGGAAGAGAGGAAACAGTACACCATTTCCGAGGACCATGAGGAGGAGGTGCTGGAATGGCTGATGGAGAATGAGTACCTCTGGAGAAAGGGCCACAGACTCTATTGCGACACCAAGAAGAAACAGGCAGCTTGGAGAGACAAGGCAGAGAGCCTGGGGTACACTGCAGAAGCACTCCTAGGATGGTGGAAGCACATGCACACTTGGTATGGCAAGCTACACCTCAAAAAATCCAGGCAGGCTGCTATCAAGCTCACTGACCGGGAGATGTACGTCATGGTCAAGTGCAGTTTCCTGGAGGGTGAGGTCCACCACCAAGGAGCAGCCCCTCTGACACCCCTCTCCCTCAGACAGCCCACAGACAGCCACTCCTCTTCCAGCCAAGAGCCAGCTAGCCTGTCCAGGCAGGTGTCTTCAGAGGACCCCATGGCAGAGACCCCCCTGACAGCTGCACTCCCCATGCCGGCAGACTTGGAGGATCCCCTGTCACAAATGGAGGAAGAAGCAGCAGCCACCAGAGACCAACGCATGCCCACCCCCACCCCCAGCTCCACAGAATGAAGGCAGAGAGGCAGACTGGAGGGCCAGAGCCACACTGTCCTGTTGGAGATCAGGAACACAATCAAGACCAGCACAGAACTTCTCTCTCAGCTGGTCCACTTGGACAGAGGATCCTCGAGCTGCCACACCTTCATCACCTACGTGAGCCACACCCTCAGGGATCTGCCCGAGGCCCAGTACCAGGTGATGAAGGAGAAGATAACAGCACTTCTGCACAACCCTCAAGGCCCAGCTGAACCTGCTCCAACCCAGTCCAGGTCTGCTCCTCCACCCCAGGTGATGTCACAGCCCTTCCACAGCTTTCAACAACCTCTCACCTACTGAGGCTATGACTACCAGGACTTCCCACAGCAGAAGCAGAACTGCCCAGTCCAGGTCCAGGTTCATCGCCCGCCACAGACGCCACACCTTGCCCAGCTGCAGACCAGACAGCCCACTACACTCCTCCTTCCTCCACCCCACAGCCAAGCCCATCAATGGACAATCTGTCATCAGTCTTGTGCCTGACATCCCAGGTACTTGATGAAGGGCCTCTCAACCTCACGGGACTGAGTCAGCTCTCTGAGAGCTTCCTTAACACACCATCCCGTTGTACTCTTGGGGCCAAGCACCTCAATGGTGCCTCAGACCAGCACTCAAGCCACAGCCACCTCCACAGTCCCTGCCTGCTTAACAGCTGAGACCATGGACATGACTCAGAGTGACTGAGAATAGTGCCAGAGACTGAGTTGTTACTTGTTTACTTTATCTTTGCTTAAGACAATCTACTTGGGTCATTTTGCTTTTTTAATAAAGTCATAAAGGTTACCTAAGAAAGTTAATAAAGGTTATCTTTGCTTAAGACACTTGGTTCATTTTTTTTACTTAATAAAGTGTTGGTGAAAACTTTTAACAAATGGTTAAGTCTTTGCATGCTTGTGGAATAGATAAGGATAGTTGTGGGATAGATAAGGATAGTTGTGGGATAGATAAGGATAGCTGTGGGATAGATAAACCTCCAGTGCAAGCATAGTGGGACTGTATGGTCCTGCATCCCAGCTGCCACACATATGGACTTTTATTATCAATAACAATTTATTCATTGATCAACACATTTCAAAATAAACAAAGCTCTTTATTAATGCCCTGTCCATTGTAGGACCACTCAACATACATGGCACAATCTCATCAGTGTTATGCGACAGGCTCAAGGAAGCATCCATTAATCAACTATCATCCTGTCTTGCCACTCCACTGCTCCAGCTGGGGAGTTGCACCAGTGTCTCAGTAGGTTGCGCTGCTTCTTCCCTTCACATGAAGCTCTGTTGGGGCCTTGTACATCCACAGTGTCTATCAGGGTACGTCCTTGCCTCCATTCACCAGGCTCCATGTCCCCATTCACTTGTTGACGGTCCACAAGCCTGTTCTGCAACACTGGGTAGCGGGTGCGCATGAGATTGTGCAGGATGCAGCAAGCTTCCACAATGTTCCTCACAGTATAGGCCTCATGCTGCATGATGGTGAGAAGTATCTGGAACCTGTTGGCCAGGATTCCAAAGGCGTTCTCCACCACCTGTCTTGCCCTGGACAGCCTGTAGTTGAAGATCCTCTCTTCACGGGTGAGGTATCTTGAACTGTATGGCTTCATGAGGTAGGTTCTGAGGGAGAAGGCATCATCACCAACAATGAAGTAGGGCACATTTTGTGTGTCATTGGGTAGGGGGTCTGGATCTGGAAAACCCATGATGAGGTTGCGTTCCAGCCCATCCTTGAGGCCACTTGTGTTGTATACCTGGCTATCTGAAACTGACCCGTTGCCTGAAGCATCGATGTACATGAACTTGTAGTCAGCATCAACCATGGCAAAGAGGATGATACTGAAGAAGCCCTTGTATTTGAAATAAGTGGACCCTGAGTTGGCTCGAGCTTTGCAGGCCACGTGCTTCCCATCTATGGCTCCAACAGTGTGGAGAAAGTTCCACCTCTGATACCATTGTTCTGCAACTTTCCTCCAGCCTTGTTCAGTGGTGGGGCACTTGAGGAGTGCCACCTTCAGTCCAGGGTCCAGGTTGGCACAGAAGTTGATACTCGGCTTGGTCAACCTGGGTCTCAGATGCTCTACAAGTTCATCAGACATGGCTGGTGGCATCCACATGAAGTGATGGAATGCACAAGGGTCTTCATTCCTCAGGTCCACCATCAACTGGTCAGACAGTCAAAACTCCATTCTTCTCCTGAACCATCCTCGGACCCACACAGCTCTTGGACATCTCCTTCTTCTCCTTGTGTATAAAAGGTGAAACAGTCTGAACAGGGCTTGATTCTGGTGATGAATGATCACAGCTACCATACGGACTATGTCATGATCCATGGTGGAGAACAATGGATGATGTGGAAGAGCAAGATCAAGGGTGAAGAGGTCTGTACACCACGGCTGCTGGACTCATACTGAGATCCAGATGATTTCCTCCCCCTTTTTGTAGGAAATATCGGGAGTCCACTAGATGTCCTTCTACATACTCTGAACATACTGCAGACATCCTAAATATCTGAGATACATCCCAGATACAAATGTTTTGTCCATTTTAATCCTTTATATACGAGATGCATACACTACATCCTTTATATTTCCGTGCTATTAACGCTGTGTGGATGTTCCGTGTACCTTTCGTTTCCTCCCTCTTTCCATTTTCAGCTGCAGCGGATTTGAGTTGAGAGGATGGCCAGAGGATGCAGAAAGGATACAGCAGACGTTTAATGGATGCTAACAGACATAGAACATTTGTTGCCCATATATGTACATCGTACGCGACAGAAAGTTCATCCATTCACAAAGTTTTGTGCAGCTCAAAACTTCTTGTGCAGATGAAATCTCAGTGGATTGATGCTTGAGGGATAGAGTGTATGAAACACGTATGCAGTGAGTACACAACGGATGCATAGCATTTTCCAATGGATGGCAAGCTTTTTTTAACGTTTTACATCCTCTTTGCATCTGTTGGTGCAGTGGGACAGGGGCTTAAGGCAGAATATCAGCAGATAGCCAGAATTTGCAAAGACTAAGTCAGGATAGTAAAGGCTCAGAACGAACAAAGGACTTGCAACAAAAGTCAAAAATAATTTTAAAAAAAGTTTCTTTCAACATATAAATAACAAGAAAAAAATCAAGGAAACAATCGGTCCACTAAAGAGGGAAAATGGCAAGGAAGTAACAGGCAACAGAGAGAAAGTAGAACTCTTAACTCATTCTTTGCATCCGTCTTCATGCAAAAAGAAACTATAGCTGAACCCACCAAAAACATAACTGTAAAAGACAGACCAGAAATAAAAGTTAAAATAAGGAAAAAATAGTAAGAGAACAGCTGTTTGATCTTGATTAAAACAAATCACTGGGCCTGATGGATTACATCCCAAAGTTTTAAAGGAACTGGCAGAGGTAATCTCAGAAACATTGCACCATATCTTTCAAAAATCCTGGAGCACCAGGGAACTACCAGAGGACTGGAAAAGAGCTGAGGTGGTTCCCATCTTCAAAAAAGGGGGAAAAAACCAGACCCAGGAAACTATAGACCAATCAGCCTAACATTAATACTCTGGAAGATACTGGAAAAGATAATAAAAAAACAGATCTGCCAACATCTAGAAACAAGTAAAGTAATAACTAGCAGTCAGCAGGGGTTTGTTAAAAACAGATCATGCCAAACCAATCTTATTTCATTCTTCAACACAGTGACTAAATTTGTAGACCAGCAAAATACTGTGGACATAATAGATTTAGATTTCAGCAAAACATTTGACAAAGTAGACCACAACCTACTTCTTAGTAAGCTAGAAAAATGTGGAATAGATAGCACCACCAATAGATAACACAATAGATGGACTCGCAATTAGCTGGCAAACAGTACTCAATGAGTAGTCCTTAATGGGTCTAATGGGTCTAATTAAGTAGTCCTTAATGAATCTCTACATGGAAGGAAGTAAGCAGTGGAGTGCCATGAGGTTCCATCTTAGGCCCAGTACTCTTCAATATCTTAATTAACAACTTAGATGACGGAATAGAACAGGAATTTACCAAATTTGCAGATGATACTTGACTGGCAGGAATAGCTAACACCCAAGAAGATAGGCTCAAGATCCAGATGGATCTTGACAGACTAGAACACTGAGCCATATCTAACAAATTGAAATTCAATGTAGAAAGAAGTAAAGTCCTACATTTAGGCAAGAAAAACCAAAAGTACACATATAGACTGGGAGAAACCAGGCTTAATAGCAGTAACTGTGAGAGGGAATCTTGGAGTCTTAGTGGACAACCAGCTAAATAGGAGCCAGCAGTGTGCAGCAGCAGCCAAAAAAGCTAATGGAATCCTATTAACAGAGGGATATAGTCAAGATCAAGAGAAGTACTAATACCACTCTATAAAACCTTAGTAAGTCCACACCTAGAGTACTGCATCCAGTTTTGTTCACCACTTTATAAAAAAGATGTTGAGACTCTAGAAAAAGTACAGAGAAGAGCAACCAGGATGATTGGGGGACTGGAGGCTAAAACATACAATGAACGGTTGCAGGAATTGGGCTTGGCTAGTCTAGTAAAGAGAAAGACCAGGGGAGACATGATAGCAGTCTTCCAATATTTGAGGGCCTGCCACAGGGAGGAAGGGGTCAAACTATTTTCTAAATCACCTGTAGGCCAGACAAGGAATAATGGATGGAAACTGAACAAGGAGAGATTTAAACTGGAAATAAGGAGAAACTTTCTGACAGTGAGAACAATCAACCAATGGAACAGCTTGCCCTCAGAAGTTGTGGGAGCGCCATCACTTGAGACTTTCAAGAAGAGATTGGATTGTCATTTGTCAGAAATGGTCTCCTGCTTGGGCAGGGGGTTGGACTAGATGACCTACAAGTTCCCTTCCAACTCTGATTATCTGTTATCTGTACTAACTAGAGCATACAAAACATTTGTTAGACCAATACTCAAATACAGCTCATCAGTTTGGAACCGACATTATGTATCTGATATTAACACAGTTGAGAAAGTCCAGAAATATTTTACAAGAAGAGTTCTCCACTCCTCTATTCATTGGAGAATACCTTATGCCACCAGACTTGAAATTCTAGACTTAGAAAACCTACAACTACGCTGCCTTCGGTCCGATCTAAGTATGGTATATAAAATCATACATTGCAATGAATACTCTACCTGACTCTGTAGTTTCTTCCCAAACCCCCAAAACTTTAACCTTAGACTGTCTACTATTGACCTCACCCCTTTCCTAAGAGGTCTGTAGGGGGCGTGCATAAGCACACCAACATGCCTACCGTCCCTGTCCTATTGTTTTTTTATTTTTTTTTATTTTTCTTATATGTATCTATGTATTCATAACTATGTTTTTACTTATATCTATTATCTTGTAAGCAATTGACAAACCAAATAAATAAATAAATTAAATAAATGTATGTGACAAAAGAAAGGTTTTAAAACTAGCACATGCTAGTAAATGGATTTGGATTTTTGTGTTTGTGCCTTTGAGTCCATTTTTGACACCTGGCATGTTTTTTCATAAGTGGTTTGCCACTGTCTTCTTCTTAGGAGTGACTGGCTCAAGGTCCACCAGCTGCCTTTCATGCATAAGGAAAGACCAGAATTCACAGTCTCCTGGTTTGTCAGTTAGCACCTTAACCAATACACTAAACTGGTTTATTTGCAATTAGGGTTCCAAACTAAACATTTTAAAGGGAAGATTGGATTTTGAATATTTTTATTTATATGTAATCCATCCCAGCTGTTATTCTCCAGCAGTTTTATGCATCCACATCTGAGTAAGCTGTTTCCACATCAAGCTTGCCATTTGAGCTAATACAGATGTTTGTTTGTTGTTTGTTGACCTTCAACATTTTCCTGTGTGTGTTTATAAGGAGCAGTATAGTAGCAAATGAAGACAAATATACTCCAAAAAGATTTTACTTCTAGATTTGACATTTGTGAGGAATATTTCTTATAAATATGCAAAGTGCTTTTTCCTCAACAGCAAATCCCACTGACTCTCAAGTAAATGTATATCAAACCCAGGACTGAACATGGGGAGGGTTGCTATTTTTCCTTGTCCCATCAGTTCCTATTTATTTTCAGGATGGAATTGCATTTGGTGCATAGACATCAATCACTGCCAAGCATCCTGCAGATAAAAACTGGAGAGTATTCCAAGTTGGAAGTGGGTTACTAAATCAGTTTTATAACTTTTTCCCTAATCAAAGCTTTGACAGCAGAAAAGATATTATAAGGGGGCTGTTAGGAAAAAATATAGCTTCCCTTCTCCCGTCTTTTCCTTTTTTTCCCCCTTGAAATTGCCTTGTCTCATTTAATTTATGAAGAGAAAGGTCTACTGTAAATGTATATATTTCTCTCCATTTCCTCTTAGTAGAAATACTGCCTCGTCCAGGGAAGTCTTCTCTTCCATTAGAAGCTAAATGGGGATGTTTGCAATTATCCAACTGAGGAAGTGGGTTAAGCTAATTACCCATGTAAATTCTCCCATTTAGTTATGGGGTCAGGAAACAAAAAAAGTAGCTTTATTACACCTACTTGAATAGAATCCAGGGACTGGATTTTCTTCTTCCCTGAAACCTTAAATCTTTTTTTTTTTCAAATAAAAGTAGGCCAAAAGAGAGATTCAGAAAAATCCTCCCTGAATTCCTTCTCAGCTGAAATTACTAAGAAAAAAGATGAGACAATCATTAGTTTGTTTCTCTCTGTGTAAATTAATTTAGAATAAGTTATATAGAACATAACTGCACCTGGCTCTAAAGTTTAGAACCCCCTCTCCTTTCTTGTAAACAGAATTCTTTTATGTGGTGAAGACATCCTGTTGTCTCCAAAGTTATTCTTTTTTTTTTTTTTTACAGAATCTTATAATCAAGAATGTAAAGCAAAAAATCAAAACAAAGTCATGACTCAAAATCCATGTTGAGGAATGATATATAGTTTACTTGAATAAATCTTTGCCCTCATTCAGACTTTTTTTTCAAGCAAAATACTCTGGGATATTTCCAGACTGCATAGTAAGAGGTATGGATTACATAAAGGAAAATACTTCTTCAGACAGTACACAGTTAACCTGTGGAACTCAGTTACATGATGTAACAAGCACCACTTAAATATAAACTTTAAAATGAAATTAAAGCAAATCTATGGAGAATAATGGTATTGATGATTCTTAACTATGACTGCTTCCATCTCAGTTTTTGGTAACAAGAAGGAGAAGAAATAATATTAGCCCCTTGCCTTGCCTGTGGTCTCCCTAAAGCCAACTGGAAACAGAAAACTGAACAAGCTGAATCTGTTTTTCCATGCAAAAAGAGTCTCAAGCTAGTTAATACAACTTCATGTATTTGTGTAAATCCCAACTACATGAGTTTCTGTGTCATGCAATATCAAAAAGCTGGGTTCACTGAATAAACCACATTTCAAACAGCCATGCATAAATGTCTGATACAAAGATAGCTTTCTGTTAAAAGCTTTTGGAAATTGTGAAAAGCCTTGAATTTTTTATTGGCTCAAATTAAGTGCTGTATTCACCAGATTCAAATTTTTTACTGCTGGTTCTGTGGGCATGGCTTGGTGGTCATGGCAGGAGAAGGATACTGCAAAATCCCCATTCCCTCCCCACTCCTGGGAGAAGGTTTCTGCAAAATCTCCATTCCCTCCCCATCCCACTAACCTGATTTCCAGCTCCATTTTCCTGTGCAGGGCAACAAAAGAAGACCCAGCCGATCAGCTGGGACTCAGGAGGCAGACAATAAATTGGAGCAGGGCCAGTCAGAGGTGGTATTTGCCAGTTTTCTGAACTACTCAAAATTTCTGCTACCAGTTCTCAAGAACTGGTCAAAACCTACTAAACATCACTTCTGGTATTCACATAACAAGCTTATGGGCCAACATGAATTACCAATTTACATTATCAAATGCTTTCTGTGCATCCAAAATAAACAGTGCCATTTGCTTCTCTGGCAATAGACAATTCATGTTGATACAAATGGAAAAGATGGCTTTTGGGGAAAGGTTTATTAAAATGATTGAGGCAATATATTATAAACAATCAGCAAAAATAATGATAAATGGTGACCTGACTGGGAATATTAATATTAAAAAAGGAACTAGACAAGGTTGTCCTCTATCACCATTGCTTTATGTACTGACTTTGGAATATGTGGTGGACATGTGCAGAAGCTAAAAGATATTGGACTAAAATACACACATGGTTGGGAAAAATAATAAAACAACATATAGATTTAAAACCTGAGATATTTTTATTGGGGATTTTGTCTGAAAAATATAGTAAAGAAATAACATATTTGATTATTTATGTATTAACAGCAGCTAGAATTGTATTTGCTCGAAATTGGAAAAATGAGAAAATTCCGATGGAAGAGGAGGTGATTAAGACAATAATGGAATGTGCAGAAATGAGTAGATTAACATTAGCAATTAGAGAGAAAGAAGAAAGGAGTATTATAAGATTTGGGACTTATTTTATGGTTAGAAAGTAGAGAAAGAAATTAAAGGATATTGTAATAATATTATAGAGAGTTTTGCAGTGATAATTCAGCGCCAGAAAAATAAACACAAATGGCAGATACTTCATTTAATACCTTTATAAACACAAGTAAATTTTACAAACCAGTTGTAGATTTCTTCAACATGGAACAAACTCAAACAGAAACATGTTGCAAGTTCCCAGCAGAGCTCCAGTCTTCAGCAAGCAAGCAAGTTAGTTTCATATTCAATAGACAGACTCAGAGATCAACATAACTGCAGAGTTGCAGAGCTTCATATAGAGCCAGGCCTAGGCTACTTTTAGTTTCAGTTTCCAACCTAGGCTAATTCTAGTTTAAGTTTTCAAACTATCCTCATTGGCTGATTTAGTTGCTATGCCTATTCATTGGCTGACCTTGTTACCATGCTCCTTTCCAGTTCATGAATATACTCTGACAGATATACTGTAATTGATTATTCTGAATACATTTTAACATGAATATAATTTGGCAAGAGTTGGAATTTGCTTTTAAGGATAGATGGTAACTGAAATAAAAAAACTAATAATATTGTAATAATGATATAATATGATGTATATTGTTGATTAGAATATAATTGAATGTAAACTCAATAAGAAATGTAAACAAATATTGTTATGTGCACAGATATATGTACACAGATGACACACTGTATAACTGAAAGATGGTTCTTATTTGTTGTTTTTCTTATTAAAAAAAAAACTTTTTCAAAAAAACCCCCAAACTTATGGGTTCTTTCAATGCACTGAACCCTAAGCCAATCATAGGTTAGCAAAATAGGCAAAGTTGAAATGTGGTTGGTGTTACAGTGCACAAGGAGGGAAAGTGAGAGAGAGAGAGAGAGAGGGCAAATTCTCCCTGACCTCTTCTCTTTAAGAAAGGATTGGACTGTGTGATCCACTGGCAGCCTGTGGAGATGGCAGCAGAATTGGACAAGGGGGAACAACATGGGCAAGTCCAGGAGTCTGGAGAGGACTTGGGCTATGGTCCTGCATCTGAAACAGAGATGGGGCCAGGACCATCTAGTAGTTATGTTGCTGACTCTGGAGCCTCCAGAATCTGACTGCAGTGAGGCAGAGGAACAAGGGGAGCCTGTTCCCAGTGCATGTGTACCAAAAGGCAAGAGCAGTTAAGACAAAAGGGGCGCCTTAGGAGTAAGGCTTGGAGGTGATTGCCCCTCCCATAAGATATAAAGGAAATGCAAAGGGACAGAAACCTTTGCAGGAAGCAATGTTGTTTGATCTGGTTGGTTTGGAACCTGAAAGCTCTGTGGTGAAATTGTGGTCCATTTGGTTCTGAAAGACTAATTGGTACTTTAGTCATTGGTAGCACTTTAAGTAAGATAAAGGTGTGTTCTTATTAGATTTCTCCTGAAGAACTTTGGCAGACCTCCATGGGACTATTTATAATTGGTTGAGACTCAGACTTCCAGTTGTGTTTCCTTTGAGGATGGAACAAACACCATGATTGTGTGCAGCTTCGATCCATGTTGTACCTGTTAGAGGGCTCTGAACAGGGCTAAAATCACCTTGGAGGGTTGGGGACCCTTGTTGGGGACCCTTGTTGGGTCAGGAGCTGCAATTCCCCCCAAAGACAGGCTGCAATGGTGGCTAATATGGCCATCCTGAAGGAGAACTAACTGGGATAAAGATCGTGCAGGAGCGGTGAAAAAGCGGACAGTGTGGAGACCAGGTAAATCAAGCGTAATATCTGAACATAAGGTACCCTGGATTTAAAACTTTAAAGAGACTTTTAAAAAAAAAGATTGAAAAAGCAATGACTAGAGGGAGTGAAAAAAAAGTAGAACATAAGTAAAGAACTGTGAAAGAATTAAATTAAAAGAGGAAACTAGAAGAAAATATCTGTGTAAATTGGATTATACTAAATTATATAATTGGCACTAAACAGACATACTTAAAAGCTGAACTTGTATGTGCCAAAAAGAAAAAATATGCAAAAAATTGGATTTATTGGATTTTTCAACCTTAAAAGCCCTAAAAGGGAAAGGAAAGTGAAAAGAAAAGGTGGAACTTAAACAGTTCTCTCTTATAACAGAGAGTGCCACTTAATGGTAAAGGACAAATTTCAACAGCTCTTTAAAAAGTGTTTAGTTCCCTAAAAACTGGAATTTGATACAAAGTAAGAGGAACCTTGAAACAATAAGATAGAAACCCTGAAAAGTGGAATGACTATACTACAAAGGAAGAAGAAAGAAGTTTGAAGCCTGGGGATATTAGGTGACATTGAGAAAAATTTAAAACTCAACAGAAGAAACTTAACAATAAAAATATATGAACATTTGACTATTTTGACCCTGGAAGATTGAAACAGGATTTTGCAGAAATGGATAGTTAGAAGCTGGTTTAAATTAACTACTAGACAACTGGATTGGACTTAAATACTGAAGAAAGAGGTAAAAAAATTAAAATTAAAAGAGGTGCACAAAAATGACAGAATACTGTCTGGAAATAAAATTGGAGTTAAGAAGCATTAGGGAAATGATATGGAAAAAAGTGGAATTGTGCAATATTGCTTTACAAATGCTAGAAATGCAGGGGTGGGATTCCATCAGTTCATACCTATTCTCTAGAACAGTTTAACATTCTAAGCAGTTCGGAGAACTGGTTGTTAGAAGAAATTACTGGCCTAATCCTGTAAGAAAGGCAGGAAGGAAACATTCTGGTGGTTGCTTACAGAAATTGCCTCTCTGTTAACCATTATTACATACTTGGCAGGACTAAGTTTCCTGTCTTAGGAACGTCTCTGGCTTTTCTTTCCCCTCCTTTACTGGTACTTTACTTGTGTGGAGTGACCATTCAAAATTACAATGGTGACTTAAAGTTAAGTTAAGTTAAATTAAAAAGTGACTTGTGACCATTTTTCACACTTACGACTGTTGCAGCATGCCCAAAGTCATGAGAGGCCAGGCGAGGAGATGCGTGCTTCGATGTGAGTGATATTGAGTTGGCCACACTCAGCCAATAACATGACCACCAAGCCATGTCCACCCAGTCACATGACCACCAAGCCATGACCACCACCTAAGCCATGGCCACAGAATCGGTTGTTAAAAAATTTGAACCCCACCCCTGTAGAAATGACATCATTGGAGAACAAAGACAAACAAGGAGGAGAGGAGTTGATTAAAGAAGTGGCCAGCCTCAATGAACAAACCTTTTAAAAAATATTGAAACAGAGGGGAAAAAAAACATGGAAATTA
Source organism: Laticauda colubrina (assembly GCA_015471245.1). Taxonomy (NCBI): domain Eukaryota; kingdom Metazoa; phylum Chordata; class Lepidosauria; order Squamata; family Elapidae; genus Laticauda; species Laticauda colubrina. The sequence goes on from BLBF01000051.1 coordinate 8,434,946, forward strand.
AAACTTGGAGGTTTGAAGGGTCAGTTAATGAGGTAATTGTTCAGAAAGTCAGACAAAGAAAAAGGAAATAGCAGAAAAGGGATTTACAGGAGAAAACTCAAAAGAGGGAGGGGAATAAAACCTGGAATCAGAAATGGAAGGGAAAAGTAAAGGAAAAGAAGAATAAGGGAAAGGACCAGAAAAGAAGGGGCTATATAAAGTAAAAAAAAAAAATATGAAAAGAAGTTACATGGCTAGAAGACCTAAAATAATGTGTAGACAGAGAATAAGAAAGGCGATTCTACAGGGTGATACATAAAGAGATATAAGAATTTTTTTCTTCTTTTCTATTTGATTATTTTCTAAGAATCATTGTTAAATTGACTGGAATACATGTAAAGATGGGATTATTATAAGAATGTCAATTACATTAAATGAAATTAAAGTTATAGTTAAAATGAACTATGGAAATTGTACTAAAAAGACAAATATCAGTTTCTTTAATTAGTTGAAAAGATTAATGTATTAGAAAATAAATGTCTTAGAATAAAGAAAAGAATACCAAGTGGAATCTAACCTAAAATGTATATGTGATATGTAGCACTTAGGTGATAACTAAAAATGATTATATTATGGTAATTTTTAATGTGAACTAAATAAGACAAAAGGGTGGTGTACTCAAACAGGGGGAATTTATTGAATAATGAAATAAGAATATGTGATGAAATTGCAAATATTTTACAGATAAAAATATAAAAGTATAATGAATATAGATTAAGAAATAAGAATTTTAAGATATTATATAAGAGTATAATTAAAGAAAGACAGAATAAGTTAAGATATGAATTAAAAATGGATAAAACAAATGTGAAAAACAAGAATGTTTTTGAAAATTTATAGAAAATGGAAAATGTAATGATACGATAAGAAACTGAATGTGTAAGATAGATAAGTAATTATGGTCGTGTTTGTATGGAAATGTTAAAACATGGAATCATACTGTTCATCAAAAGAGATTTTTGTAAAAGATAAAAATAAAAAACTTTTTTTGGGGGAAAAAAAAGAGTCATTATGGGCTGTGAGTGGTGATAATTCACAGCCATTGAACTAAAAGGGTTTTGGATTTAACATGCGTTTGTTAGTTTGTTGTTAAAATTTTGAATCCCACCCACCCCTGAACAGACAGCAGGAGAATTGGTGAGTCAGGGGTGGAGTAAGAATTGTGGAGAAATAATTTTCCTAAACCTTTAATGCGGTTGGGAAAAAAATCTGAACTATCCCTTTTTTTGCCGGGGGCGGGATCTTGAGCAAGTACCACCAAAATATGGAGCTAGTTTTGGACCTGTCACCCATCCCCTGTCATCCAACACTAGTTTAGTTGATGTAACTAGGTAATATCATCAGACTAGCACTGATGATATTACGTAGTTTGGGTAATGAAATGTCTGCAAGAAAACGATCAAGCTCAGAGAGCACCCTTCATTCCAGCCCTGAGCTACAAATATTACCCTTTATTGGTACTAGTTTAATGATTAAGATCTAGGTCTTCTGACAGCATCCAGGCACCATAAATTTATGAAAATGCACCGATAGACCTCTACCATTAGACAAAACAAGGCCTAACTGAGTTACAAAAGGGCAATATATTGTTACAGACTATACTATTCTTTTTTTCATCCTATGAGACATGGGGGTAGGGAGGCATTTGTGAGAGGTTATTTTTGCCTGTGCTCCAAATAACATGCCCAGCAACTTACGCTACGTAATTGGAAGGGAAGCCTGTTCCGTCCGGAAAAATGCGAGGTAGACCAGGTTCCAACAACAAAGTCTTTATTAGTTAACAGCAGTTGAAAAACGGAACATTGGCTCAAGCCGCGGCAGCCTTTTTATAGGGTTTTGCCTGCCGGCTTGTAGCCAATGACAGGTATTTAGTTTTGCCGCCTTTAAGCAGCTTTGTGGATTGGTTCCTTTTGAACCAATCCCAATTCAGGTTTTTTAGCCAATCAGAATCCTGTATTAGGAGTCTACTATTCTTTATACAGAACAAAGCCTCTTCACTGCTGTCCTCAGATGCAAAATGATACAGGCTAATCTTGCACCTCAGCAGTCACTTTGGCCTAGTGGTGAAAATATCAGGCTGGAAATTGGGAGACCATGAATTTCAGTCCCACTTTAGGCCCAAACCCAGATAGCCTTAGGCCAGTTTTTGTCCCTCAGCCCTAGGGAAGAGGCAATGGAAAATCACTTTGGAGCACGCATACATGCACACACACACACACACACACACACACACACACATACACACACACACACACCAGCTATACACAATTCTAATCAAAGAAACTTGCACATAAAGTGTCTTTTATTGCCAGCATATTGTCAGTTTACCGCAGGTATTAAAGGCCATTGTGGGCAGTGGTTACAATGCCAGATGAGGAGATCCAGGTTCAAATCTCTAACAAGTCCTGGTGTTTACTGGATAGCCCTGTGCCAGTCAGAATCCCTCCAGGCAGCCAACTTTATATTGTGAGGCTGAAATGGGTGCAGAATGGTGCAAACCACCCAGAGTCACCTTCTAAGGGAGATGGGTAGCAGAGACATTTAATAAATAAACAAGCATTTAGACTTATATACCAACCTATAGAACTTCACAGCACTGTCTGGGCAATGTACAGTGTTAGCATATTGCCCACAAAAATCTGGGTCCTTGTGTTACCGACCTCGGAAGGATGGAAAGCTGAGTCAACTTTGAGCCGCATTATGATTGAATTCCAGGCTGTAGGCAGAGTTTCCCTGTAATACTGTATTTTAACCACTGCACCACCAGAAAGGAAGAAAGAAAGAGAGAGAGAGAGAGAGAGAGAGAGAGAGAGAGAGAGAGAGAGAGAGA
>BLBF01000051.1:8447193-8515777 GCA_015471245.1 Laticauda colubrina
CTCTCTCTCTCTCTCTCTCTCTCTCTCTCTCTCTCTCTCTCTCTCTCCCTCTCTCCCTCTCTCTCTCTCTCTTTCCACATAGATACAAAAATCATTCAGCTCCATCGCTAATCATATCTGGGGCAATTGAAATGTAATGTTGCACACTTTCTGGTTCTTTCCTAACTTCTTAAACATGAGGTTAAGCAACCTGGCTGAACATCTAGGTTCAGCCCACTTGAGTTCTGGAAATCAGCTCAGGTTTTGTGCAATTGTTGCTGAGGGCTGCTGGAGAGTATCTTGGAAGGAAAGAGACAGCTAGACAGTAGAGTAGACAGTAACCACACTATTTCACTTTCTTAGGTAAATGCACAACATGACTGATTGGCCATGGCTCCATGGAAGTCATTTTGTGAGAGCATCCATCACTTTCAAAAATTACCACCATTCAAAAAGATTTTCCTTATATTTCACATGTGGGGAAATCTCAGAACTTCAGCCCCTTAGTAGTTTGGACTGTTAGGTCTGCTGGTCTAGGCTGCTGGGAGTGGTGTGTCAGCAACATCTGGAAGGCCACAAGTCTCCTATCCAGATGTTCATGTAATTTTTCTTTCTTCATAGCCTCAGATCTTTTCTTTTGCATAAATATTCTGCTTTGTTTCAGTCTCTCCTTTCTCATTCCCCATCCCACATACCATATGATAAATTCCCTAATGAAGGCGTATTGTGGATTCATTTATCCATACCTCCCCCTCTGCATGTCAGCCAAGACCGTTTCTCAATGATTTCTTGCCTTCATTTTCTCCCTGGCTTTAATGATTCTGTTTACTAAATGTATTTTAATGTGCTAACCTTCCACCTCCAGACTAGATGCATATTGATCCAGTTTGGAGCATGCCTGAAAAGTAGATGTTATAGCACACATATATGAGCAGTCTATCTTGAGCAGTAATAATAATTTTAAAAAGAATTTTATGTCTTGCATAACTGTATGCAATGCTCTAGGAATGTGGAATTGCTTTGATCATGCAGCTGTTGGTTATGCAGTTTCATCTACTGAGCTTGGTTCTTAAAAGGAGTTTGGAATTGACTAAGCAACTGAACTCTTGAAAATCTTATCTTCGTTAATGGCTATAGTGTAGAAAAACAGAAGTGGACAATCATTTTGATCCCAAAGCCAGATCTGAGCTGGAGCTTGATTCTTATGCATACATCCTTGACTTACAACCATTCTTTAGTGACTGTTTGAATTTACAATGGCATTGAAAAACATTACTTATGAGTTGTATTGCAACCATTGTAGTATCCCTACAGTCATGTGACCAAAATTTGAATGCTTGTGCAACCAGTGTGTATTTATGATGGTTGCAGCATCCTGGAGTCATGTAATTGCCATTTGCAATCTCCACAACATGCGGGAAGCCAGATTCACGTAACAACTTTGGGATTCCCTTAACGACTTCGGGATTCTCTTAACAACCATGGCAAAAAGGGATCATAAAACTGATTAAGTGATTCACTTAACAACTGCCTTGCTTAGCAATTGAAGTTCTGGTCCCAGTTGTGGTCATAAGTCAAGGACTAACTGCATTTGCAATTCTCGTACAGATTTACTTTAATCACAGGATTCAGTTGAACATAGAATTCTTTGTCCCAAAATTCTAATGCTGACTTTAATCATCTGTTCCATAAAACAGATAAAAAAGTGTCAAATGTGTTCTCAGAAAAGATTGGCATGTGTATCAGTAGACATATATATGTATATATGCAAATATAGACCTTGGTTATATATGATGCCTTCTAGGAGATCAGCACAGCTAGGGGACATCTTTCCTTTCAAACAAAAGACCGTTCTCAGTCAACTGAGGCACATGCCAACTTTGTGACGAGGAAACACATTTCTAAGAAACAGAGCATGTGGAAAATGCAAACTAGAGGAGCAAAAGGAGAATACAGTGTGGGAGTGCTAAGACCATCCAATCCCATTGTTCGCTCTTTAAAAAAAAGTTTGAGAAGCTTTGAATTGGTTCTGCTTTGCTATCAAGTTTCTCCTTCTTTCCTTGCCTCCTGTTTGGGGACAGCTGACTCTCTCGGAGATTGTAACTTTGCCCCCACTTGTCTGTGTGACATCACAATTAGTTGTGGTTGAAGCCATTTTTAATGGCAATGTATAAATAAGATTATCAGTGCCTCTTCCTAAGTAAGCAAATCTATGCTATTTTCTTAATTTGGTTTAAATTTGAGAGAAATTCATTCCAGAATTATTTTTAGTGCCAAATAGCCAAAAAAAAGCATCAGTGGTCTAAACATGTAAAAAATATTTTGTTTTCATTAGCTCTTTAATAAAACACAAACCAAAAGATAAGTGTCTGATTTTAATAAAGGGCACCAATAATAACTATAATTGGGATACTAAATGCTCTCTATATTTAGCTATTCTTGAAGGCTATCCAGAACCTGCAGCTGGACTGTTAAATTCTGCCCAACTAAAGAGATCTGGAGAAGATTCTGTTCAACTTCTGAGTGTTCTGATTAGATCTTCCTAGCCACTGTCTCTTTCTCTGGAACAGTATCTTTCATGGCAGGGGTCTCCAATCTTGGCAACTTTACGATTTTGTAGACTTTAACTCCCAGAATTCTGCAGCCAGCAAGCGCTGGCTGAGGAATTCTGGAAGTTGAAGTCCACAAGTCGTAAAATTGCCAAGAATGGAGACCCCTGTTTCATGGCATTAGATGGGCCTCCGTTTAGGTTTTTTGTAAAATTATTAAAGACCTGGCTGTTTCACTAGATTTGGGGGATCTGGGGATTTTAAGCCCATGTCACACTGGCCAACGGATGCAAAAAGGACACAGCGGACAAGCAAAATGTTCCATCCATTGTTATCCGCTCTCAAAAGGGGCAAAAATTTGCATAACCGGAGCGGATAACACGGACGCGGGGAGGACGCAGGGCGGATGCAAAGCGGATGCGGAACGGAAGCCCAGCGGATGGAAGCAGATGGGAGCGGATGGGAGTGGGTGGCACATCCGCAGGGCTTCCGGGGGGCCTCAGAGAAGTGGACGTGGAATGGAAAGAGCGGATGCACAGCGGACGCCGAACGGATGAAGCGGATGCACAGTGGAAGCCTAGCGGATGCACAGCGGAAGCCTAACGGATGCCTGGCGTTAACTGCGCATGCGGGGGGGATGTATTGCGTCAGCCCCGCGGATATATCGGAAGCAGCTTGGAAGCAGGACGCCATTCAGAGGAAAGACCTGCTGCCAGACACATCGACTGCCTTGCCTGCCCTGCCTGCATGTCTGCCTGCCAGCTTCCCTGCCAGACTTGCTACCAGCCTCCCTGCCAGCCTTGCTGCCAGCTTCCCTGCCAGACTTGCTGCCAGCCTCCCTGCCAGCCTTGCTGCCAGCCGGTCTGCCTGCCAGCCTTGCTGCTTGCCTTCCTGCCAGCCTTGGTTCATGTCTGCCTGCCAGCCTTCCTGCCAGCCTTGGTTCATGTCTGCCTGCCCGCCTTCCTGCCAGCCTTGGTTCATGTCTGCCTGCCAGCCTTGGTGCCTGCCTGCCTGCCAGCCTGCCTGCCAGCCTTGGTGCCAGCCTCCCTGCCAGCCTTCCTGCCTGCCTTGGTGCCAGCCTCCTGCCAGCCTTTCTGCCAGCCTTGGTTCCTGCCAGCCTCCCTGCCAGCCAGCAACCCCACAACCATGCGGAAGCACAGCAAGCCTCAGCCATCTGCTGCCAGCCCTGGCAAGAGGGACAGGGCTACCAGCCCGCCCCCTGGCCCTCACTCTGGTTCTGCTGGGGCTTCTGCAGCACGGGTTCGCTCTTCTGGGGCTGGCGCTTCTGCTGCTTCTGCTTCTGGAGGAGGAGCTGATGACAAGCACTCCAGCACCAGCCACCTCCATAGCACCTGGACCCTTCACCCCTGAGACTGAGCGACCAAGAGGAGTGCCAGAGACTCATTTTTGTCTTATAGGTTTTTGTTAGTAAAGTCTATTTTTAATTCAAACACTTGCTTCATTTCTTTTTTTTCATAAAGTCTTGGTGGAAACTTTTAGAATTGGTTTAAGCCTTTGCATGCTTGTGGGATGGGATAAGATAGCAGTGGGATGGGCAGGGATACCTGTGGGATGGGCAGGGATACCTTGGGATGGGTAATAGCTGTGGGATAGATAAACCTCCAGTGCAAGCATAGTGGGACTTTATGGTCCACCCTCTCAGGTGCCACACCTACGGCCCTTTATTATCAATAATAATGTAATAATTATCCACACATGTCAACACAAACACAACTCTTTATTAAATGCCCTGTTCATTGTAGGCCAACCAAACATACATGGCCCAATCTCATCTGTGTGATGAGACAGGCTGAAGGAAGCATCCATTAAGCATCTACCATCCTGTCTTGCCACTCCACTGCTCCAGCTGGGGAGTTACACCATTGTCTCAGGAGGTTGTGCTGCTTCTTCGCTTCATTTGAGGCTCTGTTGGGGCCTTGCACATCCTCAGTGTCGATCAGGATTCGCCCTTGCCTCCATTCCCCAGGCTCCATGACCCCATTGGCTTGTTGGAGGTCCACGAGCCTGTTCTGCAAGACTGGGTAGCGGGTGCGCATGAGATTGTGCAGGATGCAGCAAGCTTCCATGATCCTCCTCACGGTCTCTGGGCAATGCTGCATGGTGGTGAGAAGTACCTGGAACCTGTTGGCCAGGATGCCAAAGGCATTCTCCACCACCCGCCTTGCCCTGGACAGCCTGTAGTTGAAGATCCTCTCTTCACGGGTGAGGAGTCTGGAGGTGTAGGGCTTCATGAGGTAGGTTGTGAGGGAGAAGTCGTCATCCCCCATGATGAAGTAGGGCACATCTTGTGTGTCATTGGGCAGGGGTTCTGGATCTGGGAAGCCCATGATGAGGTTGCATTCCAGCCCCTTCTTGAGGTGACTGGCGTTGTATACCTGGGCATCCGAAGATGAGCCATTGCCTGAAGCATCGATGTACATGAACTTGTAGTCAGCATCAACCATGGCAAAGAGAATGATGCTGAAGAAGCCCTTGGAGTTGAAATAAGTGGACCCCAACTTGGCTGGAGCTTTGCAGGCCACGTGCTTGCCATCTATGGCTCCAACGGTGTGGGGGAAGTTCCACTTCTGATACCACTGCTCTGCAACTTTCTTCCAGCCTTCTTCAGTGGAGGGGTACTGGAGGAGCTCCTCCTTGTATTCTTCGATGATGGCCTGCACCACTTCTCTGACCACAATGCTGATGGTGTTGGATGGCACCCTCCAGCCGTTCTGCATGCTCCTGTAGGAGGTCCCTGAAGCCAGGTGGCGCAGAGTGAGTACCACCTTGAGCCCAGGTTCCAGGCTGGGCCGGAAGCTGGTGTTTGCATTGGTCAACCTGGGTGTCAGGCACTGCACAACTTCGTCAAACATGGCTGGCGGCATCCTCATGAAGTTCTGGAACGCCCAAGTGTCTTCGCTCCTGAGCTCCACCATCAGCTTGTTGTACAGTCCGTCCTCCGCTCTACTGGCGAACCATCTTCGGACCCAGACTCTTTTTGTGTGGCTCCTTTTCTTCTCACAGTAGTGTTCACAGAGCCTGCAGATGGCTTCGCACTGTTGCAGAACGATGGTGGCTGCCGAAAGGACTTTGTTACAATCCACGGTGGACATGACTGGAAGAGGAAGAGGAAGATGAAGGCTGCAGAGGTCTGCACTGCTGGGCTGCTGTTCTGAAAGTGAGATGCAGGCGAGTTGCTCCTCCTTTTTATAGGCAGTATAGGTTTTCCGCTAGGCATCCTCTAGGCATCCTCTAGGCATCCTGTAGACATCCTTAATATCCGAGATAGGTCCCCTCTGCAAATGTTTTTTCCATTTTAAACACTTTGTTTCCATGCTGCATCCGCTAGGCATCCGTTCTGCATCCGTTCTGCGTCCATTCCGCTTCCTCCCTGTGTCCGTTTACCGCTGGAGCAGATGGAGTTGCGCGGATGCGGAACGGATTCCTACCGGATATAGCGGATGCGTAACGGATGCGTAACGAATGCGTAATGGATGCATAGCGGATGCGTAGCGGATGCAGAATGGACCAACTGGATACATATTCCGTGCAAAAGTTTTAGGCAGCCCAAAACTTTTGGAGCGGATGAAACATCCATAAACGGATGCTGGACGGATAGAGAGGAAGCAAAACGGAGGCAGTGAGTACAGAATGGATACATCGCGTTAACCAATGGATGGCAAGCTTTTTTGTCCGTTTTACATCCTCTGCATCCATTGGTTCAGTGTGACATGGGCTTTAATCACTTGTGGAGAACAATTATATATATGGATTATGGTTACTTCTCAGGTCATAAGAAGTTATATTATCATTTTGTTTACAATAATAATTAGAGCCAATTTGGCCTACTGGTAAAGGCACCAGACTAGAAAGTGGAAGACCAGGAATTCTAGTTCAATCTTAGGATAAAAACCAGCCGGAAACTTTGGACAAGTTACTCTTTTTCAGTCCTACGTCAGAATTGTTGTTTTGGAGAAAAAGGAGGTGGGAATAAGAGGTAGGTATGTTTGCTGCCTTGAGTTACTTATAACTATAAATAATAAGGACAGTACATAAATAAACATGGTATATTATTGCTCTTCTTTTTTTTTTTGTATTGCTGTTTGGAGATATGTAGGCATTAGGTTTTCGAACAGCAAGCAAGTCTAAAAATAACCAATTACTCACTCACTCAATTAGCAAAGGGAATTAGATCTTCTTGGAAGCTTCATCATTTGACTATGGCTCTATTTTATAAGAGCAGATTTTAAAATAAATGGGTTCACAATCGTCTTTGCCCTAAAACATTAATATAAATATATTTAGGAAAAACAGGGAACTCTGTCCCTCAGCTTAGTTTTCTCCAACCTTGTGCCGCCAGATATATATGGATTACAACTTCTAGAATTTCAAAACCAGCAAGAAATTTGGAAATGGCAGGTCTTCCAACTCTTCATGAGGATGTCTGGTTGAGAAAGTCTGCCTTAGCACAATATTCTGAGACAGGGATCTTCAAATATTTTGTGTTGGCAGAAACTTCTGCACTTTGCATAAGTGCAGAGACATCCCACTGTTCTTATGTATCATGAACTAGATTTGAACTCCGTTTGATTTTTTTGAAAATGGCTTGAGAAAGTAACGGCTAAAGAAAACAAAATTGTATTTCTTTTATATGCATAACATTTCACTTATCCACCCTCTTTCTTTTCCCACCGACTCCTTGATTCCATTTAAGACGTAGACATTATTCCAGTCCCTTCATCTTTCTTTAATCTACCAAGGGACTGAGGAGGAATTCAAGAGTCAGTATGAGTTCACTGCACAGACAAGTGTCCATTTTTTATTGGCCACTGCTGGCGCCTTCTAGAGAAAAGCTTTCCAAGATCTTTAGGGAGTGAACTCTGGAGCATTTACTGTCAATTCTGAGAAGATGTTCAACATCTGGATAGTGACAGCAGGCAGCAAAGATGTTCACAGTAGGCTTATTGATAATGGCAAACTCTCAGATTTTTATTTGTCCAGAACATTTAATAATCCAATAGTGGCTTTGTATAGGTCATTCCATAGTTTCATGTATATATTAGACTCTCCCCTCACTCTTCTCCCTGCTGCCTTAGAAATAATATTTATATGTGAAGATAGCCAAAACTATGTATACTTAGTCTGCTTCCATTTTTTTGTAAGGATTTTCTCTCTTCAAGTTTGCCAACTGGAACTGCAATTAATGCTTCCCCATGCTTCATTTTGTTGTTATTATTCTGATTCAATTGCTTTTGACTGATTGGGACTTGATGGACTTCAGTTTGCCAGAATTTTCTGTGAGAAACTGCTTTTTGAGTTCTTGTACTTATGTATCTATGACAATATCCAGCCATTTATCAAATGATGACATATACAAAGCAGAGATACAGATGTTACATTATGTCACGTCCCCATGTGCAGGACTTTTTATTGAATTTATCTGACACACAGTATATCCTGTGTGGTGTTCTTAGTAATTCTGACTACCAGCAGGCAGACTGGGCATGATCACTTTTGTCCTATAAGTGGCCAGATGCTATTCTATAAAGTGCAAATCCCCTGTTGGGAATTCCAAAATATTAGCTTCATAGTTAGCACTTCTGGTCAGCTGTCTGATTTTGCTGCACATGCTACAAGATTTGTTCTTCTTGCTATCCAAGATACTCTCAATAATTTTCTCAGCTCCTTTACTCAAAGGCATGGATTTCTTTTTAAATTCAGTCTTTCTGATCGTTCAACTTTCTCAGTCATTGACCAGGAAGACAATTGTCATAATCATACACATAATTATTAGCAGGATAATCTATCTGTATATACTACTAAATCTCTAATGTCTCTTTGTTTGTGTTCAATCACATACCTCACTTTTTTTTAATAAGGAACCTAAAATGGCCCAATTTACTGAATTTGCTCAAAATCCAAGATCTATTATATCCATGGAATTGAAATCTAATAAAGCTGTGGTTAGTTCCACATCATTATACTGCTGGGCTACACCAACAACATTCTTAATATAATAAAAAAGCAAAATAATTATCTTTTGGGAACTCTCTTACTTTTTCTGTTATCCATTGGATATTTTCCTCTGGCACTTTTGAAACCAGCTTGAACCTCTATATCTTATTTTAAATATTGTTAAGCCCCATTTGGAAAATCTTCAGCGTTTACTGGAAAATGAGAAGAATGCAACTGTTTGATTATGTCAGGTTTTTTTTTTTTTGTTTGTTTGTTTAGCGATGCCTCCTTTTTATGATTGGAATATAGTTATATTTGTTTTCTCCCTGAACCATTACTGTGTTTTCCATACTTTTGACAAACTGCAAGTAGCACTTTTAGTGCATTATCTTATAAAATTTGAAACAGCTCTCTAGGTATTTCATTAATTTCTTAGAAATACTTTCTTAGTTTCATTTAATTCCATTTTATTAAATGCCTTGCTTTAATCATGTAGTACTTGTACATATCATTTGGGGGGATCTTTTTGGTACAATTCTGTATATTTATGTCATTTCTTTCTTCTTCCTCCGTTATACTATTGCCTTCTTTGTATTTTATAGTGGCCATTTCTACATCACAGTTTCCTTTGATTCCTTTAATTTTATGAAACAAAAATGTTGTTCTTCATATTCAATTCTTATCCTCAGTTTGTTTGCATTGCTTAAGCCCCTGTCACACTGCACCAACGGATGCAAAGAGGATGTAAAATGGACAAAAAAGCTTGCCATCCATTGGTTAACGCAATGTATCTGCCTCCGTTTTGCTTCCTCTCTATCCGTCCAGCATCCGTTTATGGACGTTTCATCCGATCAGAAAGTTTTGAGCTGCTCAAAACTTTTGCGCGGAAAATGTATCCAATTTCTCTGTTCTGCATCCGCTAAGCATCTGTTCTGCATCCGTTACGCTTCCGCTATATCCTCTAGGCATCCGTTCTGCATCCGCGCAACTCGCATCCGCTCGGACGCAGGGAGGAAGCGGAACGGATGCGGAACGGATGCGGAACGGATGCAGAACGGATTCCTAGCAGATGCAGCATGGAAACAAAGCATTTAAAATGGAAAAAACCTTTGCAGAGGGGACCTATCTCGGATATTAAGGATCTCTAGAGGATGCCTAGAGGATGCCTAGAGGATGCCTAGAGGATGCAAAGGGACACCTATACTGCCTATAAAAAGGGGGGGCAACTCACCTGCATCTCGCTTTCAGACCAGAAGTCCAGCTGTGCAGACCTCTGCAGCCTTCATCTGACTCTTCCTCTTCCTCAGCATCCAGTCATGTCCACCGTGGATCATAACAAAGTCCTTTTGGCAGCCACCATCCTTCTGCAACAGTGCGAAGCCATCTGCAGGCTCTGTGAGCTCTACTACGGGAAGAAAAAGAGGCAGCCAAGAAGCGTCTGGGTCCGAAGATGGATCAGGAGAAGAGCAGAGTACGGACTGTACAACAAGCTGATGGTGGAGCTCAGGAACGAAGACATTCGTGCATTCCAGAACTTCATGAGGATGCCTCCAGCCATGTTTGATGAACTTGTGCAGGGGCTGACACCCAGGTTGACCAAGACAAACACCAACTTCCCGCCCAGCCTGGAACCTGGGCTCAAGGTGGCACTCACTCTGTGCCATCTGGCCTCAGGGACCACCTACAGGAGCATGCAGTACGGCTGGAGGGTGCCACACAACACCATCAGCATTGTGGTCAGAGAAGTGGTGCAGGCCATCATCGAAGAATACAAGGAGGAGCTCCTCCAGTACCCCTCCACTGAAGAAGGATGGAAGAAAGTTGCAGAGCAGTGGTATCAGAAGTGGAACTTCCCACACACCGTTGGAGCCATCGATGGCAAGCATGTGGCCTGCAAAGCGCCAGCCAACTCAGGGTCCTCTTATCACAACTACAAGGGCTTCTTCAGCATCATCATCTTCGCCATGGTCTATGCTGACTACAAGTTCATGTACATCGATGCTTCAGGCAACGGCTCATCTTCAGATGCCCAGGTATACAACGCAAGTGACCTCAAGGGTAGGCTGGAACGCAAACTCATCGTGGGCTTCCCAGATCCAGAACCCCTGCCCAACGACACACAAGATGTGCCCTACTTCATCGTGGGGAATGACGCCTTCTCCCTCACAACCTACCTCATGAAGCCCTACACCTCCAAATACCTCACCCGTGAAGAGAGGATCTTCAACTACAGGCTGTCCAGGGCAAGGCGGGTGGTGGAGAACGCCTTTGGCATCCTGGCCAACAGGTTCCAGGTACTTCTCACCACCATGCAGCATCACCCAGAGACCATGAGGAACATCGTGGAAGCTTGCTGCATCCTGCACAATCTCATGTGCACCCGCTACCCAGTCTTGCAGAACAGGCTCGTGGACCTCCAGCAAGGCAATGGGGACATGGAGCCTGGGGAATGGAGGCAAGGGCGAAACCTGATAGACACGCAGGATGTGCAAGTCCCCAACAGAGCCTCACCTGAAGGGAAGAAGCAGTACAACCTCCTGAAACACTGGTGCAATTCTCCAGCTGTAGCAGTGGAGTGGCAAGGCAGGGTGATAGATGCTTAATGGATGCTTCCTTCAGCCTGTCTCATCACACGGATGAGATTGGGCCATGTATGTTGGGTGGCCCTACAATGATCAGGGCATTTAATAAAGAGTTGTGTTTGTGTTGACATGTGTGGATGATTATTACATTATTATTGATAATAAAGGGCCATAGGTGTGGCACCTGGGAGGGTGGACCATACAGTCCCACTATGCTTGCACTGGAGGTTTATCTATCCCACAGCTATTACCCATCCCAAAGGTATCCCTGCCCATCCCACTGCTATCCTTACCTATCCCAAAGGTATCCCTGCCCATCCCACTGCTATCTTAACCCATCCCACAAGCATGCAAAGGCTTAAACCATTTCTAAAAGTTTACATGAAGACTTTATTAAAAAAAAGAAATGAAGCAAGTGTATGAATCAAAAATAGAGTTTATTAACAAGAAGCTATAAAACAAAAATGAGTCTCTGGCACTCCTCTTGGTTGCTCAGTCTCAGGGGTGATGGGTCCAGGTGCTGTGGAGATGGCTGGTGCTGGAATGCTTGTCATCAGCTCCTCCAGAAGCAGAAGCAGCAGAAGCCACAGCAGAACCAGAGTGAGGGCCAAGGGGCGGGATGGTAGCCCTGTCCCTCTTGCAAGGGCTGGCAGCAGATGGCTGAGGCTTGCTGTGCTTCCGCATGGCTGTGGGGTTGCTGGCTGGCAGGGAGGCTGGCAGGAACCAAGGCTGGCAGGAAGGCTGGCAGGGAGACAGGCACCAAGGCTGGCAGGAACGCTGGCAGGCAGGCAGGCACCAAGGCTGGCAGGCAGGCAGGCACCAAGGCTGGCAGGAAGGCAGGCACCAAGGCTGGCAGGAGGGCTGGCAGGCAGGCAGGCAGCAAGGCTGGCAGGCAGGCATGAACCAAGGCTTGCAGGAAGGCAGGCACCAAGGCTTTCAGGCAGACATGCAGGCAGGGCAGGCAAGTCAGTCAATCCGTCCGGCAGCAGGTCTTTCCTCTGAATGGCGACCTGCTTCCAAGCTGCTTCCGTTATATCCACGGGGCTGATGCAATGCATCCTCCCCGCATGTGCAATTAATGCTCGGCATCTGCTAGGCTTCCGCTATGCATCCGCTTCATCCTTTCCTTCATCCTTTTTCGGCATCCGTTCTGCATCCACTGTATCCGTTCCGTGTCCACTTTGCTGAGGTCCCCTGGAAGCCTCGCGGATGTGCCATCCGCTCCCATCCGCTTCCATCCGCTAGGCTTCCGCTCTGCATCCATTTTCCATCTGCTCTACGTCCTTCCCCCGTCCATTCCTTTCCGTGTTATCCGCCCTGGTTATGCAAATTTTTGCCCCTTCGGAGAGCGGATAACAACGGATGGAACATTTTTCTCGTCCGTTGTTAATGTTTTGCATCCGTTGGGCAGTGTGAAAGGGTCTTTATTAGTTGTATCTCGTTCTCTTCTTGCCCTTGTCTGGAATTCAGCGTTTAACTGAGTAAATTTTCTTTTAAGCTCTTGCCTTTTTTTTTCCTCATCTATTTTTGAGTTATCTTTCCTTTGTTTTGTTTACAATGCAGAATATTTTTGATTGCTCTTTCTTTAATTATGCAGACTTCAACTCAGAGTCCTTTAGGCATTTTATTTATAAAAATCTAGTCCATTAACACTGTCCTTTATCTTCACCACACATTCTGATGGAATATTGCTTGAGATCCTATTATTGGCTTGATTATTTTGTTTGTTTTCTTTATTTTAACTTAGGAATTTGGAAGAAATTGTTCATCATCTGAGTTGCAGTTGGCATCAGGGCTTCTTGCTGACTGAATAGAGACCTTTAAACTTGTTTGCAAAATGTATAGTCAATGTAAATCAGCGTCAGCCATTCAATGACATCCATACTATAGAATTGTGTTTTAAATGGTTTGGAAATTAACTGTTGCTATAAATGTTGAATTGCAGTGTCAAAATGTGTCTCTCATCTGCTTTGTTTCTTAAGGCCAAATTTTCAATTACTCAGATATTACTTTACTTTCAGTTTTAGCATTCCATGAATGCTAAATGATTAAAATAACATATTTTTTTCATCTTTGAAATGATGTTGAATGGCAATATCAAACTGTAGATTGTCATATTGTGGTCATGTTGTGGGTAAATGTTATCTGGATTTTTTTGTCAC
Organism: Laticauda colubrina; assembly: GCA_015471245.1. Taxonomy (NCBI): domain Eukaryota; kingdom Metazoa; phylum Chordata; class Lepidosauria; order Squamata; family Elapidae; genus Laticauda; species Laticauda colubrina. Next base: position 8,460,421 of record BLBF01000051.1, read on the forward strand.
AGAAGACAAAGGTGACAAAATTACTGGGAAAGAATCAAGAGTCTTTTCATTTCTCATAGACTTTAAGTCTCTTTTATTCATAATGATGACTAATTCATTTCTTTTGTAATTTCCTTTTAAATTTTAAATGCTGCAACATGTCTATATCTACATTATTGTCACTTCCTTATACAAAGTAGGAAATCAAGTGTTCTTATGTGAAAGGACCATTTCTAGTCCATCTCACACACACACACACACACACACACACACATATTTGCATGACTGAATTTTCCTTTTGTATTTAACCACACCAGCAGGTGGGCATACTACTGATATTAATCCTTTTATAAACACCAGCATTACTTATATTTGTCAGATCATTTGTTAGTGATCACCAATAGCTTGTTAGATACTTTTGGTGTGAGGAGCTCATCTTCTCTATACCATGTAGACATTGTCCTAGTTATGAATATTTATTTGGTTTTTGTGGCTGAATATGGGAGTGGATTGCCATGAACTCCACTGTATACTAGAGGCAATGTCATTCTCATGACCAAGATTATTGTTGTTTAGTTGCTTCTAATTCCTCATGATTGAAAGGACTTGATTTCACTAGCATGTTTTGTCTATAACTTTTTGTGTTCTTACAAACTTATTTCTGTGCCACTGGTAATAGCTGTCCCTTGTTTTTGTTGTCTTAAATTTTTCCAAGCATATCGACTTCTCCAGTGACTCTTGCTTACATATTATGTGTCCAAAATATCATCTTTTTACCTTCATTGTTAGTTTCAGGGGTAGGATTCTACCGGTTCTGACCAGTTCTATAGAATCCCTTGTTAATTTTCTAAGCAGTTCGGAGAACTGGTAGTTAGAAGCAATCTCCTTTTGTTTTTTTCCACCCTTATTACATTCTTGCCAGTAGGCCTAGACTTCCTGTCTCAGGAGCTTCTGGGGCTTGACTTTCTTGAAGGGGAAGGATTTTTAAAAGATTTTTACACTGCTGTTGGGAGAAAATACTTCCCTGGACAATCAGCACTTTGAAGGAATAATTGAATAATGAAGCAGAGCTGTCAGAAAAAAGCTTTTAATAACATGGAACCAAGATGAGTGACATTCAGTAAGTATTCTTGGCTAGCTAGAAAGATTGACATTCAAACGTGAGTTTACATACCCTTTCTGAGTTTTGGTCTAAAACTGGTTTTTGGTGAAGTTTAATTATGTGCTTGGTGATGTTTAATCCTATGTTTATTGATGGGTTAATTTTCTCTGTTCAGCTTCAACAAGCAACAGCTACTGTTGTGATTTAATTATTGGTATTGTGTTTGAATTTTTTCCTGCCTCATGGTTTCTTTTTCTATCTGGGGAGGAGGTCATCCTTCATTGCTTTAGTGGTATCTGGCACTGTCCTTTGGGGGTGAACGTCTAAGAGGCAGGATGCAAGCTTGGCACTGATTTTTTTTTTTTACTGCCTTTCTGGGGGGCATTAAATCTTCCTTAAATCTGGATGATTTCCTTAGGATATCTTGTGAGGTGAGTGAGACTAGCTGGTATCTTTAAGTGGTGCAAGTGGATCTAAGGATTGCTTCTACTGGGATGCTTTTTCTTGAGAGCTTAAATGACCTCTCTGCTAAAGAGTTTCACTTTATGAGCAAGAGTTGACTGCTGATAGCTATCACTGCATTTTAACTATTTTAATTCCTCAAGGTACTCTGGCACCCTCCCTGATTTGTAACTCCAGCTTCCAGGTATTTTTAATCTAATGATTATTTATTAGGGCAGTTTTTTGCTAGCAAAGAAGCTTTTTGTATTTCTGTAAAGGTAATCCTTGACTTACAACAGTTCATTTAGTGACCATTCAGAATTACAATGGCACTGAAAAAGATGACTTATGACAATTTTTCACACTTATGACTTTTGCAGTATCCCCATTGTCATGAGAGGCCAGGTGAGGAGAAGCGCCCCTTGACATGAGTGATGTCAAGTTGGCCGTGCCCACCCAGTCACATGATTACTAAGCCACACCCACCAACTAAGCCACACCCACAGAACCAGTTGTTAAAAAAATCAAATCCCACCCCTGGTTTCATTCATTTACCATTGAGTAGCCTCCAAAATACTTTTAGTTCCTATTTCAGCAATGTCATTTTATAATGTAACTTCTTCCTGTTTCCTACTTAGAGTTGCCAAAACACTATGAGATTAATTACCACTTTATTGATCAGTCTTCATTCCCTGCTGAAGGAGAAGGAATTATGTTTAATTATTGGCATCCAATTTTTATGTATTTTCCTCTGATTTAAAATTGCAAAATAGTGCTAAAGGAAAAATAATGAGAAGAAACCAGTAATGAAAGCTATCCCTAAGAAGAAGATAGAGGAATAATTATGGGCTAATCAAAGAGTACCCTGATGAATAGGAAGGCAGTACCCTGATGAATAGGAAGCAATTATAGGGATAGAAACTAGAAGGAGGAAGCTCCTAATTCAAATTCTGTAGGCTGGAATTTGCCTAATGAATACTGTTTTGCCAGTTCACACTGGACAAATTGCACATGCAAACTGCATTTTAAGTGGAGGGAAATGGTCATAAATCAAATCTGGAGAAAACATGAATGCAATAAGTTGGCTATTAAAACAGAATTAATAAAAGATGGCAATTTCAAGCAAAAAGGTAAATGTACATGTGCATTTAAAAAAAGATTACAAAAACAACATTCTGGTTACCAAATAATTAATCTTAGGGTTCATGGTATGTCACTTTTTACTGCTGCATGGAAAAGCAATGGATACAGTCTATAAGTAAAGTAAAGATAAGTAAAGGTAAGTAAAGTTAGATAAGAATTTAACTTAAGAACCAAAGCTGCAGTAACTTAAATTAATTGCATGATCTAATTATGTACCCTCAGTTAAGGCTTAGCTGTAGCTATTCCAGAATTCTGAATCTCTGCTGCCTTGATGGATTATAAGGATGAATTGGATCTTGGCTTGTAGGAACCATGGGCAAAGTCCTTTTATTTATTTATTTAATTAATTAATTTTTTTTGTTTATATTCTGCCTTTATTCTTTTTATAATAACTCAAGATACAAACATACATAACACTCTTTCCTTCTTGCATTTTCCCCACAGCAACAACAACAACCCTATGTGTATGGTGAGTTGAGTTGAGAAAGAATGGCTAACCCAAAGTCACCCAGCTGGCTTTCATACCTAAGGCAGGACTAAAATTCAGTCTCCCAGTTTCTAGCCTGGAGTCTTACCACTTGACCAAACTGACTCTTATATCTCATTTGCTTTCTTTGGCCTATTCTTTTTTTTTGGGACAGAGTGAGGTAACCACGGCAGAAAGCAAATTCTGGAATTGGTTGTTCCTCTCAGGTATTTCTCCTATGATGAATCCTCTCTCTTGGAGACCAGAGAATGTGCTTCATATAGTCTACTATTATATTTATTTATCCAATATCTATTCTTCTGACCTCAACTAAATGACTCTGGGTGGTTTACAAACACATTTCCAGTGTTAATATAATTTTTCTGCAGATAAAGTGAAGGTGCGACTGTCTTTATCTCATTAAAATATGTTTGGCCTGTGAGGACAGGTAACAGCCAATCTGGGGGGAGGGGCTGAAGGTGAAGTGGGGTACCTTTTAATTTTCTGCAATCCTCCAAAATACAGTATAAGGTTTCCTTGATAGTCACATCCACCCAACACTCCCAGGGTATCAGTTATGGGAAAGATTAAAGGGGTGTTAAGATAAATGGATCTTGGCAGCTCCTAACATATGCCGGATGCTACCATCAACTCTGTTATTGCTACTGGAAAGAGTTTGATTGTGGAAAAAGAAAGCAGAAATGATGTTTCAGAACTTGCAATTCGAGTTATGTTAGAAAAACTTCAGGAAGTCACCAGGAGTCAAGATTGGCTCAAAGACAAATACAAAAACATAAGTATAAATATGGACAATGGGCTCTCAGATATAGCCAAAATCTTACCATTTATCAAAGAAAAAGATGGTAACAGTACACTTAGTCCTCGACTTATAACAGTAAATTTAGTGACTGTTCAAAGTTACACCAGTACTGAATATAGTGACTTATGATCATTTTTTACATTTATGGCTGTTGCAGCATCTCCATGGTCACATGGTTTACATCTGGACACTTGAGAATTAACTCACATGTATGACAGTTGCAGTGTCCCAGAATCATGGGATTCCCTTTTGTGACCTTCTTGCAAGCAAAGTCAATGGGGAAGTCAGATTCACTTAACAACTATGTTACCAAGTTAAGAATTTAGTGATTGACTTAACAAATGTGGTGAGAAAAGCCATTATAAATGGGACAAAACTCACTTAACAAGTGACTCACTTAGCAACATAAATTTTGGGCTCAGTCGTGGTTATAAGTTGAGGACTACCTGTACTGAAGGAAATCTAAAGATTCACAGATATGTAAGATTTTGAGGGTTTTCATTAAGGGAGAAAGTGGATTGCTTGTATTACTCACTTTGCTTACTTTACTTACTTGCTTACTTTACTAAACTTGCATGGTCACTTGTCATGTACAATGATCATAGGCAGCTCTCAAAAATTAATAAAACAGAGATAAAAAAGCAAAGCTATTTCTGACCAAACAATCTCCCGCTTCAATTCCTGTCCTATCCCAATATTTGGGGAAACAACCAGGTCTTCACAACCTTCCAGAAGGTTGAGGGTAAGGATCCCTCAGAATCCCTCAAAAGGACTGGCATAGCTACCAAGAAAGACTATCTCTGAGGCCCACATCAGATGACAATATTTAAGGGATGGCTCTGGGAGCATGTCCATTCTATCTAACCTAATAGGAATGAGCTGAAACCCTGAAGGAGAGGAAATGAACCACCTTGGCCTGTGCAATATAGGGCTTTAAGTGTGATAATCACATCTTGAATTGCACCAGAAAAATTATTGCAGCTCACACAACATGTACCAGTTATTTATAACAGTTTTATAGCTTTCAGGTAGTATTTAAGACAGGCCTCATATAACATACATCACCATAGTCTAAAAAAGGAAATGACTGGGGCTTGATTTGATTGTGAGCAAGGCCTCCAGGTCCAGGGATGGATGCAGTTAGATCTTATTTATTTAATCACAGGATCCATCAAACTTTGTGAAACATGAATTAGCTTCCTGAAAAAATGGGGCAAGTGCTACCTTTCTGATCTTCAGGGTGGGAAAAGCCTTTTCACTGGCAGATAAACAGTGTGACATTGAATTAGTTGTTCCCTCCTCCATTCAGATGGAGTCCCTAAACTTTATGAGCCTGTAAATCAAAATCACAGCAGTCCCCAGCAGACAAAGCAACCTCTTGGGAGGAAAAGAAACAGCTGTTTATCAATTAAGCCATATCAGGACACAGAGCAAGAGCAAAATCTGAATCTTTATTCAGAAGAATGAATGTTATATCCTTCTTTTGTCTCACACAGTCTTGCATGGCCTGTGCCAATGGAAGTGGGGTTTTCTACAACCTTCTGGAGACAACCTAACTGCTTTCCATTGGAATTTACGAATGTGTTCCTGCAGAAAATCTAGATAAAAAAAGATACAAATACAAACTTTCGCAGACTTAACTTTCTGTTTTTAAAGAAGACAATCATTGTTAATTTTTACTGAGCCTAAAATTTCCCATAATGATTGAGTATAATAAATTAGTTACACTATAAATATTGTTCTGTATGACTTGGAAGGCTCCAAGTAGTCACTTCTGATTGGCCAGAAAGGCCAGTAGTGGATTGGTTCATTAGGAACCAATCCAAGAAGCCACTCAAAGGCAGAAAGATTAAACTAATATTGTTGGCTACAAGCCGGCAGATAAGCCTCGATAAAAAGGGCTGCCGTGGCTTGAGTCATGTTCCGTTACTGTTGCTGTTAACCGAATAAAGAGTTGTAAGTTGGAACCCGGTGTCTCGCGCTTCTTTTCCGGACGGAACACTGGCAACAAGGATGGGATTGTCCTGAAGCTGAGACCGAGCACACGGCGAGAGAACAAACCACGCTAGATGAGATGGCTGGTAATAACACGCCACCCGCACCATTTAACCCCAATGAGGAAGAGTGGGAGTCTCATATTGATCGCTTCCTGATGTTTCTGGAGAGCAATGAAATGGAAGACATTTCTGATCAACGAAAGAGGGCTGTCTTCCTAACACATTGCGGGCCAGCCGTATTTAAGATGGCAAAGGCATTGGCGAAGCCCAGAGTTGTGAAACAAATGACCTGGTCTGAGCTTAACCGAATGCTGAAAGCTCACTACGTGCCTGTTGTCTCAAACCTCATCAAGAGACATGAATTCTATAAGGGAGACCAGAGGGAAGATGAAACCATTGCTGATTTCATGGCAGCTCTGCGCCATATTGGAGGAGCCTGTGAATTCCAAAATATGGACGAGGCAATGCAAGATCGTGTCGTGTTAGGTCTTAAGGACTCTACCCTACAAAGCAAACTCTTAAACAGACCTAACATAACGGTGGCAGAGGCAATCGCGGAAGCAACCGCTGCAGAAGCTGCAAAGAAATCAGCAGCCAAAATGAAAATGATGAACGCCAGTGCTGACACAACAACCCTCCCAAAAGAAAGAAACTCAGGTGGAGGAAGAAAGCAAGCTGCCACAACCACATACCACGAAGACCTAGATGAATCATCAGACACTGATAAAGATGATGATGAGATCCATCACCTTTACGCAAACCAAAAAAGGTGCGAAAGGAAGAAAAATTAGTGGGAATGCGCTGGTTGTGGAGAAAACCACCCCCAAGCTGAGTGCAGGTTCCTTGATGCCATCTGTCGGGTTTGCAAGAAGAGGGAACATATAGAAAGAGTCTGCCGCAATCGAAAAAATAGCAGCCTTAGCAGACATGGTAATTCCCCATCAAGAACTGACTCGAGGCAAACCGATAAAAAATGGGAGCGCAGCAAGGGAACCAGCAACCGAGAAAACACACATCAGACTGTCACTATAGGAAGCGCACAGACGGAAAGCGGAAAAAAAGTCAGAATTGTAATGAATATTGAAGGAAGCCCTTGTGAGATGGAGGTCGACTCAGGATCTTTTCTATCAATAGTGTCTTGGAACACAATTAGACATTTGATTCCAAACATCAGACAAAATGAACTCAGAAAACAAAAATTAATTCTCAAAGACTACCAAGGAAATAGGATTCCCGTGGAAGGTCTGGGGCACTTCAAAGTCACTTACAAACAACACGCTGAAGTCCTATCATTAACTATCATTGACCGAGATCATCCCAGCCTTCTGGGCATCGAATGGTTCACGCCATTGGGCATGGGGATGACCGGAGTAAGCCGAATAGTTGTGAGCGATTGGGAAGAGAATCTGCTACACGAATTCCAGGACGTCTTCGATGGAACTCTAGGCAGGTACCGGGGAACCCCAATATCCTTTAGCCTAGATCCCCAAATAGCACCAAGAAGACTAAAGCCAGATGGGTCCCCTTTGCATTAAAACCCAAAATAGATGAGCAATTAAATAAATTGATTGCACAAGGGGTCATAGAACCAATTGACCACGCCAGGTGGGAGATACCAATAGTAACACCTGTAAAACTAGATGGATCTGTGCGCATCTGTGGAGACTACAAGGCTACCCTGAACCATGCGCTGCAGCAAAGCGCCTGCCCAGTACCAGTCGTGCAGCACTCACTTGGGGGAGGAAAATGTTTTGCAAAACTTGATTTGGCCCAGGTGTATCAGTAACTTCCAGTAGACCCCATAGCAGCTGAGGCACAAACAATAGTAACGCATAGAGGGGCGTTCAAATGTAAAAGACTTCAATTCGGAGTGAGCGTTGCCCCAGGCATCTTCCAAAGCCTCATGGAATGCCTATTAAACGGAATAAAAGGGGTCGTTCCATACTTTGATGACGTCCTAATTTCAGCAAAAAATGCTACCCAATTAGAAGCAAAACTAAGGGAAGTGCTAACGAAATCCCGAGAATCTGGCCTGAAAGTCCTGGTGAAAGGGAAGCTGACCTGAAAGGTGCCAGCCAAGCCAGCTCAATCAGCCCAGCTGAACCAGGAGGGAGCAGCAGAACCACTTTGACTGGCCTAAGAAACTCAGGTGAGAGTGGCAGTGCTGACTCACCCTTCCAGGTGATTCCATGGAGAAGAGCCGGAAAGACGATCCCAACTGAACCGCTTGAAGTCCTGGGTGAGAATGAGCTGCGCAGGTCAACTAGGACCAGAAAGAGCCCCACTTACCTGCGCGACTACATCACTCATGTAGGATTGAACTAAAGGGGGAGGGCTGTTCTGTATGACTTGGAAGGTTCCAAGTAGTCACTTCTGATTGGCTAGAAAGGCCAGTAGTGGATTGGTTCATTAGGAACCAATCCAAGAAGCTGCTCAAAGGCGGCAAGATTAAACTAATATCATTGGCTACACACCAGGCAAGCCTCTGTAAAAAAGGCTGCCGCAGCTTGAGCCATATTCCATTACTGTTGCTGTTAACCGAATAAAGAGTTGTTAGTTGGAACCAGGTCTCTCGCGCTTCTTTTCCGGACGGAACAAATATATATGACATAATAGAGTTGGGAGGACTTGGAGGTCTTCTAAGATAAAGAAAATAAGATAATATTTTTAAGATAAGAAGAAAAAAAAGAAACAAAATTGATTGAGATCAGTACCATAGGATTTCCTTTTCCTTGCAAATGATTCTTGTTACCACTATCTCCAAACACTGTGCATTGCCTTTTGTTCTTTAAAATTTCTACTTTTTTTTTTTTTCAGGAACTCCTCAACTCCATCCTACTACAACTTTCATAATCTTCACCTCCCTCTTGACCCATTGATTCTATATATTTACTTGTAATCTGATTCTCATTTGTTCTACCAATGTAATCAAGCAGTTTCCTCAGGATTGGAGAAGTATGTTGAGCTGTTTTGGTCATGTGAAGAGATATCTTTCATGCTATTTCACTTATGCAGGTGTGTTGGGAGATGGGTGTCAAAAAAATGATCAAAGGCTTGCCTCTGTTTTACATGCAGTTTGCATTCTTTCCACTTTCCTTTCAGCATCTATTCATTTGTGTGCCTCTGTTATAAGCAGTTTTTAATACTTTTCTAATTCTATTAACATATCTTCTACTACTTTTTAATAAAGGAGTCATATTTTTCTCTTTTTTCATTACTTCCATATTCATATTTCATATCTTTCCCTGACTTCCACATAAAAAAAATTCAAGAAGCTGAATTCAGATTTAAATATGAATGCTTTTTTTGTTTTGCATTTTCAAACTATAAGAGGTAGAAATTAGCAACTATTCAATTCATGGTTTGAGGAGTTTTACAAAGTACTTGTAAATACATAAACATAGACCAGGGGAGGGCAGGGACTTTTTAAAATGCTCTGTCCTGAAGTGCATTCTCTTTCCTCATAGGAGATGCTGTTTGTATAGTAGTTGCCTTCCCTCCATCTTCTACAATGCTAGAGCAGAAATACCAAACTTCAGAATTGGGCTGCATGAATAGCTGGCCGGAGGATGTGCGTGCATGTAGTTCAACTTGCACAAGCAGCAGGCCAGCAGGCAATTGCATGAGTGTGTACTGACCTGCTCCTTGTGCAAGTTGAGTTGTGGATGTGTACACTGGTCTGCAACTCATGCAAGAGCTGCATGCACATTGCATGCACTGGCTGTCCACTCACATGGCCCAGTTTCCCTCTCCTGCCGCAGCCGGTCCACCAAGCTGCAAAGATTGGGGACCGCTGTGCTAGTGGATTGAAAAGGACTTAAAATTGATTGGCATAAGAGTCAGAGTGTTTTTTTCAAGATGGTGCTGGACTCACAGCTTTTTCAGCTCTTTTGTTTTTATCTAACATTGGTTATTGTTTTCCTTTTTTTGATCCTGCATCTTATAATATTTTATTATATGAACTTATATTTCTGACCTCCAATCTAAAAGTCCCCATGTTAGGGTAGAAAAAGCTGACCCAGAACCATCCCTGGAACTTTGAAAATAGCAACAGCAACAAAACAGTTGAAGATTAATGAGCTCTTCACCTCAACAGCTTTGACTTAAGAGTTAATTGCCTAGAATTCTGTGAACAAATTCAATATGCTATGCCAGCAATCAGACACAACACCAAATACTGCTCTCCCTAATAAGACAACAGGCTCCTATGCAGAGGTGACTTCCAGAAAAATACTATTTTTAGGAAGCACAATTGCCATTTTGAAGCTAGCATAAGAGTTGACACCTTTGGCTGTGATATGAATGGCCATAGCTTGTCATTCCCATGCCTGTTTGGTTCTCCAGCCATGTGCATTTCCCCCATCCTCTCCCAGCAGACCATATTGTTGAAATCAGATATTGGATGAATTCATTCACTGGAGTATGTCATAACTTGATTTATGTATCTTGTAAACATAATCACTGCGGTAGTGAGGTAGGGTTTTTAACAGAGCATAGCGTAATCCAGCCAACTGTAGTTTAACCAGCAAGGCAAGATTAGCACTATAAAACATGGTTTAGAAATGAGTCAATGCATCCCAAGAGTTTGAATTTCATGCCTGACTTTCTGATGCTTGGGCATTCTGCTAGCCCTAGCATCAGATGCTGCTTCTAGAGAGGAAAAATGCTTCTCTGCTAGTAATTATTGTGGAATGGATTTATTGCATTAAAAATCCATTCAAAATTATCTTCATACTTAATTGACAAAGCAGTTGGTATCAGGTCCAGTCTATTCATAGCTGCTGCAGGTGATAAACAAATTAAAATTGGGTTTTAAAAAAAAGGTTCCTGAAAATTATCCTGGATTTTGGAGTTGGATGTGAGCAATACTCTAGCTTGATCTGATATCAGTGAAGCAGTTGGGATCCTGGTCAGAACATTTGATGTGTGGTGGTTAAAGAATTCACCCTGGTTCCTTGACCCATTAGACCAGGGGTGTCAAACTCAAGTCATCATGGCAGTGTCACATGACGTATCAAACTTTTTCTCCTTTGCTAAACTGGGCGTTGGCATGGCCAGCGTGTGACACATCTGGGCCATCAGCCAGAAGTTTGACAGCCCTACATTATACAATGAAATTCAATGACCAGTTACCATTGTTTAGGCCAACCTTATTGGGCTGTTCTGAAGACAGAATGAGGAGAGATTTCCCAGGTGGCAGGGGGAATGTGGTCAAAAAAGTCATACATGAGGGTCACAACTGTACAATTAAAGTCATATTCCTTTCTTTAATAGGCATTATGCATATGACCATACAAATGTAAAAAATGTCAGGAGCTTTGATCACCTGGTCACAGCCACCATCTCGATTTTCTACCCTGTGGAGGCTCTTTCCAATTGCACTGCCTTATGGTCCTAAAGAAAATATGTATTTATTTTTAAAAAATGGAGGAAAAAACAATTAATTAATTGATAAGGAAAGTAGAGGCAGTGTCTCACTCTGGCAAGAATTCAGATCCTTAGAAAACTATATGAACAATTTGTGCTAAATAGCTTTGCACTTTTTAAAAAAAATAACTGAGTTTTCAGTACTGTATGGAATTTTCCCCCAATACATGAAACAGAAAACAGCTTTTGTTCAATCCGGAAAGAAGCATGTGAGACCGGGTTCCAAACAACAACTATTTATTAAACTCGCAAGGCAAAAGTATACGGAACAACAGCCCAAGTCGCAGCAACCCTTTTTATAGCCGATTTCAAACATATGGTATTTGCTCGAGGAATTGGGGGGGTTGTCCCAGGTGTAAATGGGGTGCAATCTGTCCAGGTAGGAACATAGTTTCCTAGCCATTAGGAGTTCAGATGAGCTTTTGTTGGTTGTGCTGCTAGGGGTAATATGCTGCAAAGTTAGTAGTCAGTTTAGTTTGTCTTGTACATCCCCTTGTCCATTCTCTCTAGGCCCTCTTTAGTGTACCGGACCATGTGTTCAGCCCTGCCGTTCGCAGCCGGATGGGCCGGCGCAGTTAAGGCATGTCAGATACCCTGGGCAGCCAGATACTGTTCGAATTGCAAAGCTGTAAATTGGGGCCCATTATCTGAAATCAGTAAATCAGGTAGCCCATGTGTCACAAAGAGTTTGTCTAGCTGTTTCATTACAGCTTCCGGTGGTTGTGGAAGCCATGAGGATGACTTCCAACCAGTTCGAGAATGCATCCACAACTATCAAAAATGTGTTTCCCTTCGTTGGCCCCGCAAAGTCAATATGTACTCTAGACCATGGACCCTGGGGAGTTTCCCAGTTTCTTACTGGTGCCTGTGGAGGGGTAGGCCTCAATTTTTGACAGTCATGGCATATTGCAACCCAGTGTTCAATGACTTTGTCCAGCCCTGGCCACCAAACGTAACTCCTGGCCAGGGCTTTCATTTTGACTATGCCTGGGTGCCCCTCGTGCAACATGCCCAGAATGTCTTCCTGGAAACTGTTCGGAATCACAACCCTGTCACCCCATAAAATGCACCCTTTTTCTATGGACAGTTCGGTCTGTCTGGTACGAAATGGTTTAAAAGTCTCAGTTTTGTTCTCCTCCGACCAGCCTTTACCTACCCAATTTAATATGCGCGCTGTCAAAGGATCTTTAGCTGTGGCTCTTGTGACGTCCGCTGCAGTCAATGACAGGTCCGGGCAGGTCTCAAGCTGAAGTGTGGAGGTAGTTGGTGCAGGGTTGTCTTCTGTGATGGGCAGTGGGGAACAGCTCAGGGCGTCGGCGTGTGTGATGGCTTTGCCGGGTCGGTGAATCAGCGTGTAGGAGTAGGCAGTGAGGAACTCAGACCACCTCGTCATTCTAGGTGACAGAATGTTCGGGGTTGGCTTGTTGCCTGCTAGGATTCCAAGAAGAGGCTTGTGATCAGTTATTATTGAAAAAGTTCTACCATAAAGGTACTCATGGAATCTTTTAACTCCGGTGATGATTGTGAGGGCTTCTCTATCAAGTTGGCTGTAATTGCGTTCTGACTTGGAGAGTGTCTTGGAGTAAAAGGCGACTGGTGCCTCTCTGCCATCTGGTAGCTGGTGACTCAGGATGGTGCCGATCCCAAAAGGCGATGCATCACAGGTGACTGTCAAGGGCAGGGTATTGCTATACTGGATGAAAACAGTGTTGGACATTAATAGATTTTCGATACCCTGGAAGGCTTTTTGTTCCAGGTGGCCCCATGTCCAAGTGGTTTTTTTATCTAGCAATCGATGTAGGGATTCTGCTATTGTTGCCTTATGGGGAAGGAACCCGTTGTAAAAATTTAAATTTGTCATCAATTTTTGGCTTTAATGCGAATGGGACGTGTCTGGCCTTTAAATGGATGGGGGTTATTTTCAGGTCTAGGCTAAATGAAATTGGGGTCCCCTTGTACTTGCCTAGAGTCCCATCTAAAACATTTTGGAATTCTTGGAGCAGGCTCTCCTCCCAGTTGGCTGTGGCAATGCGGTTGATCCCGGTCATCCCAATTCCCAGGGGTGCGAACCATTCGATCCCTAGCAGACCAGGACAGTCTCGGTCGACGATGGTCAGAGGCAAGATTTCGGCATGGTTTTTAAATTTGATGAGGAAATGTCCAAGGCCTACTATCGGAATTTGATTTCCCTGGTAATCTTTTAACACTAGTCTTTGTTTCTGTAGTTCTCTCTGTGTAATGTTCGGTATCAGGCACCGGATGGTACTTCAGGATACCATGGATAGGAACGACCCTGAGTCGACTTCCATCTCACAGGGCCTCCCCTCGATGCTCACCTCTATCTGAACCTTCTTTCCACTCTCCGCCCTGGCATTGCTGATGGTGACTGTCTGATGCATTTCTTCCCTGTCACTGGTTCTCTTGTTACAGTTCCATCTGCTGCCGGCTTGTCTTTCTTCATGTCTGGGGGTGGTGGTGCTGCCGCGTATTTTGGGACTATAGCTCTTTTTGTTGCGGCAGACCCTTTGTGCCCCCTTTTATTCAAGCCCTGCATATTGCGTCAAGGAACTTGCATTCAGCTCACGGGTGGTTGCCTCCGCAGCCTGCACATTGAAACTCCTGCCGATTTCCCCTCTTTTCATGCCATTTTTTACCTGAATGGAGTCTACGGACGTCTTCATCGTCGTCCTCGGTATCACTCTGGGATTCGATGTCTTCGTAGTGGGCTGTCGCTGTGGGCTGTTTCTTTCCTCCCTCTGCTTTCTTCTCCCTGGGTTGGGTTAGCAGGTCTGGAATTGCGTTCATTTGCCGCATGGTGGCTGCTGACTTTTTATCTGCTTCGGTGCCGGTTGCCTCTGCAATGGCCTTGGCCACGGTTATGTTTGGCCTATTCAGGAGTTTGCTCTGAAGGGTAGTGTCCTTCAGACCGAGGACCACGTGGTCCCTCATGGCCTCGTCCATGTTCTGGAACTCACAGGCTCCTCCAATGTGTCTCAAGGCTGCTACAAAATCTCTGATCGTTTCATCCTCCTTCTGGTCCCTCTTATGGAATTCATGCCTTTTTATTAAATTTGAGACCACCGGTGTGTAGTGTGCTCGGAGCATTCTGTTCAGGTCGAACCAAGTCATCTGTTTAACAACTCTGGGCTTCACCAGCACTTTCGCCATTTTAAAGACGGCCAGTCCGCAGTGTGTAAGGAAGACAGCCCTCTTCCTTTGGTCCAAGATTTCTTCCATTTCATTGCTTTCTAAAAACATAAGAAAGTGATCAATATACGATTCTAATCCTCCTCATCAGGATTGAATGGTGCACGCGGAGCATTGTTACCAGCAATCTCTCTCGCTCGGTTTAGATCGCCACATGCTTCGGTCTCACCTTCTACGATGATCCCACCTTCGTCACCAGTGTTCCGTCCGGAACAGCCCAAGCCACGGCAGCCCTTTTTATAGTGGCTTGCCTGCGGCTTGTGGCCAATGACACTCTTTTGACAGTTCCCACTGTTTGGCGGGCTTCCCAGATTAGTTCTTAAATAACCAATCCACAAGTGGCCTTTTCGGCCAATCAGAAAGAGGAACTTGGAACCTACCAAGTTCCATACAGAACAGCTTTAATTTAATTAACATGCCTTTTCTTTGAGAAAGTTTGGTTAGTAACTGGTTAGTCAACTCCTTTACTTTGATTCTATCCAGACTGATGATTAATTGATTTTGAATCATCAAGTTGTTGTCTGCATGAATCATGCAAGTGTATTTTCTCCATTGCACTCTGTCCATACATAGCCTTGTCTTTCAGGTTTTCCAGTAGTGCATTCATTGTTACTTTAACTGAGTCCATTCATCTCTCTGCTGGTTATCCCCTTCTCCTTCTTTCCCAGTATTAACATCTTCTCCAAAAAGTTACAGTAGAGCTTCATATACTGTGTCCAAAATAAGATAGTTTGAGCCTGTAATTGTGCCTGGCACATCCAGATAACTGTATTCCACTTTGCTTCTGGGTTTGCCTACAAAAATGTTCAGAAACTAAACCTGAAACAAAATGCAGCAATCTAAATAACATTTTGCATTTGCCATTTTGCTTTTGTTTCATTTATTATTTTCCATTTCATTTCTACCTCCAATCTTTACTCTTTGGAATCAGGATATTTTAAAAAACACTTCTTTTCCCCAATGAATTAGGCCATAAAATGTGGCTCCACTTCTGGAAATGTGTCCTGTTCCACACTGAGGAAAATAGTGCTACGATATGAAAAAGTCCTTCTCATACTGCATCATTTCAGTTTGGAATTTGGCTAGTAACTGAGTTGTTATTTGTGAATTTGTATCATTGCAAATTTTCTTTCTGCATGGCATATGAAAGAATTTGTTTTATTTACAAACTACCCAGATTCACTGTTTATTTGGGCAATGCTTCATCTGAAGCAAATTTCACCAGATAAGCTTTCATTCTAAGCTCACAATTTGACCTAAAAAACAAAACAAAAAACAACCTCTTATCATATCTGTCATTATTCATTTTTAGGATACCTTTTTTCCTTCAATAAGATGTTTTGACCTGAAAGTTACATTACTATATTCCTGTTTCAATTCTCCCTTTTTATTTTGTACATATCTTGCATCAAGACATTTCTTGGAAGAATGTTCTCCATTGTTGAATAAAATTTTACCTGCCTCTATTTTTAAAAAAATTTCCTACTTACTATGATTTTATTACAATACTCTCTGATTTTTCTGTATGTCAGCGTGTAATGTTCCAAAACATTTTGATCATTTCATTAAAAAGTATATTATAGCAACTCATAAAATTTTAGAGTTGAAAGGAACACTGGAAAACTTCCAGTCCAATCTTGTTTTAGGGCCAATCTCCAGTGCAGAATTTAACTATCTAACAGATGGATATCCAGCTTCAAATATTTATTGCTTATTGATAATTACAATGCTCATCATCTCTGAATGTACTGGCAGACTTTCTTCATTGTAATGGTGGTCGGGAATATCTTCTAATATTTGGTCAAAATCTGCTGCTCTGAACCTTACACTGTTTTGTTTTGTTTTGCCAGTCCTACCTTCTGTAACAGCAATAACTAGCCAGTTGTTTTACTTTTGCAGAACAACCCATGTGTTCCCCACATCTTTCTTCAGACATATTCAGAAAGGAGGATGTGAGTATGGATTTTTTTTTTTTCATAAAGGGTCTAGCATCCATACTTGCCTTTCGAGTGTCACACGAAAACTACACTTCCCAAAAGTAGGGGGGGTCACCACAAAGAAATGAGCAGGGTGTTGGAATAAAGTTTGATATGTTTTGATTCTAATTTTTAGAAGAATATAATCAAGATTGTATTAAATTAATTGCAGTTAATGTGTTGATTACTATGCACTATTCTTTCCTTTTGTTCTATTAAATATTACCATTTGGTGGTCCCTAGAAGCCATTCCCAGGAACTGAAGTAGGCCTGAGGCCTTCAGCTGTGCCTTTTTTACTGTCAAACTTGACTTCTAGACTTTCCATATACTTGTTGAATGTGTTGTCTGCACACAGTCACAAAGATTTCACAAAGTAAAACAGCATCTACAGGATGGTCTACATACATATCATCTTAAATTGCAGTGACAAAATAATAAAAAATAAAACTAGAATGAATGGCCATGATCTGCAACCACTGAAGACAGAAATTTAGTAGGAATTCTGAATGATAAATAGTGCGTGTGTGTGTATATGCGTGCGCGCATGTGTGTGTGTGTGTGTGAGAGAGAGAGTGAGTGTGTGTACACATTTAGTATACATATTCCTTATATATATGGAGGAAGAGGAAGATGCCCACCTATCAGATATATTAAAAAGAATAACTTATTTACTATGTTTTAATGGGTCATGAAAAGAAAAAAAAATGATAATAATGTATTAAATGCAGATGCACCTACAGGTCAAAAAAGTAAGCATAGTGGTTGTATTCACATAATTGAAGCCCTATCCTTTTTTACATTTGGTATACATAAAAAGGTGGTGTTACAATCACATGATCATCTTGATTTTTCTTAATCATTTTTCCTCAAGGTATTCCTGAATGTATTACTGTTACAGGACTGGACAGGACTAAATCCATAGTGATGATGATTGGAATAAATGTGCAGAAACACACATCAGGAATCTAAACTTAGACCAAGCCAAAACCAAAAGCACTGAAGAATTCCTGAAAGCCTAGCACTCTGACAAATCAGCTATCAACAGGCACAGAGACATAAACAACATCTACATACCATTCAAAAGAGATAAACAACAAATCAAAAAAGGGGCAAAAATAATAAATACCTCCTCACCAGCAATCAACACCCATAGGAGCAAGATTAACAGCAAGATTAACATTAGACTAACAAGAAGCACACAATGTCCACAATCAAGGAACCACCAAACAAGCTGACAGTAAACAGCTCAACCAAAGAATAACCAAGACTGCTCCCACTAACACTGACAGTATGCCAAATGAGAGCAAACCTCATTCCTGACTAGCAGTAATGACGCAGTCTAGTTTGGACAATGAAATGTTTGCGAGAAAGCAACTAGGCTCAGAAACTATCAAGGGCCCTGCAGTTTAACCTCAAGCTACAAATATTCTCTTTCTATTCATACAATATAGGGAAATAATTTTAACCATTTCAACAGCAGCAAGAACACCCGATCAGTTTCTGTTTTAACTCAGAGAAGAGAATTTTGGTTTCAACCCTTGACAAGGTGGAATAATAGAACAACAACTACAGAAAAACAAAGTGCCATTCAAGACATCCGTGAAGAAGGATTACTGGGCTGCAATGATTTAGAACTGTCAAAAAGAGAAGGCAAAGAGATATTTGAGGGGTGATTGGGGAGTGAATGACAGGGAGAAATATTAAGTTTGGTGTTTGGGCAGAGGGACAAAGGGGAATTCAAGGAACAAAATGGTAAGCAGGGCATCTGGGTTTGGTTTGCTGCTAAGAAGTGCCAGAAGGGAGAAAAAGTCATTCCTCAAAATAATCCATCAGGGCTTCTTGCTAGCAATACAGATAGGCTGATTTGAGGGTTAAGGAAGGCAGAGAAAGAAACATTAATTTGCAGCCGAGAGCCTTTTCAAAAGTTCCTTTGTTCCTAGGGCCACACATCTATCCCTCCATTCTTCTGTCATTCATCAAATTGCAGAAGACAGAATCTTTCTTCCCCAAGTTTCCACCCATTAATTGACAAGATTTC
Source organism: Laticauda colubrina (assembly GCA_015471245.1). Classification (NCBI taxonomy): domain Eukaryota; kingdom Metazoa; phylum Chordata; class Lepidosauria; order Squamata; family Elapidae; genus Laticauda; species Laticauda colubrina. Next base: position 8,479,018 of record BLBF01000051.1, read on the forward strand.
TCACAGTGCTTCATGTCTGAAAGGATTCTTGAAAGGCTTAGATAATGCAGGTTTTCAACCCAAGTTTTCTTGACTGAAGATTATTTTTAATCTTTTCTTTTGGATATGGAAGGAACCATTTCATTTTATTGATTCATCAACAGGGACACACAAGATGTTATGCCTCATTTTGGCTAGGAAATTGTATTCTCCAATAGGAAAAGCTTGTAGCTTCGGTGGCATTGGATATTTGTAGAGAACTACTCCAGAGCTTGTTCTGAATGGATAGCATCATACAATTTAATTGAGAATATGACTCACTTAAGAATGTTGTATTTTTACAAAGCTATCATGATTAACATGTATAGTATTTTGATTCTGGATTCATAGCGAATCCAGATTTTTCTAAGAAATGGGATCTGAATATTACATTTTACAAGCTAAACAAAGGAAGAGAAGGGAAGGGAGAAGAAGGGAAGGGAGGAGAGAGAAGAGGAGCGGACAAGACAGGGTAAAAAGTACAAAGAAAAAGAAAAAAGAAAGAGGAAAAAGAAAAGTAAGAAGCTAATAAAAGGAAAATAAATATTTAAAGAAGTGACTTCCAACCTTCATCACAACAAGTACCAGCAAATTTAGTGAATCTTCACCTTCTTAAGGTTGCAAACAATTGTTTCTCATTTCTTTTCCCTGGCTTCGTCTTGTCTTTAGGCCACATATATAATTTATTATTCCTAATTTTCTTTAGGATAAATGCCAGGAGAAGGAGGAACATTCAGGGTTGCAATATTTTGTCACTTCATTAATCCATTCAAGAATTGTCTGAATAAATAATAAAAAATAGTTGTTGTATTCATGATTTTGGTGTTTAAGTTGGGTCTACCTCAAAGGGTTGCCAAGTGGGCAGATGTTCTAGTCCTGCAAGTAACCAGCTCCTACACCATGTAAAGTTTTAAAGGTGATAACAAGCAACTTAAATTGCACTCAGAAGTCTATTAGGAGCCAGTGCAGCTATGCCCCTAACTAGCTGCACCACAGCGTTCTGAACCAAATGAAGCTCCCAAATGCTCTTCAAGAACAGACCTGCATAAAGCACATTGCAATAATCCAATCAGGAATAGTATGAATTCTACTCAGAAATGCTCTGGTTACCAATCCAGTTCCTGCAGCAACTTTATAAGATGGCAGTATGAAGGTTGAGGGGTAAACATGTGATGTGAGACATTTTGGACCAGATGGTCTTCAAGGGCACCCCGATTTAGAGCCTGTTCCATTCGGAAATAAGGTGCGCGAAACCGGGTTCCCACAAACAGCTTTTTTATTAACAAGTAAGCAACTAGTAACGGAACAACAGCCCAAGCAGTGGCAGCCCTTCTTATAGTGGCTTGCTCGTGGCTTGTGGCCAATGACAGTAGTTTAAGTCTTCCCACCGTCCGGTGGGCCAATCAGGATGGTTCCTAAGTAACCAATCCGAGAACGGCCTTCTCGGTCAATCAGTTTAAGGTATTTGAAGTCTACCAAGTTCTATACACAACACCCCTCCCCCCTTGCTTTCGTCCAACGTGCGTCACGTAATCACGCAGGTAGGTGGGGCTTTTTCGGGTCCTAGTTGATCTGCGCAGCTCAGTCTCAGCGTGGTCCTCAAACAGTTCAGATGGGATTGCTTTCTCTCTGCGTCTTCATGTAACCTCCTGGAAGGGTGAGTCAGCCTTGCCGCTCCTGCCTGAGTTTCTTGGGCTGGTTGAGGTGGCTCCACCACTCCCTCCTGGTTTGTCCAGGTGGGTCGAGCTGGCCTGGCTGTCTCCTTCCAGGAAGGCCTCGCCTCATTCTCCTGCTCCCGGATTTCTTCTTTGGAGGTCGTCTAACGGTGAGTGCTCTTTTTGTTTTATTTGGGTTTCTTTGTGAAGTGTTTGTTGTCGTGTTATTGGAGGTTCGTCTTCCCTTTTTTGTTTCCCCCCCCCTCCTCAGTTGTTTTTGTAGTGAGGGTGTGGTGTTGTGTTCTAGTGTGCGAGAGCGAAGTTGGTCGATGTGCCACTTCCATGCTCTCCTGGCGTCCAGCACAAGTCGATAAGGGGGAGATTGTGGCTGGAAGCCATAACGGGCCCCCGTTAAGGTTTTTAGCATACACCAGATTGCCTATTTCAAATGAGCGATACTTGCTGGAGGAGTCAGGGCTTTGTCCCAGGTATATGTGGGGTGCAGTCTAGGTAGGAGTACAATTTCCTACCCATAAGGAGTTATTCTGGGCTCTTGTTGGTGGTTGTGCTAGGGGTAATGTGTTGCGTGGTTAACAATCTGTTAAGCTTTTCTTGCACGTCCCCCATGTCCATTTTTTCTAGGACCTCCTTAGTATACCGAACCATGCGTTCAGCCCGTCCATTAGCAGCCGGATGGGCCAGCACTGTCAGGGCATGTCGGATGCCCTGTGCAGCCAAGTGCTGCTCAAATGCCAAAGTGGTAAACTGGGGCCCATTGTCTGATACGATTACATCAGGTAGCCCATGCATGGTGAAAAGTTTGTTTAACTGTTTCATTACTGCCTTGGTGGTAGTGGATGCCATAAGTATGACTTCCAACCAGTTCGAATAGGCATCCACGATAACCAAGTAGGTGTTCCCTTTAGTTGGCCCAGCAAAGTCAATATGCAGTCTCTACCATGGGCCTCTGGGAGTTTCCCATTCCATGACTGGTACCAGTGGGGAGATAGGCCTCGATTTTTGGAAGTCATGGCATGTAGCCACCCAACGTTCAATGTCTTTGTCCAGCCCTGGCCACCAGATGTAATTCCTGGCCAGGGCTTTCATCTTAACTATGCCCGGGTGTCCCTCATGCAACATGCACAGCACTTCTTCCTGTAATTTTTCTGGGATTACCACCCTGTCACCCCACAAAATGCAGCCTTTTTCAAAAGACAGTTCAGTCTGTCGGGTGCGAAAAGGTTTAAAAGTCTCGGTTTTGTTTTCGTCAGGCCAAGCCCTTACCTAACCAATGTAGAATGCGAGCTGTCAGTGGGTCTTTCGTGGTGGCTTTAGCAACACCTGCTGCGGTTAGTGGCAGGTTCGGCCAGGACTCGATTTGGAGGGTGGAGACGGTGAGAGCTAGGTCATCTTCAGTGATGGGTAGCGGGGAATGGCTCATGACGTCTGCATGGGTGATGGTCTTCCCTGGGCAATGGGTGAGCGTGTAGTTGTATGCAGCGAGGAATTCAGACCACCTCGTCCTTCTTGGTGATAGAATGTTCGGGGTTGGTTTGTTTCCTGCCAGAATTCCTAGCAGGGGTTTGTGGTCAGTGATGATCGAAAAAGTCCTATCATAAAGGTACTCGTGGAATCTTTTGATTCCAGCTATGATTGCGAGGGCTTCTCGGTCGACTTGGCTGTAATTTCTCTCCAATTTAGACAGTGTTTTTGAATAGAAGGCAATCGGTGCCTCTCTGCTGTCTGGTAGCTTGTGGCTTAGGATGGCGCTGATTCCAAAAGGCGATGCATCACAGGTGACCATCAAAGACAGGGTATTGCTATACTGGATCAAAACGGTGTTAGACGTTAATAAATCCTTGATATTTTGAAATGCTGCTTGTTCCCAGTGGCCCCATTTCCAGATAGTTTTTTTGCCTAACAACCAATGTAAGGGTTCTGCTATGGTTGCTTTTTGGGGCAGGAACACATTGTAGAAATTTATGAGACCTAGGAATGCTTGCAAGTCAGTTTTGTTCCTAGGTCTAGGTGTATCTTTGATTGCCTTTATCTTTTTTTCGGTGGGGTGTATCCCTTGCTCATCTGTGAGATAGCCTAGAAATTTGACCTGGTTGGTGGCTAGGTTACATTTTTCTCGCTTTACTTTAAGGCCTGCGTCTCTGAATCTTCGTAATACTACTTTTAATCTACTTTCTAGTTGATTTGCATTTTTTGCTGACACTAGTACATCATCAAAATGTAAAAAAAAGGGACGACTCCCTTGATTCCATTTAGAAGGCGCTCCATGAGGCTTTGGAAAATGCCTGGGGCAACACTAACGCTGAATTGAAGTCGGTTGCACTTGAATGCCCCTCTGTGTGTGACTATAGTCTGTGCCTCTGTGGATGTGGGGTCAACGGGTAGCTGTTGGTAAGCTTGTGCGAGATCAAGCTTCGCAATATTTTTTCCTCCCCCTAGCAAGTGCAATAAGTGTTGCACTACCGGTACTGGGTATGAGCTTTGTTGGAGCACATGATTTAGGGTTGCCTTATAGTCTCCACAGATGTGCACTGACCCATCTGATTTGACAGGAGTCATGATGGGTGTTTCCTACCTGGCATGGCCGATTGGCTCTAACACCCCTTGTGCTATTAGTTTGTTTAGTTGTTCATCAATTTTTGGTTTTAAGGCAAAAGGGATGCTTTGAGCCGGATGGGTGCTATTTTCGGGTCTAGGCTAAACGATATTGTACTTGCCTTGTACTTGCCTTGGGTCCCATTGAATACATCCCGGAACTCTTGCAACAGGCTTCCTTCCCAGTTGGCCGCAACGATGCTGTTGATCCCAGTCATCCCGATTCCCAGGGGCACAAACCATTCGATTCCCAGCAGGTTAGGGCACTCATGGTCGATGATGGTCAGAGGCAAAATTTCGGCATGATTTTTAAACTCGACGAGGAAATGTCCAAGGCTCACTACTGGAATTCGATTTCCCTGGTAGTCCTTTAAAATCAGCCTTTGTTTTTCAAGTTCTTTTTTGTTTGATGTTCAGTATCAGGCATTGGATGGTGTTCCAAGATACCATGGACAAAAAGGATCTGGAGTTGACTTCCATCTCAAAGGGTTTCCCTTCGATGTTCACCTCTATCCGGACCTTTTTTACGTTTGCTGCCCTGGCATTTCTGATTGCTCCCATCTGGTGCATTTCTTCTCTGTCGCTCGTTCTTTTATTTCTACTATCTCGGTTCCATCTGCTTCCGGCTTGTCTCTCTTCATTTCTGGGGGGGGGGGGGATGCTGCCGCATCTTTTAGGACTATAGCTCTTTTTGTTTCAGCAGACCCTTTCGATGTGTCCCTGTTTGTTACAAGCTCTGCAGATTGCATCTAGGAACCTGCATTCAGATCATGGGTGGTTGCCTCCGCATCCAGCACACTGGAATTCTCACCTACTTCTTTTTTTTCCCTGCCATTTTTTGTGGAGTCTATGGATTCCATAGATTGGAGTCTATGGACATCTTCATTGTCGTCATCAGTGTTGCTCGGGGAGTTGAGAACTTCATAGTGGGCGGTTGCTGTGGGCTGTTTCTTGCTTCCCTCTGCCTTCTTTTCTCTGGGTTGATTCGGCAGATCTGGAATTGAGTTCATCTGGCACATAGTGGCTGCGGATTTCTTTGCTGCTTCGGTGGCGTTGGTTTCTGCGATGGCCTCGGCCACAGTGATGTTTGGTCTATTTAGCAGCTTACTCTGGAGTGTAGAGTCCCTCAATCCAAGGACCACACGGTCCGTCATGGCCTCATCCATGTTCTGGAACTCGCAGGCTCCTCTGATGTGTCTCAGGGCTGGTACAAAATCTCTGACAGTCTTATCTTCTTTTTGGTCTCTTTTATAGAATTCGTGCCTTTTTATCAAGTTGGAGACCACAGCTGCGTAATGTGCTCGAAGCATTCTGTTCAGCTCGGGCCAAGTCATCTGTTTGACATCTCTTGGTTTGGCTAGTGCCTTTGCCATTTTAAAAACGGCTGGTCCGCAGTGTGTGAGGAAGACAGCCCTCTTCCTTTGGTCAGATATCTCCTGCAGTTTGTTGCTTTCTAAAAACATTAGAAAGCGATTGATATATGACTCCCAATCCTCCTCATCAGGGTTGAATGGTGCAGACGGCGCATTGTTACCGGCCATCTCTCTCGCTCGGTTCTGATCGCAGCATGCTTCGGTCTCGCTCTTCTATGATGATCCCACCTTCGTCGCCAGATTTCCATTCGGAAATAAGGTGCGTGAGACCGGGTTCCCACAAACTGCTCTTTTATTAACAAGTAAGCAACTAGTAACAGAACAGCCCAAGCCGCGGCAGCCCTTCTTATAGCAGCTTGTTCACGGCTTGTGGCCAATGACAGTAGTTTAAGTCTTCCTGCTGTCTGGCGGGCCAATCAGGATGGTTCCTAAGTAACCAATCCGAGAATGGCCTTCTCGGCCAATCAGTTTAAGGTATTTGGAGTTTACCAAGTTCTATACACAACAGAGCCAATTACAGTAATCTAAACATTTTCGGCTGAGAGATCAGAGTCAAAACAGGGATAGCATTCATTTATTGTCACCAAAAGTATAGGGCTGAAAATGTTTGAAACGAGAGAATGGCAGTCATAGAACATACTCATTTGAAAAAAAAATGCTGTCAAAAATTAGAGAGGAGCTGCTGAATGTTAACAATGTGATTATAAGGAAGGTTAAGTGACAATGATGAGTGGAAAGTCATATCTCTAAAGTCCTAAAATGTAAGAAGGGAGAGATCCTTTTCTAGATACCATTTCAATGTTTCAGTCAACAACACTGAGTAAAATGGGATGATCCAGCACATCTGGAAAGCACCAAATTTTGGGGAAATTGGCAATGAGTTATCCCCTCTCCTCTTCTGAAACTAAGTTTGGATCAAAACAGAACTGGCCTTCTTCCACTTTGTCTCTATAGAGTTGGTAAAAAAAATAATAATGCTTTTTTGAAGTCCTTCCCAGGCATGACAAACTCCTGTAGAAAGCAGTGTAAAGCAAAGAGCTTAAAACCTTTTTGTCAAAAGAAAAACTTCTGTTCACATGTCATGTAAATATCACAGAAAGACTGGAATGGTGCTGTGCATTTTGAAAATCAGAATTTGATCAGTGGGACCTAAACCACAGGCAAAGATGAATGGGATAACAGCAGTCAGCTACATCAATCTCTGTATTCTTTCTTTAGAACAAACTATATTATATATAATGAGTTTCCTCCTAATTAATCATGCCTACATTTAGATTGTTGACTTATACTGAATTGCAACCAGCTTAAACTTATGTTTGAAGTGTGCCCTTTCTATTCAACCCTGCCAAAACCACCCAGGCATTTGCTATCCTGGACAGAATTGGAGAAAATCTGCATCAAAACTGTTGTTTATTTTTTTAATTGATCTTTGGACCAGCTTCTAAATATTTCTCAGCTTCTTTAGGGTATTGGCATCTGTGGCTTATTTCCTCATCTTATTCCCATCTTTGGAAAGGGGAAATGGAATTGGAATCAGCTTGAAATGGCATATTTCTTACACTTTCTGTTTAGGATTTCTCACTAGGAAGAATGAGAAAAAGAATGAGATGCACATGATCAGCTATGCCAAATTTCTCTTAACAAGAAACACATGCAGTTGAAAATAAACTTGCCAAAGGATCAACTTAGGGAATGAAACCTTTACTTAGAAGCGCCAGATCTTGTGGTGGGAGGATGCTGACAGTAGACAGATTATAAACCTAGCCAGGACAAAAAAAAAATCTTATTCAAGGAGTTTTGTGTGTTTATAAAGAACAATTAACCATATCAACGTGACTAGGACTAAATAGCCAGAATAATTATAATCAGTTTGCAACGTTAGAACAGTAATGTCCAATCTTTTTTTGACTATGCCTTTATTTCTATGTGTTAAGTGAATTCTATATTTTATTGGAGAGTTCACATGACATAATAGTTAAGGCATCAAGCTAGAAACTGGGGGATTGTGAGTTCTAGCCCTACCTTGGGCATGAAGCAGCTGGGTGAGCTTGGCTCAGTCATTTTCTGTCAACCCCAGGAAGGAGGCAATGGCAAACCACTTCTGAAAACCTTGCCAAGAAAGCTGCAGGAATATGTTCAGACAGTTTCTGAAAATTGATCACAATGGAAGAAAAAAATAATACTTGATAACTCTAGGCTACACTTCCACACTAAGCAGGAGTAATCATTGTTGGTAGCTGGATAGAAGGCACATACAAATACATATCCCCCAAATTCTTGGGCTGTAGGTATAAATTGAAAGTCAAAAAAGAAAATAATTTCCATAAGACTGCCAATGAAACTGCTCAACTGTGGCTATGCAATCCCTAGGAGATCAGCTCAAATCAAAAGAAAATGTTAAATGTTCTTAAACAAGGAAGGGTTGACATATTCTGTGTGTCACGGGTGTTTGTAAGGCTTAATTTAGCATGCTGGGTGAAAAAAATCAACCACTGTGTTTTTATCAGCCATGGTATATGACAGCACATTGCATGAAACCAGACAACTAAAGTTGGTTCTATGGACCATAGTTAAAAAAAACATGTTTTTACATGATAAACCAGCAAAAAATATTTTTATTATTCTTTTACATTGAGGGTTTTCAAAATATGATATTAATACAGATTTCCATAGTATATTGTTTTTTTATAATATAAGAATGTGCTTCATTTTCATGAAATACATATTTCATATATTTGTTTTCTTCATACATCATTTGATGAAATGCACTGTAAAATCTGGACAATCACGCTTTTTAAAGGAAAACCATATTAATATGCTCTTAAAAACCATTTAAATGTGTTCTTGAGAAACCTGAAGAGGGCAGTTTGGACTCACAGATGTTGAGAATGAAGATCAGATATTCTCTCTGGCATTTGGCTGTGCAATTTCGGACAACAAAGTGTTGAGCTGGCTAGGCTCCTATTGAGACCCAACCAGGCAGTATTTAAATAAATATATCCTTTCTTTTCCCCATGTGATGACAGGTTCATTCAAGAAGAAATAGAGACTGGACCCCCAAATGGTCTGCTAATGCCTAGGGGCTGAACAGATGAGCAAGATAAAAAATTTACCCATTCAAATGGAGAGAGGGAGAGGGGGGAGGGAGGGAAAGAGAGAGAATGTGCAAACTCAACCAGACCCACTATATCCATTTGCCTCTCACTTCCCCTTCTCCTCCATCTGCTGAGCTAGTCACTGAGCCCAAGCTACTGCATTGCCAACAAGTCTAAAGGCATTTATTACTGTTAAAGTAGTTGAAAATCAACAGAAACATTTTAAAAATTTCAAGTTCTCCCTAGCTGGCAAAATGTTGTAGTTTGATCATTGGTATAGGATAATTTCTCTAACTGGTGCCCTCTAGTTAAAATTCCAAGTCCCAGTCCATGGAAAGAGACAGCTTGGGGAGACTGGCACTGAATTTTCAGGAAGTGGAAGGAATACAGTATTAGATGCAGACATTGTGCTACACTCAATGTTTACTCATAATTCTGGTTGTGAAGTTATGGAAATTAGATAGTCTTGCTGTCAGTTGGAAAACTACATTCAAATGGGTGCTTATACCTCTCAAAACTAAAGATGAAATACTTTAGCCAAAGCAACAGCATAGATTTGCATTACATTTACAGATATTAAGTGATGGATGTACATGCAGATTGCAAAATAATTATGCCAATTCAAAACAAAACAACAATTTATCTCATTATAGAGGAGAAAACTGAGATGAAGTACCTACTTGCTTACAGTTCTATGCAAAAGTTTAGCTCCCCTGGGCAAATTGTACATTTTAATGAATTTCTAAGAAACAGAAATTGACCCAACTTCCTCATGGTTCAGAGATAACATGAACTCCTTTTTGCAAATTCAGGTGCATACCTATACGAGATTGCTTACAGATTCTAAATAAGAAATAATAAAAAAGGTCATCCTTTCATTTGTAAGATTTCCGTTGGCAGAAATAACAGCTTCCGACATTTCCTGTAACCAACGAAGGGTTGTTCTTTCTTTCTTTACTTTTTACCCCATTCTTCTTTCCAGAACTCTTCTAGCTCAGAAATGTTCTTTGGTCTCCTTGCATACATGACATGCTTGATATTTCCCCAAAGGTTTTTATTAATATTCAAAGTGAGGGAGAATAAAAAACCCAAATTTTGTCTTTTTCCTGCAAGGATGGATTTGGAGCTATATTTTAGATGTTGCTCTAAAGCAATAATCTATTGTGTGGTCAAGGATTGGTGGGGTGTTCATTTCTTCAAGTGTTTACTTTTTTTCTCCAAATTGGTCTGCAGAATTTTCCTTGTTACCTTCTGGGAGAAGGCTTCATGATATCCAAAGCAACAGATCTAAATTCAGTTTTGTTCTATACACATCAACCTTGTGAACTTTCATGCTTCCTCTTTCTGCTATGTATTCAAAATGGACAGTGGTTAATATATATATGTATGGATGTAGGTATATGTATGTATATAGCATGTATATATGTGTGCTATGTATGTATAAGGCTATATACTTTATTTTGACAGCGGGCAACAGAATTTTATTTTTAATGTGCACCAGTATGCTCACAGTAAAATGACAATAAAATTTATCTTTTGTGTATATGTGTGCATTGTATGTATATGGCTATATACTTTATTTTTATTCATTTTTTATACATTTTGTATGGTTATTGTTGAACAGTTCAATTTTTGTTTCATGAGTCCAAAGCAGTTTCAAATGTATCAATGTTTTCTTTTACATATATTAGACAAAGAGAAAGACTTTTGTGATAAACTTGAAGAAAACTTTTCCTCCTGCCAACTTTCCACAAGCAGTCACATTGATTACACTGTACTTTGGACTTATAGACAACTACTCAGCCATCAGCCAAACTTTTCAGCAAATCACTGCAGAGATTCAAGGATTCTTTTTGCAGATCTGACCAGCATTTGGGCAGTTCTGACAAAGATTTTTCCATATTTTTCCATGGCACCATTGTGGTGAAAAAGGAAACCTGAAAAGAGGTATTAGGAATCCCCTAGACTTTATATTAGCACATCAACTATTATGATTTGTGAGCGTGGTTTCTGATGTACTGTGTTGTGTCAATCAAGGTAATGAGCCTTAGTCAATGAAATTTAAATGAATTAAGTAAAACATAATATTTTAACCCAGCCAGTTGACCATGTATTTAAATGAGCATGACTTGGCTGATTTATTTGGGGTGGTGGGAGAGAGGGAGAGGGAGGGAGGGAGTGGGGGGAGAGAGGAGAGAATCCTAAATGCTTATAGTCTTGAATTTCTATGTCAGTTTTCTTACTGATCATCACTCCCTAAACACAGGATAGAGTGTACCCTCAATGCATCCAGATTAAACTGTATTCTCACTACATCATCTTCCAATATAAAACCATGTAGGTGAATTGCTCTTGCACGACACGTGATTAGTATCATGTTGTTATGCTTACCTATTTTTCATCAATATATAAACCATCACAACTGCAATATATTTAATATATGAAAACCAAGCAAAGGAAAATGGTAAAACCAGTAAGAAAAACAATGTATTTGTCATGTCAGGGGGAAAAAAGCACCCTAAATATACAGAGATTAAAAGATCCAATATCAGTATGAATGTGGATTCACAAAGCACCATGCCCCAGGACCTGCTGAAAAAGTAACATTTTAAAGGTTTTAATAAAAGACAGCAGGGTCAGGGCTATACAGACTTCAGAGGAGTGTTTTCCAAATGCAAGGGCAGCCACAGAAAAGGTGTGCCTCCAAAGCCCCAAAAGCTGACATTGATTTATTGATGGAACTTGAAGCATGAAGACCTTTATAGACAACAACCAGCACATTGGGGTATCCAGTGCAATTCCCAGATGAGAAGGGTCACACAAACAAACTGAGATGCTTATTCCACATCCAGGAATCACAGTTTCCAAAGTAAGAAAGCACTGGGAACATTGTTTTTTTTATTTTGCAGCTTGGGGCTTTTGGAAAATATATCTGGAAAATTAAAAACATCTGGTACACATTAGTTCCATACTAATGTGTTTGCTGCTACGGTGATTAAATCATGATTTAAACCACCACAAGAAAAAAAAGCTTAAATGACTTAAATGTGGATTTAAATCAAGTTTCCTATTTGCACTTCAAATATTTCTTAAATTAAAATGCATGCTAACTGATTAATAAAGTCATTAAAATCACTTGATTTACAAATAAGCAGAGACTTGATGTGCCCCAGGAGAGTGCAGAAATTCTTTATGATTTCTTTTAATTCACATTTTTATTATGTTTTCTAGATTAGAAAATGGTACATAATACATTACTTAGTAATGTTTATTAAATATATAAATTTGAGAAGCATTGAAAGTGAGAATTCCCAGCACCAACCAAAAGCCTAGCCAGCTTTGTCTTTAGCTAATGAGACTTGGTTATTCATATGGGATGGGGGTGGGTGGAAAATTGTCCTGGCTTCTTTTGCAAAACAAAACAAAACAAAACAAAACAAAACCCTCCTTCTTTTTCAATATAAGGCAGTTGAGATAGCATACAGGTAGTCCTTGATTTACAATAAATCATTTAGTGACCATTTGAAATTACAGTGGCACTAAAGAAAGTGACTTAAACTTTAACTTAGCAATAGAAATTCTAGTCACAATTGTGAATGTAAGTCAAGAACTACCTGGAGCCAAATAAAGTATCAGTCCAGGCCCTTAATCAGATCATTGGTCCATTTGCTACCCTGCTAATCTGTGGTGACTTTCTCTATCATTTCCACCAGTCCAAACAGCAATATTCCTCAACCTGAGCAACATTAAGATGTGTGAATTTCACTCCCAGTACCCCCAGCCAGCATGGTTGACAAACACTGATCTAAAGGGTTACTCTTATCAGATATTCATGTTAAGTGTGATCTTCAGGTTCTCCTATGATAATCTTCCCTAGAACTTCAAGAATTAAAAAAAAATCAAAAGTTTTGCTGAAGAAGTAAATCGAAGAAAGTGAGAGAAATGTACTGACTTGAGATTAGGGCAGCCATTTGAGTTGTAAAATACCCATTTACAGTCTGAATAAACAAAAATTAACTCTCTGGAACAGGATAATCTAAGTCATGGCAGATGATCAGAAAGTTCACTAACTTTCACCTGGTGCCCTGGAATATTTTTCAGAGAGCATGCATTGAAGAGGAGAATCTGCAATGAGAAATTTTTGGAAACATTTGTCTATTTTGACAAAGAAATTCCTAAAATCTTTCTGAAGAACTTCAAAAGTGAGTCCAGAAATCTACTGCAACAAAATATATTACACTATCTGCTATTTGCCCTATAATAATTTAAAGTCCATAACAGAACATGAAAAAATACACAGCTGTATCAAATAGTACTAGAAAAAGAATGCACTTGAATCAAGGCTGCTAGTAACAGCTAAGGGTTTCAAATATGAAGCCTACCTAACATGGCCAAGAGATATGAAGCACATTTGAACTATAAGAATTTTAAAGGTAAAAGGCACTTTCAAGACATTTCCCAATCATATTCAAATGCTGTTTTACTCTTACTTTTGTCTGCCACAATTCTTTTTCAAATGATCATCAAACTGTGGAGTGGAGAATCATCTAATCTAACTCTATGTATGTAGGAAAACTTAACTCCTAACCTGACCAAATGTTATACTAACTGTTTATTAATGCTACTAAGGAGTCAAATTCTTTAGTCACAAGCTTTCACTGGAGCTTGCCAAAATATTTTACGGAATCAAAACACAGGACCCAAAACAAATAATTAAGGCTCACTGCACAATGGAGCACACTAGAAAGGACTCCCTCCAAAAGAATAGTGGGAGACACATCCCTGCAGACAAAGAGATGCACTCATATTTATATATTTCAGAAAGGAGGAAGAGAAAATGATGCATATGTATATGTGAGGTGGAAGCAGAAAAAAAACCACCAAAAGATTCATTGATCCAAGGAAAACAAGGTTTTATTCACGTGTCTGCAGAGACGGGTTCCCTCAGGCATTGAAGGAACCCAGAGCAAAATTCAGGCAGCATTTTTATACCCGAACTGTCTGCCCCCTCGTACAAGGGCTTGGCTCACATTCTTTCTGTTTTCAAATTGACACATATATTTCGAAGGTTTATGCTGGCTCCCTATCTCGCAAAAGCAGTTACACGGTTTCTAACACCTCAGCACTTTATTACAATTCCTCATTGTTCTAGCCTCGTCTTGGTTTTTTTTTCTTGTGCACAAACTGGAACACTTTCTTATTTAGCAGAGCTACTGAGTTTGAGACACACTTCCTTATTTAATTCAATGGGCCATCCAACATGACTTCGGTTCTGCTCACAATCCCCCCTTTTTCTTTTTCCACTCTTGCCTCAAACTCAAGTAGCAGATCCTCTGCTTCTTTCAGAGTGATTTCTCTCTGATACATCATTAGAGGTTCTGTTTCCTGCTTCTTCTCAAATCTTGAACCCAAGGATTTCCCTATCTTTCCACACATTGTTATTGCACCAGGGAGACACTGAACACAATAACACAACAATACACAGCATATAATAAACAATATAATTCCCATTATGGTAGATCTAAACCAAGTGGAACTGGGAAGCCAAGACCATATTGCTCCCCACAGGTCTGGCAATGAGGAGTCACCTGTTTGTGATAATGGATTAGAGCAAATACGTTCTTCCATTACTTTTACTGTCTTTGTAATATTGGGTTGGAAATCATGGCTGTATACACAGCAATGTGAATGAATCAGAGCACACACATTCCCTTTTGTAGCTAATACAATGTCTAAAGCATACATATTTTGTAGAGCAACCTGTCTTACTTCAGAAAGCTTGGTGTTGATCATTTTAATATTCTTTATTGTGTCATTGAACATTGTTACCATGAAGTTATTTAGAATATGTATATCTCGGTAGTTCATGGCTACTCCCAATGGTGTTATTATACCATGGGAGATTTGGGTCCAGAGTCTCTGGGAAAGGCCAGATTCTGAGTCTCTTTTATTATGTATCCGGCCTTGGGGAAGGCCATCAAGTTTATATATCACCGGTATCACATACCCAAGTGTACATGTGCCACTCCAGTAAGGTGGCATTTCCCTGTATGCATATTTCCCACACAATACCCACCTAAAGTTTTCCATAGCATAGGTCTGTTGTGATGTTCGGGTCCAATTGATCATTTCCTCAAAATGCATACACATCTGATACTGATCTTGATTAAAATAATCTAATTTATGACAACTCTTGGTATAGCTATGGTTACTACAGGATGATGGCATATCAAAAGTCTTATTACATTTTTCCCAATCTCCTAAATGGAGCCCTCTAGTTTCATTTCTCCTAAAACACACATCCGCCATTTCCCTTAAATGAACAAAAATCCTTCCTGTTATATTTGGTTCTACACCATATTTTTCTGTCCCGTGCCCCTGTGGTCTTAGTCTGTCCTGATCAAGTGGAATTGCATGTAGGATTAATCCTTCACCTGTTCTTTCTGGCATGTGCATGCATAACCAGCAATTGGTGATGTTCAAGGAATGTGAGACCTTCTTGAGATCCTTTATGAACACATTGTCATCCCACAAGTCTGATCCCAAGTCACCCGCAGGTCCAACATGTTGTGAACTTCTTTGATGTATTAATGTAAATATAGTTGCAACAAATAATCCTCTCCAGAGTTCAGCCGACATCTCCATGGTGGTTTCTGCTGGCTATTTCTTCAAGGTTACCTTTAGCGGCTGACCGTCCACTGGGATTGCCTTCCAAGTTTTCTCAGGTTCCGGTGCTTTCTTGACTCTGCTGTAGTGCGTCCAGCCTCCTTCCCGAGTACGGACTGCAGATTCAGTCGTCAGCAGCACCTGGTACGGACCTTCCCAGCTAGGTTGCAGTTTTTCACTTCTCCAAGTCTTTATCAGGACCCAGTCTCCAGCCTCGTGTGGGTGTTGGCTACCAGCCAAAGGTGGTCGTTGCACCAACAGTCCCTGTTTGTGAAGAGAAAGCAAAGACTGAGACAGTGCCAGCAAATATTTCCAAAGGAACAAGTCCCTGAACTCTGGTATGGGATTGCCTAGTTTGGCCAAATAGGGTCTCCCCATCAGCATTTCAAAAGGAGAAACCCCTGTGTCTTTCCTTGGACAAGTTCTGATCCTGAGCAGAGCTAAGGGAAGATTCTTTGTCCATGGCAAGCCATTTTCAAGTTGTAGTTTGGTCAAGTGTTTCTTCAGTTCCGCGTTTGCTTTTTCAATTTTTCCACTGGATTCAGGATGCCATGGCGTGTGTAATTCCCATTTCACCCCCACCACCTCCATTACCCTTTGCAGAACCTTTTGGGTGAAATGAGTTCCTCTGTCTGAATCTATTGCTTCCATCATTCCATATCGTGGGATAATCTGTTCTAGTAAGATCTTGGTTACTATGGCAGCTGTGGCTCTTCTAGTGGGATAAGCCTCTACCCACCCCATTAGTTGATCTTTGATCACAAGCAAGTATTTCCAATCCCCCTTTTCTGGCAACTCAGTGAAATCAATTTGTGCTCTCTGAAAAGGCCAACCCACTAGGGGTCGCCCTCCCATCTCTTTCTTGTGTGCCGCTTTCTTATTTACTTTCAAACAAATCAAACATTTCCAGCAGATGCTCAGAGCTACCATCCACATCCTCAGACTCCAATAGCAAGGTTTAACGGACATGACCAAGGCCTCCGTTCCTCAATGTCCTCCTTCATGAACTTTCTCCAATATTCAACTCATGACAATGGGTGACACCACCTTGACTCCCTCTGACGTCTTCCATCCCTCTGGGGTTTTGACACATCCCTCTTTCTCCAACTCCAACTTTTCCTTTTTCTCTGGCTCCCATTCCTCCCTCTCGTCCTCCTTTTCCAGTATTGGTATAGATACCATTACCAACTCTATCTCCCCTGCAGCTTCCTTCGCCCATTTATCCGCCCATCGGTTTCCCACAACCTCTGGTGTGTTCCCCTTCTGATGTGCGTTCACATGGACAATTGATACTCGGCTGGGGAGTTGCAATGCCTCTAAGGCTTGTTTTACTAACTGCACTTGCTCTATCTGCTTCCCATCCGCCTTGATATACCCTCTTTCTTTCCAGATTTTCCCAAATGTGTGCACCACCCCCCATGCATACTTGGAATCAGTCTAAATCATTACTTCCATCCCCTCAGCCAATTCCAAAGCTCTGGTCAGGGCAAGCAATTCACATTTCTGGGCTGACCAAGCAGTTGGGAGTGACCCTTTCTCTATCACCTCACTTCCCCGGTTACTATTGCAAACCCAGATTTTCGCTTTCCATTTTCCACCCTGCTAGATCCATCTATAAACCACCTCTCTCCCTTTTCCAATAGAGTCTCTTCCAAGTCCTGTCTAGCCTTCGTCATGAGATCCACTAGCAATAGACAATCATGGTCTTCTGGTTCCCACGCCTGCCTTCTCTCCTCCAAGAATTCTGCTGGATTTAGATTCTTGTCTGTTCCTATTACCACATCAGGACTGGTTCTCAAAATGGTTTCATACTTCAATATCCTCCCTTCGGTCATCCAAGTGGTAGCCAGCTGGCTCAACACTGAGTTGACCTGATGAGGCGAATGCACCACCAAAGCTCCCCCAAAGGTTAACTTTTTGCTCTCCACCACCAACATCGCTGTTGCTGCCACAGCCTGAACACAAACTGGCCATCCTTTCTCAACTGGCTCCAAACCCTTGCTTAGGAAGGCTACCGGCTGGTACTGTCCCCCCCTCTTTTGGGCAAGGACTCCAACTGCTGTTCCCTGAGCCACCGCCACATACAAATGAAACGGTAATTTCAGGTTTGGCAAGGCTAAAACCAGAGCGGTTGACAAAGCCTTCTTCAGCTCTTCCCACCTTTCACTATCTCCCTCCTCCCATTCTATGTGCTCTCCCTTTCCAGGCAACTTTCTATGCAAAAACTGTCCCAACACTGTGAATTGGTCTACCCAGATTCTGCAATACTCCAATAATCCCAACGCTTTCCGCACCTCTGTCTTGTTCCTGGGAGGAGGCAAGCTCATGATCCCCTTCACCCTTTCAGGGTCCAAGGACCTCACCCCCTGCTGAATGTAATGTCCCAAATATTTCACCTTTTTTTCAACAAACTGAAGCTTCTCTTTTGAGACTTTCAGCCCCTGCTCCTTCAGCCAATTCAACAGACTCACAGAAGCCGGTCTCACTTCCTTCTTTTTCTCCCCAGTTAACAACAAGTCATCCACGTACTGAATTAGGGTGATTCCTTTCTCTCTCTCAAATGACACCAACTTTCTTCCTGTCCAAACAACAAAGGGCTCTCAGTATATCCCTGAGGAAGTACTGTCCACCTCAACTGCTGTTTCCTTCCACTCTCAGGATCATTCCATTCAAAGGCAAACAAGTCTCTACTCCCCTCCTCCAAGGGGCATGCCCAAAAGGCATTCTTCAGCTCTATCACAGTAAACCATTTGTTTTTGGGAGGGATCCGCCCCAAGATGGTATAGGGATCAGGAACCACTGGGAATCTAGGAACCACTATCTCATTGATCCTCCTCAAATCATTAACCAATCTATACTTCCCATCCTTTTTTATTACTGCTAAAACCGGTGAATTGAATGGTGACATAGTAGGTTCCAACAGTTCCTGTTTCAATAATCTGTCAATCACTGGTTTCAATCCTTCCCTACCTCTCTTACTCAGAGAATATTGTGGAGTCCACAGTTTAGTTATCCCTGGTTGTATCTTGATCTGAATGGGCTGTATTGCCATCCTATTAACCCCTTCACTTCCTGCCCACACATCTGATGATATCTTCTCCTCATCTTCCGTTGTTAACATACACATGTGAACTTCTTTCCTTCTATCCCACAATTCTATTCCAAAAACATCCAACAAGTCTCTTCCTAGCAAGTTCACCCCTGAATCCGGAATATACAATATTTCAGTTTCAGTAACTACATCATTCAATTCCAATCTCACCTCTTCCAAAATCTTGACCTCTTGGGATTTCCCACTCACCCCAACCACCTTTAAAGTCTGCTTTGACCTGCATGCTCCCTTTCCCAGATCGCATACAGATGTCCGGCTTGTGCCAGTGTCGATCAGGAACAGCCGTTCCTGATGGTCAGGACCCACTAACACATTTACCAATGGCTCCCCACGGGTCCCTCTTGGGGAGCCAGAACCTCCCTAATCGTATAGGGTATAGCTTCGTTCCTCCGGGGTTTGGGGACATTCGTGCGCAAAATGTCCCTTTTCCCACATCTGAAGCAAGTTCTACTCTGGGACGGCCGTTGGAATCGACCGCCTCGATTGCCTCCTGGACCTCCTCACCTAATTGGGGGTCTCCACTCCCTGCTGGGAGATCTTTCATCTCTCCACCTTGGCCTCAAATCTGACATCTGGGTCTCCCTGTTTTTCCTAACTTCATTCTTGGCTGCCGTTTGCACAGCAGTTACCATCATCTGAGACTTCTGTTTGGTTTTAACTGAGTCTCGGTTCACAAAAACTTGTTGGGCTGCTCTCATCAAATCTGTCATGCCCAAATCAGTTCATCCCTCTGTCTTCTGGATCTTTTTCTGGATATCTGGCCATGCTTTGGTGATGAATTGCATCTTCAGGAGAGTCTCGAAGGCAGGGGTTTCTGGCTCCACTCTGGAGTACTTGGTTAACCCTTCACAGAGCCGAGCACAGAAATCCCCCGGGGACTCATCCTTTCCTTGTGTTATTTCAAATGCTTTGGTCAAGTTTTTCCCTTGAGGGATGGCCAATTTAATTCCTTCAATGATCATGTGTTTCATATCTCTCATGTGCTCCCTATGAGTGTTATTATTGATGTTCCAATTTGGATCGGCTATGGGGAACTTTGTGTCTGCAGCCACTGCTCCCTGTTGCCCTGCATGTCTCCTATCCCAGGCAACCATTGCTGCCCTCCTAATGAGGTTCCTCTCTTCGGGGGTGAAAAGGTGTCCAAGAATATACATCAGTTCTTGGTATGTGTATTCATGGGCCCCAGAAACAATTCCAACTGTTCCGCCACTTCATGAGCATTCTCATGGAGTTTTGGAAGGGTCTTTTTCAGATTCTGTAACTCGGCAGATTTTATGGGGACAGCCATGAAAACGGTGACTGGATTCTCCTGTGTATTCATGACATATGGGACTTCTCTGACTGGGAAGGCTGACACGGGATTGGCCGACCTTCCTCCTAGAGGCAAATTCTCTAGGTCCTTGTTTAATTGAGCCAGTTCCCTTCTGAGTCCTGGATATGCAGGTGGAGGTGGAGACTGGGCAACTGGAGCCAGCAGGGGCGGTGGTGCCAGGACTGCCGGAGCCGATGCCAGTGGACTCCCCATCCAGTCCTCAGTTTCGCTTTCCTCCACCTTGCTGACAAACTGTCCTACTTCTGTTTCTGGTGGAACTGGACCTTCAAAGTGAGCATGATACCATACCTCCACATAGGGTATTTGCTCCTTCATCCGGTGTTTCACTATATACTCTTTCAACTGAGTTATCCAGTACGTGCTGGTGTTCCCTTTGGGATCCCAGTGGTAAGGAAATTCAGGGTCTACTTTTTCTATCTCAATACCCATTCCCTCTTGGAACGTCTCACACTTGGTTTGTCCTTTTCCCATTCTTCATGCTACCCGCCAATAATCTCCCAGAGATTCCCAACTCAGGTATTTACACTGTCTTCCAGCAGTCACTGGATTCCCAGAATTTAAGGACAGTATATCCCTTCTTCTATCCCAAAAGGCAACAAACTCACCTGATACAACCCTGGTCTCCTGGAGATGAAAGGAGTGTGGGCGTCCCCACTTCAGGTGATCAACGACACTCCCAGAGCATTAGGCCGGCTTCTCTCTCTCTTGTTTCCAAGGATCGTCTGCTGAGTGCAGTTACCCCGGGATCCAACTGAGACAAGGGAGGGGCCCTCTACAATGGGAGGCGGTGGTGCCACACTTACCCAGTCCCTTTTCTCCAGTTGAAATTCTGTCGAGGCCCCATGTTGGGTGCCAAATTGTGAGGTGGAAGCAGATAAAAAACCACCAAAAGATTCGTTGATCCAAGGAAAACAAGGTTTTATTCACGTGTCTGCAGAGACGGGTTCCCTCAGGCATTGAAGGAACCCAGAGCAAAATTCAGGCAGCATTTTTATACCCGAACTGTCCGCCCCCTCATATGAGGGTTTGGCTCACATTCTTTCTGTTTTCAAATTGACACATATATTTCAAAGGTTTATGCTGGCTCCCTATCTAGCAAAAGCAGTTACGCGGTTTCTGACACCTCAGCACTTTATTACAATTCCTCATTGTTCTAGCCTCATCTTGTTTTTTTTCTCTTGTGCACAAACTGGAACACTTTCTTATTTAGCAGAGCTACTGAGTTTGAGACACACTTCCTTATTTAATTCAATGGGCCATCCAACATGACTTTGGTTCTGCTCACACATATATATGCAGAACAATGGTTTAAAAAAAAACCATTTGCATTTTGAAATTCAAGGATTCTATGGGAATAAATTTACCACAGGCTGCTGGGAGCTACATGGACATATTCTTTATGTCTCAATTTGTCAATTAAACAATCTCATTTCTCATGCTGATGCCTTGTTTTCTATATCATTATGAATTTTATTTCATGCTTTAGATTGACTATGCTTTAGTACAACTGCCCCATTCATAGGAATACAATCATGTTCCAGCTGACGCTAATTTGTTTATTAAGAGCCAATATTCCAGAAAATAGGCTTAAGATACGGAAGGATTGTGATAGACTTGAACATTGAGCACTTTCTAACAAGCGAAATTCAACAGTGAAAAAAGTAAGGTTCCACATTTAGGCAAGAAAAATCAAATGTACAGATACAGTATATGTGGTATCTTGCTTAATAGTAGTAACTGTGAGAGGGATCTTGGAGTCCTAGTGGACAACCTGTCCCACCCAGGGTGGGATACAAAACAAAAACAGTCACAGAAAACAGGTGAAGCCTCTTTTATTTCTTCACTTTGCTTCTAAGCTCCGAATATTCTTGACGGAAGACAAAAACTTCCACACAAACAGTTAAGTAACACACAAACAGTTAACACACAAACAGTTAAGAAGAAGGAAAAAAGCAACACAAACCAGGCAAGATAAGGGCTGGAGGACATTCACAGATAACACACACTGGGAAGGATGCCAAACTCAGAAAGGAATCATAAACTAGAGATATTTCCATGCTTTGTTTCCAGTGTTCACGCATACGCGTGTCCGATCTCTTATTCAGTTGCTACAGCTGCAGCCGATGAAGATGATCAAGGCCCTCTCCTCCCGAGTAGACCATTTCTCTCCCTTATCCTCTCCTCCCTGTGTGTCCTAGGATGGAGAGGGGATGGGCCTGGATCCTCCTCTGACTGCACAGCCAGCCTTTGCCCTTCCCCAGCCTCCTCCACAATCTCCAGAGTCACACTTCCCCTCCCTGTTGGCTGTTCCTCCTTTCCCTCAAGCCCATGTCACACTGAACCAACGGATGCAAAGAGGATGTAAAACGGACAAAAAAGCTTGCCATCTGTTGGAAAACGCGATGTACTCACTGCCTCCGTTTGGCTTCCTCTCTATCCGTCCAGCATCCGTTTATGGACGTTTCATCCACTCCAAAAGTTTGGGGCTGCCCAAAACTTTTGCGCGGAAAATGTATCCAGTTCGTCCATTCTGCATCCGCTACGCATCTGCTACGCATCCGCTATGCATCCGTTATGCATCCGCTATATCCGCTAGGCATCCATTGCGCATCCGCGCAACTCGCATCCACTCGGACGCAGGGAGGAAGCAGAACGATGCAGAACGGATGCAGAACGGATGCAGAACGGAAACAAAGCGTTTAAAATGGAAAAAACATCCGCAGAGGGGACCTATCTCGGATATTAAGGATGTCTAGAGGATGCCTAGAGGATGCCTAGCGGAAAACCTATACTGCCTATAAAAAGGGGGAGCAACTCGCCTGCATCTCACTTTCAGAACAGCAGCCCAGCGGTGCAGACCTCTGCAGCCTTCATCTGACTCTTCCTCTTCCACAGCATCCAGTCATGTCCACCATGGATTGTGATAAAGTCCTTTCAGCAGCCACCATCCTTCTGCAACAGTGCGAAACCATCTACAGGCTCTGTGAACTCTACAACGGGAAGAAAAGGAGGCACCCAAAAAAAGTCTGGGTCCAAAGATGGTTGGCCAGAAGAGCAGAGGATGGACTGTACAACAAGCTGATGGTGGTGCTCAGGAGCGAAGACACTCAGGTGTTCCAGAACTTCATGAGGATGCCTCCAGCCATGTTTGACGAAGTTGTGCAGCGGCTGACACCCAGGTTGACCAAGACAAACACCAACTTCCGGCCCAGCCTGGAACCTGGGCTCAAGGTGGCACTCACTCTGCACCACCTGGCCTCAGGGACCACCTACAGGAGCATGCAGAACAGCTGGAGGGTGCCACACAACACCATCAGCATTGTGGTGAGAGAAGTGGTGTAGGCCATCATTAAAGAATACAAGGAGGAGCTCCTCCAGTGCCCCTCCACTGAAGAAGGATGGAAGAAAGTTGCAGAGCAGTGGTATCAGAGGTGGAACTTCCCCCACACCGTTGGAGCCATAGATGGCAAGTACGTGGCCTGCAAAGCTCCAGCCAAGTCGGGGTCCACTTATCACAACTACAAGGGCTTCTTCAGCATCATCCTCTTTGCCATGGTCGATGCTGACTACAAGTTCACGTACATCGATGCTTCAGGCAACGGCTCATCTTCAGATGCCCAGGTATACAACGCCAGTCACCTCAAGGAGGGGCTGGAAGGCAACCTCATCGTGGGCTTCCCAGATCCAGACCCGCTGCGCAACGACACGCAAGATGTGCCCTACTTCATCGTGGGGGATTACACCTTCTCCCTCACAACCTACCTCATGAAGCCCTAAACCTCCAAATACCTCACCCGTGAAGAGAGGATCTTCAACTACAGGATGTTCAGGGCAAGGCGGGTGGTGGAGAACGCCTTTGACATCCTGGCCAACAGGTTCCAGGTACTTCTCACCAACATGCAGCATAGCCCAGAGACCATGAGGAGGATCGTGGAAGCTTGCTGCATCCTGCACAATCTCATGTGCACCCGCTACCCAGTCTTGCAGAACAGGCTTGTGGACCATCAACAAGGCAATGGGGACATGGAGCCAGGGGAATGGAGGCAAGGGCAATACCTGATCGACACTGAAGATGTGCAAGGCCCCAACAGAGCCTCACGTGAGGCAAAGAAGCAGCGCAACCTCCTGAAACACTGGTGCAACTCCCCAGCTGGAGCAGTGGAGTGGCAAGACAGGATGGTAAATGCTTAATGGATGCTTCCTTCAGCCTGTCTCATCACACGGATGAGATTGGGCCATGTATGTTTGGTTGGCCTACAATTAACAGGGCATTTAATAAAGAGTTGTGTTTATGTTGACATGTGTGGATGATTGATTATATCGTTATTGATAATAAAGGGCCATAGGTGTGGCACCTGGGAGGGTGACCATACAGTCCCACTATGCTTGCACTGGAGGTTTATCTATTCCACTGCTATCCTAACCCATCCCACAGCTATTACCCATCCCACAGGTATCCTAACCCATCCCAAAGCTATCCTTACCCATCCCACAAGAAAGCAAAGGCTTAAACCATTTCTAAAAGGTTCCACCAAGACTTTATTAAAAAAAAGAAATGAAACAAGTGTGTGAATCATAAATAGACTTTATTAGCAACAAGCTATAAGACAAAAATGAGTCTCTGGCACTCCTCTTGGTCGCTCAGTCTCAGGGGTGAAGGGTGCAGGTGCTGTGGAGGTGGCTGGTGCTGGAGTGCTTGTCATCAGCTCCTCCAGAAGCAGAAGCAGCAGAAGCCCCAGCCCCAGAAGAGCGAGCCCATGCTGCAGAAGCCCCAGGAGAACCAGAGTGAGGGCCAGGGGGCGGGCTGGTAGCCCTGTCCCTCTTGCCAGGGCTGGCAGCAGATGGCTGAGGCTTGCTGTGCTTCCGCATGGTTGTGGGGTTGCTGGCTGGCAGGGAGGCTGGCAGGAACCAAGGCTGGCAGGGAGGGTGGCAGCAACGCTGGCAGCAAGGCTTGCAGGCAGACATGCAGGCAGGGCAGGCAAGGCAGCCAATCCGTCCGGCAGCAGGTCTTTCCTCTGAATGGCAACCTGCTTCCGAGCTGCTTCCATTATGTCCACAGGGCTGATGCAATGCATCCTCCCTGCATGCGTAATTAATGCCAGGCATCCATTAGGCTTCCGCTGTGCATCCGCTGTGCATCCGCTGTGCATCCGCTTCATCCGCTAGGCTTCCGTTCTGCATCCGCTGTATCCGTTCCGCGTCCGCTTTGCTGAGGTCCCCCAGAAGCCTAGCGGATGTGCCATCCGCTCCCATCCACTTCCATCAGCTGGGCTTCCGTTCCGCATCCGCTTTGCGTCCACCCTGCGTCCTCCCCGTGTCTGTGTTATCCGCTCCGGTTATGCAAATTTTTGCCCCTTTTGAGAGCAGATAACAACGGATGGAACATTTTGCTTGTCCGCTGTGTCCTTTTTGCATCCGTTGGGCAGTGTGACATGGGCTTCAGAGTCAGTCTCCACCAGGGGAATGACACAACCATTTAAATATGAGCCAGCAGCATGCAGCAGCTGCCAAAAAAGCCAATGCAGTTCTTGGCTGCATAAACAGAGGTATAGAATCAAGATCACGTGAAGTGTTAATACCACTTTATAATGCCCTGGTAAGGCCACATTTGGAATACTGCATTCAGTTTTGGTTGCCACAATGTA
The DNA here is from genome assembly GCA_015471245.1 of Laticauda colubrina. Classification (NCBI taxonomy): domain Eukaryota; kingdom Metazoa; phylum Chordata; class Lepidosauria; order Squamata; family Elapidae; genus Laticauda; species Laticauda colubrina. Next base: position 8,504,528 of record BLBF01000051.1, read on the forward strand.
AAAAAGATGTTGAGATTCTAGAAAGAGTTCAGAGAAGAGCAACAAAGACGATTAGAGGACTGGAGGCTACAACGTAAAAAGAATAATTGCAGGAACTGGTTATGTCTAGTTTCATGACTAGGGGAGACATGATAGCAGTGTTCCAATATCTCAGGGGCTGCCACAAAGAAAAGGGAGTCAAGCTATTCTCCAAAGCACCTGAGGGCAGGACAAGAAGCAATGGGTGGAAACTCACCAGGGAGAGAAGCAGCCTAGAACTAAGGAGAAATTTCCTGACAGTTAGAACAATGAATCAGTGGAACAACTTTGTCTGAAGTGGTGTAGAGTTTCCTGCCAAAGCATGGAGTTGGACTAGAAGACCTCCAAGGTCCCTTCCAACTCTGTTATTTTATTCTATTCTGTTCTATTTTGTGCCATCAATATGGTGTCGATTCTTATGGAGCACAGACTTTCTCCAACATGATCTGTTGTTTCAAATCTTTCAACAGTGCACCCATTGCTGTTGTAATCAAGTCAATTGATAGTACTACTGATATGTTCCTTCAAAATAAATAAATACATTCTGGGGGGGGGGGGGAACCAATATATATGCAATCCTAAAAAAGATTTCCATCGATGGTGGAAATCCTTTTTAGACTTTTTGCAGGAAATAGAAAAAATAGGGCAATATTTGCTGCAAGGGAAATAAGAAGCTTCTTTCTGCATTTTTGCTTTTTTCCCCTCTTTGTTACTTTTTCTCTTTATTAATTTCTGTTAGTTTTACTGTTCTTTGCAAAATCTTTAATTTTATCAATTAATTTTCCCATCAATTAATTAATGGCTTTTGGCAAGTCATAATTTTGGGGAACTGACAAACGCTATATGTACCACTAAGTTTTTTCTATTTTTTTACTTAGGGGGATGCTACCAGGGAATATGCATCCTATTAGATTTTTTGTGTGAAACCAACTAAGTGATGGTAAAATTGATTGGAATGAATTTCCTGTCAAAAATCAGAATGGGAAATTGACCAGAGCAGGGTTTTTCAAACTGTACAGGAAATCCTCAAGTTATGATCACAACTGAGCCCAAAATGTAAGTTACTAAGTTTGCCCCATTTTACGACTTTATTTGCCATAGTTCTTATGTGAATCACTACAGTTGTTAAGTTATTGACATATTGTTACGTGATTCCACATAGACTTTGCTTGTCCAAAGGTGGCAAAATGTGATCACATGATTCCGGGATCTTGTAACCATCATAAATATGAACCAGTTGACAAGCATCTGAATTTTGATCGTGTGATTGCTGCAACGATTCTGTGAAAACAATCATAAATTAATTTTTTTGGTACTGTTATAATTTTGAATGGTCATAAAATGAACTGTTATAAATCGAGGACTACCTGTATCCTGCAGAACCCTAGAGATCCTTAATGGGATTTCTTGAGTGATTAAGGGCAACCCACCTCCCAAGCTAATTATTTCAGTTGCAGCCAATTGTCTATTACTAAACCCTTGACCTTAATCCAGGTTTCTAGGATGTGTTTATTTCTCTAACAAGTTCTGTGGGCTGTTTGAAACCCCTGGACTGGAGAACGAAGAGATGCTAAGAGATGGAAGAAAAATACAGTCTTATGATTCCCCTTAGGAATTTATGAGAATGCAGGGAGGCAGGCAAGCAAGCCTACTTCAAATGAAGACAAAGCAATACAAACAATACAGATGAAAATTGAACCAACCAGCCAAACCATCAGCAACTGGATCCTGTACTTCAGGTACTATACCAACCACGAAAACCAGGCATCTCTTATTTATCCTGCATTTATGGCGGTGTGCCTTATGCTCACATTCTGAACACAGCAATTGTTACTTTGCAGCATTTTGCTATTTCTGAGCAGCTAACTCTATTTTGAAAAACTATCACCCATGAAAAGGGCTCCATTGCAGATCCTGTCAAAGTTAACTTAGCTTCAGCAGAATGACCACATTGTATATTTTCAGGGTTATTGCCCAAGAGACACCATTTATTTACTGTGGACCTGGGAAAGAATGAAAACATGAGTCTGAAAAAGCAGCATTGTCAAGAAGCTATGTAGAACATTCCTCTGTTACCACTGTTGAATCCGAACAGTGGTTAGGAAATAGTATCCTTTGTCTCTATCTGAAACTATTTCCAAATCATTTAAGAAGTTTGGATGACTTATGAGCCAGAAGTAACAAACTGCAGCAAATGTGGAATGTTGCTGTCCCCTCTCTAATTTTTCTGCCAATTAAATCAGCATCTCTTTCCTTAGGGTGCCCAACCTCCCTAAATAAACTCAGTGAAGAAAACAAAATAGTAGGAAAAAAAGAAAAAAAGGAGGAAAATAACAGAGCATTGAGGTCTTGGCTTACCATGGTGGGTGCCTTCAACCACTGTGGTTTGTAAATAATGGCTTTTGGATTAACATGTTAGGCAAATGCAGTTGATTGTGGTTATCCAGTAAGTGGCTATTATGTAAACCACCAAAACTTGCCATTCTAATTCATACTCTTGAATTACTCTTTAGATTTAATTTCTGAACCATAATGACTGGATTCACACCAGTACATTAATCCGTGATTTGTTTTGCTGCAACTTACTGAGTAAGGCATTGAATTCACACAGCAGTATATACTTCTATGGTTGAATTCATGCAGCATATTAACAGTATGATGGTGTGTATGATTTTGTCTCAGATACTATGTGAATCTGGCCGCACTCCGAAAATATTAATGCCAGTAGCAGGTCAAATCATGGTGAATGTAATCCTATATCTATTTCAGCTTGAAGTGCAAGATCTATTTCATAGATAAAAGCCAAGAAAGGCACCAGGGCCAGACAAGATAATTCCTTCTTGCTTAAAAGTCTGTACTGACCAATTGGCTCTCATCTGCATCCAAATCTTCAATAAATCACTAGAGATGTGCTATGTTCCTTCCTGCTTCAAACACTCTACTTTCATCCCAGATGATGCTGTTAATATGGCTCTGCACTATATCCTACAACACCTTGAATCTCCAAAAACCTACACAGGGGTCCTCTTTGTAGACTTCAGTTTAGCATTCAATACCATCATTCCAGACATTCTTCTAACTAAACTAAAGCTAGTGGAACCTGAACACCCTTGTAAATGGATCATTTAAAGCTTCCTAACAGACAGGAAGTAGCAGGTGAAGCTAGGCAGAATCACATCTGACAGCTGTACAATTAGCACAGCCCCCTCCCAAGGCTGTTTGCTTTCTCCACTTCTCTTCTCCCTATATACCAATGACTGCATCTCAAATGATCCATCTATTAAAATACTGAAGTTTGCAAATGATACAAACAAACGGGAGATTGTGCAACTTGCCTCATAGTGTAATTGGAACAATTTGGAACTGAACACACTCAAAACCATAGAAATAATGGTAGACTTTACTACCACTTCTTATAATATTAGACAACACAGTTTCAATGGTAGAGACCTTCAAATTTCTAGGTTCTATCATATCACAAGATCTAAAATTGACATTTAACATCATCAAAAAAGCACAACAAAGAATGTTCTTTCTGCACCAACTCAGAATGCTGAAGCTGCCCAAGGAACTGCTGATCCAGTTCTACAGAGGAATTGTTGAGTCTGTCATCTGCACCTCTGTAATTGTCTAGTTTGGTTCTGCAACTAAATAAGACAGACACAGACTCCAGAGAGTAATTAGCACTGCAGAAAAAACCATTATACCAACCTGCCTTCCATTGAGGACCTGTATACTGCACAAGTCAAAAAGGCGGCTGTGAAAATATTTACAGATCCCTCACATACCGGATAATAAACTGTTTCAACTCCTTCCCTCAAAATGACGCTGTGGAGCACTGCACACCAGAACAACTAGACACAAGACAGTTTTTTCCCAAATGCCATCACTCTGATGAACAAATAATTCCCTCAACACTGTCCAACTATTTACAAAATCTGCATTACCAGCATTACTATTACTATTAATCTTCTCATCACCCATCCCCTCTAACTTATGATTGTATGACAGTAACTTGTTGCTTGTATCCTTACGATTTATACTGATCAACTAGTATGATTCAATTGCTTATTGGACTCTATGACTATTATTAAATGTTGTACCTTATGATTCTTGAGTAATGTATCTTTTCAGAGCATTTGCACCAAAAAAAATTCCTTGTGTGTCTGATCACACTTGGTCAATAAAGAATTCTATTCTATTCTATATTCTATTGAAGGCCAAACCTCACTGTCCTCGTCTTTTAACTTTTTCTAGCTTGGTTCCTTCTAAAGCCAAGTCCTATCTTAGCTCTGCAATATTAACAAGACACAGATCCCCAGATGTAGAAGATTTTATGAACTAGGAAGACAGGGTGCCTCTGTTGCCTACATTTTTTTTTGTATTCTCCCTCCCTTTATTCCTCTAGATTGAGAAGACAACATGATCAAATAAAGCCATCAACCCAGACAATCTGCTTCTAGTCCACCAGATGGAACACAGATTTCCAAAATGGGAGCTAGCCTCTAATCAGCTTCTGTTGGAGGATCAAGGCCCTTGGTGTCAGGGCATTTATTGGGATATAAATGTCTCCCAACCAGTGAAATCTATTTTGACTAACATCCTTGAACAGAGTATAACAAATGTTATATTTCCAACACAGTAGGCTGACAGGGTCAGTCTGAGAATAACCAGGAATGAAATAAGAACTACTTGCTCTTCTGAACAATGGACAGTTCAAGGTAGCCTCTGAAAATCTTCATTCTTTAAAAGACAAATAGATGAGAGATTGGCTGAGGTTTTCTTAATATTTTCAGTAAGAAAAAGTACTCAATCTTCTCTAAGCAATAGGAGAGCCCATACTGTGTTATACTACCACCATTTTAATTTCCCACATTGCTCCTTAAGCCCATGTCCCATTGCACCAACGGATGCAAAGAGGATGTAAAACGGACAAAAAAGCTTGCCATCTGTTGGAAAACGCGATGCATCCATTGTGTACTCATTGCATACGTGTTTCATAGCTCTATCCGTCGAGCATCCATCCACTGAGATTTCATCCACGCAAGAAGTTTTGAGCTGCGCAAAACTTTTTGAGCAGATGATCTTTCCACCGCGTATGATGTACATCCGTGGCATATACGGGCAACAAACGTTCTATGTCCGTTATCATCCGTTAAATGTCCGCTGTATCCTCTCAGCATCCTCTGGCCATCCCCTCAACTCACATCCACTCCAGCTGAAAATGGAAAGAGGGAGGAAATGAAAGATGCACGGGACGTCCACACAGCATTAGTAGCATGGAAATAGAAAGGATGTAAGCAGATGCATCTCGTATATAAAGCATTAAAACGGACAAAATGTTTGTATATGGGATGTATCTTGGATATTTAGGATGTCTGCAGTATGCCTAGAGTATGTGGAAGGACACCAAGTGGACAACTGATATTTCCTGTAAAAAGGGGGAGGAAATCATCTGGATCTCAGTATGAGTCCAGCAGCCGTGGTGTACAGACCTCTTCATCCTTGGTCTTGCTCTTCCATATCATCCATTGTTCTCCACCATGGATCATCACACAGTCCTTATGGTAGCTGCGATCATTCAACACCAGAACCAAGCCCTGTTCAGACTGTTTCACCTTTTCTACACAAGGAGAAGAAGGAGATGTTCAAGAGCTGTATGGGTCTGAGGATGGATCAGGAGAAGAATGGAGTTTGGACAAGCTGATGATGGAGCTGAGGAATGAAGACATTCGTGCATTCCAGCATTTCATGAGGATGCCACCAGCCATGTTTGATGAAATTGTAGAGCGTCTGAGACCCAGATTGACCAAGCCGAGCACCAACTTCCGTCCCAACCTGGACCCTGGACTGAAGGTGGCACTGACTCTGCGGCACTTGGCCTCTGGAACCACATACAGAAACATGCAGTATGCCTGGAGGGTGCCATACAACACCATCAGCAAAGTGGTCAGAGAAGTGGTGCAGGCCATCATCAAAGAATACATGGAGGAGCTTCTCCATTGTCCCACCACTGAAGAAGACTGGAGGAAAGTTGCAGAACAGTGGTATCAGAGGTGGAACTTTCCCCACACCGTTGGAGCTATAGATGGGAAGCACATGGCCTGCAAAGCTCCAGCCAATTAGGGTCCAATTATTACAACTACAAGGGCTTCTTCAGTATCATCCTCTTTGCCATGGTTGATGCTGACTACATCGATGCTTCAGGCAACGGGTCAGCTTCAGATAGCCAGGTATACAACGCCAGTGACCTCAAGGATGGGCTGGAACGCAACCTCATCATGGGTTTCCAGATCCAGACCCCCTACTCAATGACACACAAGATGTGCCCTACTTCATCATGGGTGATGATGCTTTCTCCCTCAGAACCTACCTCATGAAGCCCTACAGTTCAAGATACTTCACCCGTGAAGAGAGGATCTTCAACTACAGGCTGTCCAGGGCAAGACGGGTGGTGGAGAATGCCTTTAGCATTCTGGCCAACAGGTTCCAGGTACTTCTTACCACCATGCAGCATCACCCAGAGACTGTGAGGAGCATCGTGGAAGCTTGCTGCATCCTGCACAATCTCATGCGCACCCGCTACCCAGTGTTGCATAACAGTCTTGTGGACCGTCAACAAGGCAATGGGGACATGGAGCCTGGTGAATGGAGGCAAGGACGAAACCTGATAGACACTGTGGATGTACAAGGCCCCAACAGAGCTTCATGTGAAGGGAAGAAGCAGCACAACCTACTGAGACACTGGTGCAACTCCCCAGCTGGGGCATGGAGTGGCAAGACAGGATGATAGATGGTTAATGGATGCTTCCTTGAGCCTGTCTCATCACACTGATGAGATTGTGCCATGTATGTTGAGTGGCCCTACAATGAATAGGGCATTAATAAAGAGCTTTGTTTATGTTGAAATGTGTTGATCAATGAATAAATTGTTATTGATAAAAAAAGGACCATATGTGTGGCAGCTGGGAGGGTGGACCATACGGTCCCACTATGCTTGCACTGGAGGTTTATCTATCCCGCAACTATTCTTACCCATCCCACAAGCATGCAAAGGACAAGCATGCAAAACTTTTTTCAAAGTTTTCACCAACACTTTATGAAGTAAAAAAAAATGAACCAAGTGTGTTTAACAAAGATAACCTTTATTAATAACTGTTTTAAGTAAACTGTATGACTTTATTAAAAAAGCAAAATGAACCAAGTAAAGTGTCTTAAGCAAAGATAAACTTAACAAGTAAACAACTCAGTCTCTGGCACTATTCTCAGTCACTCTGAGGCATGTCCATGGTCTCAGCTGTTAAGCGGGCCGGGACTGGGGAGGTGGCTGTGGCTGGACTGCTGGTCTGAGGCGCCATTGGGGTGCTTGGCCCCGAGAATACAACAGGGGATGGTGTATTCAGAAAGCTCTCAGAGAGCTGACTCAGTCCCATGAGGTTGAGAGGCCCTTCATTAAGTACCTGGGATGTCAGGCACAAGACTGATGACAGATTGTCCGTTGAGGGGCTTGGCTGTGGGGTGGAGGAAGGAGGAGTGTAGTGGGGCTGTCTGGTCTGCAGCTGGGCGAGGTGTGGCGTCTGTGGTGTGTGATGAACCTGGGCCTGGACTGGGAAGGGCTGCCTCTGCTGTGGGAAGTCCTGGTACTCGTAGCCTTGGTAGGTGAGGGGCTGTTGAAAGCCATGGAAAGGCGGTGACATCACCTGGGGTGGAGGAGCAGACCTGGACTGGGTTGGAGCAGGTTCAGCTGGGCCTTGAGGGTTGTGAAGAAGTGCTGTGATCTTTTGCTTCATCACCTGGTATTGGGCCTCGGGCAGGTCCATGAGGGTCTGGCTCACGTAGGTGATGAAGGGCTTCCGGTCTGAGGATGGTATGTCACTGTGGACCAGCTGAGAGAGAAGTTCTGTGCTGGTCTTGATTGTGTCCCTGATCTCCAACAGGACAGTGTGGCTCTGGCCCTCCAGTCTGCCTCTCTGCCTGCATCCTGTGGAGCTGGGGTGGAGTGGGGGTTGGTCTCTGGTGGCTGCTGCTTCTTGTTCCATTTATGACAGGGTATCCTCCAAGTCCTCCAGCATGGAGAGTGCAGCTGTCGGGGGGGTCTCTGCTATGGGGCCCTCCGAAGACACCTGCCTGGACAGGGCAGCTGTCTCCTGGCTGGAAGAGGAGTGGCTCTCTGTGGGTTGTCTGAGGGAGAGGGTTGTCAGAGGGACTGCTCCTCAGTGGCAGACCTCACCCTCCAGGAAGCTGCACTTGGCCATGACGTACATCTCCCGGTCAGTGAGCTTGACAGCGGCCTGCCCAGATTTCTTGAGGTATAGCTTGCCATACCAGGTGTACATGTGCTTCCACCATCCCAGGAGTACATCTGCAGTGTAGCCCAGGCTCTCTGCCTTGTCTCTCCAAGCTGCCTGCTTCTTCTTGGTGTTGCGATAGAGTCTGTGGCCTTTTCTCCACAGGTACTCGTTCTCCCTCAGCCATTCCAGCACCTCATGGTCCTCGGAAATGGTATACTGTTTCCTCTCTCCCTTCTCCTTCTCTTGCCTCTTCCTCCCTCTGGCAGGGGCTTGAGCAGCAGGGCTTAGAGGGCCTTGGGGCTGGTCCACCACAGCAGCAGTAGCAGTAGCAGCAGCACCAGCAGCATCAGCAGCAGGAGAAACACCAGCAGCACCACCAGCAGCAGCAGCACAGCAGCACCAGCAGCTTCAGAGTCAGTGCCAGGGGATGGGATGGTGGTTCTTGCCAGGGCTGGCAGGAGTAGGCACAGGCTTTCTCTTCTTCCCTGACTGATGAACCATGGTGCTATTCGAAGATGTCTGTGGCAGCACGTCTTTCCTCTGAATGCTGACTGCTTGTGAGCTGCATCCTTTTATATCCGCGGAGCTGACGCAATTCATACTCCCTGCATGCGCAGTGAACGCTTTGCATCTGCTATGTATCTGCTATGCATCCACTTTGCTTCTTATAGGCGGCCGTGATGCATCCGCGTCATCCGCTATGCATCCGCCCCTTCCGCTATGCGTCCACTTCGCAATTCTCCCCCGGAAGCCTTTTGGATGTGTCATCCGCTTCAATCTGCTTCCATCCGCTAGGCTTCCTACAAACATCCGTTTAACATCCCCACTATGTACTACCCACGCACGTTCCTTTCTGTTCTTTTCCGTTCTGCTTATGCAAATTTGGGCCATTGTTTGGAGTGGATAACAACGGATGGAGCCACCCCCGAAATTTTGTTCGTCCGCTGTGTCCTTTTTGCATACATTTTCCATCCGTCGGCCAGTGGGACCTAGCTTTTATATGGCTGCACCTTGGGCATTGTGGGGAATTAAAATGACATTCCAAGCCAGTCAAGTCAGGATTTAGGAGCAAAAATCCAATTCTACTCAATGAAATTAACAGAGAGGCTCCCGATGCAACACAATTATTATTATGTTTTTAAATAAGTAAAGTTATTTATATTCAAAGGGTTAAGAGTTTGCCCTTCGGGGACAATTATAAAAGACCTAACTGCAACACTGTTCCCAGACATCCACTCCCCCTCTCAGCACTTCTGTTGTCTACTAACCCACCTCCAATCCATTGAAACCCATGAGAGGACATTTTGTCAAGAGACTTTTTAAAGTAGAATGTGACCAGGATTATCTCAGCATCAAATGACATATTGTACTAAAAGCAAGAATGAAGATAAAAGCATTATCATGGGCTTAGTTTGTGCAATTTATTTATTTATAAAATGTATCGGGCCTCCATCTTACCTCAAAGTATAATCATAATTCACTGGGCTCTCAAATTGTCTTCATCCTATAAGTTTAGAGACAACCAACTAAAAGCATTTTTGGCAGAACGCAATGGGAGAACCCCACCGGTCTCTTTGCATCTTTGCCATTACATTGGATGAAATCAGTTCAAATCATTTAGTTGCTATAGGTTAGAAGTTGCTATAGGTTAGGGGTGGGATTTACATTTTTTAACAACCAGTTCTGTGGGCATAGCTTATGTGTTGGGCATGGCTTGGTGGTCATGTGACTGGATGGACATGGCTTGATGGTCATGTGACTGTCTGGGCATGGCCAACTCAATCTCACTCACATCGAGGCACGCATCTCCTCACCTGGCCTCTCATGATTGTGGGGATGCTGCAATAGTCATAAGTGTGAAAAATGATCATAAGTCACTTTTTTCAGTGCCATTGTAACTTTGAATGGTCACTCCACACAAGCAAAGTACCAGCAAAGGAGGGGGAAAAAACTGAAAAAAAAGTTCCTGAGACAGGAAATCTAGTCCTGCCAAGAATGTAATAATGGTTAACAGAGAGGCAGTTTCTGTAATCAACACCAGAATGTTTCCTTCCTGCCTTCCTTACAGGATTAGGCCAGTAATTTCTTCTAACAACCGGTTCTCCAAACTGCTTAGAATGTTAACAACCGGTTCTAGCGAATAGGTGCGAACTGGTAGAATCCCACCCCTGGAAGAGGGCAACCTGCATCCCCCAATTTCCCTTTGGTAGCAGACATGTTCAGGTGGGGAGGGGGAAGGTTATCAATAACATCAAGATTGTGTGATTGGAGCAATTGCAAGAACTGAAAGAGACAAGAAGTTGGGAAATGGAAATTGATAAGAATCACATATCTCCTCACATATTTCAAACTCCAAATCTGAGTTATGCCACACTGAGCCAAAAGAAAATTCATAGGATGTCCTGGGATCATGGGGACGTGGGACTAATCTAGGAATAGTACCATACAATTGGGTTTACCGTATTTTCAAGTAAATAAACAAGGACAAAATTCACAAGAAGGGGGGTTACTCAAGCAAAGCTGAGTAATATTGCATTGGTATTTTTTCAAAGTGGCAAAGAGAAAGTTTTGTCAAATGATTCTTGGCATAAGGAGAGAGTGGGTTTAGCCTTTCTCTCCCTCTTATGTCCACATAAGCTTTTACAGCTAGACCAGAGGTCTGCAAACTTGGCAACTTTAAGACTTGTGGACTTCAACTCCCAGAATTCTGGGAGTTGAAGTCCATAAGTCTTAAAGTTGCCAAGTTTGAGGACCCCTGAGCTAGACAAATGGCTGAACTCATACAGATCTGGAATTTATTGTAAACTAGCCAAGCTATCTACACCAAAATGTAAACCAGAACAACTCAGTCAAACTACCAATTCCAGAAGGAAGGAAGGAAGGAAGGAAGGAAGGAAGGAAGGAAGGAAGGAAGGAAGGAAGGAAGGAAGGAAGGAAGGAA
>BLBF01000051.1:8516439-8536930 GCA_015471245.1 Laticauda colubrina
GAAAGGAAAGGAAAGGAAAGGAAAGGAAAGGAAAGGAAAGGAAAGGACACCCAAATCCCATCTATCTGGAAATGTCTGATTATTTGCATGATACTGTGTCACTGCCTCTCCATTGACTATAAAAAGTGTTGTATATGGAAATTGGAAGACTCCAAATAGCTAAAACTGATTGGCCGAAAAGGCCGCTCTCAGATTGGGCAATTATGCACCAATCTGATTGGCCTGCCGGATGGCGGGAATTCTAAAGAACTGTCATTGGCTGCAAGCCACGAACAGCCGCTATTAGAAAGGCTGCCGCGGCTTCAGCAAATGTTCCGCTACAAGTCACTATACTGTTTAAAAAAGAATTGTTTGTTGAGATACCGGTCTTGCGTACCTTATTGCCCAAACGGAACAGTGGCAATGAAGGTGAGATCATCCTAGAAGAGCAAGACTGAAGCACGCGGCAACCAGAACTGAGCAACCAAGATGGTGGTAACAATGCGCCACCTGCACTGTTCAACCCAGCCGAAGAAGATTGGGAGTCATACATTGACCGTTTTCTGATGTTCTTGGAAAGCAACAAGCTACAAGAAATAACCAACCAGAGGAAGAGAGCTGTATTCCTCATGCACTGTGGCCCTGCCGTTTTCAAAATGACAAAGGCGTTAGCCAAACCACGGGACGTGAAACAGATGGCATGGCCAGAATTAAACCGCATGCTATGAGCCCATTACACGTCTGTGGTCTCCAATCTGATCAAAAGGCACGAATTTTATAAAGGAGACCAATGGGAAGATGAAAGCATCGGAGATTTCGTAGTAGCCCTAAGAAATATCGGGGGAGCTTGCGAATTTCAGAACATGGACGAAGCCATGAAAGACCGCGTGGTCCTGGGATTGAAGGACGCTACGCTCCAAAGCAAGCTGTTAAACAGACTGAACATCACAGTGGCTGAGGCCATCGCAGAAGCCACTGCCGCCAAAGCAGCCAAGAAATCTGCAGCCACCATGCGCCAGATGAATTCAACAAATGCAGAATCAATGAACCAAACCCGAGAAAAGAAGACAAAAGGAAACCAAAAACAGCCCACAACAACCGCCCACCATGAAGACCTCAACTCCCTGAGTGACACCGATGATGACAACAAAGACATACATAGACTTCAGTCGGAAAGAAAATGGCGGGAAAAAAGAGGAAGGAGGCGAGAATTCCAGTGTGCTGGATGTGGAAGTGATCACCCACGCTCGAATGCAGATTCCTGGATGCCTTCTGCAGATTCTGTGAGAAACAGGGGCACATTGCTAGGGTCTGCCAAAACAAAAAGAGAGATAGTCCAAAGAGACGTGGCAGCAGCCCCCCCCTGCCCCCCGAAACAGAGAGAGACAAGCCAGAAGCCGATGGAGCCGAGAGAACAGGAACCGGCGAATGAATGACAGAGAAGAAACACATCAAACAATAATCATTGGAAATGCCAGGGCAGCAAACGCAAAAAAGGTCCGAATAAATGTGAAAATCGAAGGAAAGCCCTGTGAGATGGAAGTAGACTCCAGATCATACCTGTCAATAGTATCCTGGAACACTATCAGAAACCTGATACCAGACATCAAGCAAAGAGAACTGGAACAGCAAAAGCTAATACTTAAAGATTACCAGGGAAACCGAATCCCGGTAGTAGGTCTTGGACATTTCATAATAGAGTTCAAAAACCACGCTGAGGTACTTCCTCTGACAATCATCAACCAGGATCGTCCTAGCCTGCTGGGAATTGAATGGTTCGAGCCCCTGGGAATCGGAGTGACTGGGATCAACAGTGTCGCTGAGACCAATTGGGAGGAGAGCTTGCTGGAAGAGTTCCGGGATGTATTCGATGGGACCCTAGGCAAGTACAAGGGGACCCCAATAACATTCAGCCTATACCCTAAGATAGCTCCCATCAGGCTCAAAGCCAGACGCATTCCCTTTGCCTTAAAACCGAAAACCGAGCAGCTTAACAAACTCATTGCACAAGGGGTGTTAGAGCCAATCGACCATGCCAGGTGGGAAACTCCCATTGTGACTCCTGTCAAACCAGATGGGTCAGTGCGCATCTGTGGTGACTATCAGGCTACCCTAAATCACGCACACCAGCAAAGCGCATATCCTGTCCCGGTAGTTCAACACCTGCTGCATTCATTAGGGGGAGGAAAATTTTTCGCGAAGCTTGATCTCGCGCAAGCATATCAACAGCTGCCGGTTGACCCTGAAACTGCAGAGGCACAGACTATAGTCACACACAGAGGGGCATTCAAATGTAACAGACTTCAATTTGGGGTTAGCATTGCCATAGGCGTTTTCCAAAGCCTCATGGAGCGCCTCCTAAATGGAATAAAAGGATTCGTCCCTATTTTGATGACGTATTAGTATCAGACTAAGAGAAGTCTTGCAATGATTCAGGGAAGCAGGGCTTAAGGTCAAAAGAGAAAAATGTAAACTAGCCACCAATCGAGTTGAATTCTAAAGTTACCTTATAGACAAGCAAGGGATACACCCCACTGAAAAGAAAATAAAGGCGATTAAAGAAGCACCCAGGCCTAAGAACAAAACAGAATTACAGGCGTTCTTAGGTCTCATTAATTGCTACAATATCTTCCTGCCTCAAAAGGCAACCATAGCAGAGCCATTACATTGACTATTAGATAAAAAAAACTGTCTGGAATTGGGGCCATCGAGAACAAACAGCGTTTCAAAACATAAAGGACTTATTAATATCCAACACCATTTTAATACAATAGAGCAACACCCTGCCACTGACGGTCACCTGTGATGCATCGCCTTTTGAAATTGGCGCCATACTGAGCCACAAGCTACCAGACGGCAGAGAAGCACCGATCGCCTTCTATTCCAAAATGCTGTCAAAATCTGAAAGAAACTACAGCCAACTTGACTGAGAAGCCCTCACGATTATAGCAGGCATCAAAAGATTCCACGAATACCTATATGGTAGGACATTTTCTATTATCACAGACCATAAACCTCTGCTAGGGATTCTGGCAGGGAACAAACCAACCCCGAACATCCTATCACCAAGAATGACGAGGAGGTCAGAATTCCTCGCTGCATACAATTACACACTCATCCCTCGCCCTGGAAAGACCATCACCCATGCTGATGCCTTGAGCCATTCCCCACTGCCCGACAAAGAAGGCGACCCAACTCCCACCGTCTCCATTCTTCAGATCGAGACATGGCCAAACCTGCCACTAACTGCAGCAGACGTCACTAAAGCCACCATGAAAGACCCGCTGACAGCTCGAATCCTGCATTGGGTAGGTAAGGGCTGGCTGGATGAGGATAGAGGCAAGACTTTTAACCCTTTTTGCACCCGGCAGACTGAACTGTCCATTGAAAGGGGTTGTATACTGTGGGGAGACAGGGTGGTAATCCCAAAAAAGTTGCAGGAGGAAGTGTTGTGCATATTGCACGAGGGAAACCCGGGCATTGTAAAAATGAAAGCCCTGGCCTGGACTTACATCTGGTGGCCAGGGCTGGAGAAAGACATTGAACGATGGGTGGCTACATGCCATGACTGCCAGAAATCTAGGCCTTCCCCCCCTCTTGCACCAGTCCTGGAATGGGAAACTCCCAGAGGCCCATGATCGAGACTGCATATTGACTTTGCTGGGCCAACAAAAGGGAACACATATCTTGTAATTGTTGGCACTTATTCAAATTGGTTAGAAGTTTTCCTTATGGCATCCACTACTACTAAAGCAGTTGTAAAACAATTGAACAGACTTTTTGCTACTCATGGACTGCCAGATGTAGTAGTCTCTGACAATGGCCCCCAGTTTACTGCTTTTGCTTTCGAGCAATACCTGGCTGTGCAGGGCATCCAAGATGCCCTAACCGCACCGGCTCATCCGGCATCAAATGGACGAGCTGAATGCATGGTTCGTTATACCAAAGAGGCCCTAGACAAAATGGACACAGGGTACATCCAGGATAAACTTAACAAACTGTTAACGATTCAGCATATCACCCCTAGCACAACCATCAACAAAAGCCCAGCTGAACTCCTCATGGGTAGAAAACTGCATTCCTACCTTAATAGACTGTATCCCACTTATACCTGTGAAAAAACCCCTGACTCCTCAAGTAAATATCACTCCTTTGCTATCGGTGACTTAGTCTGTGCAAAAAATCTTACCAGGGACCCATTATGGCTTCCAGCCACAGTTACTCAAATCACAGGGCCCCAGTCATACCGACTCACACTAGATGACGGCAGAACATGGAAGCGTCAAATCGACCAGCTTCGCTCTAGGACATTGGAATGAAACACTACAGCACCACTGCCAACACCAAGAAACACTCCAAAAACAACCAAGGAGGGGGGGAAAACACAAAATAATAAAAAAGGGAGAGATGAACCACCAATAACACCAGGACCCGCAAAAGCCCCACCTATCTGCGTGACTACGTTACGCACGTTGGACAAAACCAAGGGGGGAGGGGTGTTGTATATGGAAATTGGAAGACTCCAAATAGCTAAAACTGATTGGCCGAAAAGGCCTCTCTTGGATTGGATAATTACACACCAATCTGATGGGCCCACCAGACGGTGGGAATTCTAAAGAACTGTCAATGGCCGCAAGCCGCGAGCAGCCGCTATAAGAAGGGCTGCCATGGCTTCGGCAAATGTTCTGCTACAAGTCACTATACTGTTTAATAAAGAATTGTTGTTGAGATACCGGTCTCGCATACCTTATTGTCCAAACGGAACAAAAAACAAATGAAAAACAATGAAAAACAATTAAAAATTCAGCTTGTGGCTCTTGGCTGCCATAGAATTGCCTATTCATGTATGTTTCCACTTTATAATTTACAGTATGCCATTCCTAATAACCTGAGATCAAATATAATTTTCATGACAAGTGGAACAGCTAAGGTTGTTAGCAAATAGCTATTCCATCTTGATAGGATTTAGTCTTAGTTTGCTTCACCTCATCCAAATCCTCACAGCCTCCATGGACTTGTTCACAACTTCTGTGCCATCTCTAGATTGGTTATTTTAATATTAGTTAGTTTAATGCTTTGGAAAGAAACACCCCAAGAACTAGCTGACAAACTTGAAAGAACAAAATGCATTAGCAAACTCAAAATAATGCTACTTATACCACTGATTCACAATCTGTGATTTGCAGACCCCTGGCGACCATAATGTCATCCCAGAGGATTTGCAAAGACTTGAAGAAATGTTATATTTTAAATCTTCAGTTAGGTCTTGGGGGTCCAGGGTCATAGTCATGGCCACACAAGTTATTTAAAGGGGGTCCCTATGAAGAAAAGGTTGAGAACTACTGACTATACATTATACACGGAGGTGGTATTCAGCCACTTCTGACAGGTTCTAGAGAGCTGGTAGTGGAAATTTTGAATAGGTTGGAGAACCGGTAAATACCATCTCTGGTTGGCCCTGCCCCCATCTATCTATTCACTGCCTCCTGATTGGCTGGGTCTTCTTTTGTTGCCCTGTACAGGAGAATGGTGCTTGTAAAGCAGGTTAGTGGGGTGGGGAGGAAATTGAGATTTTATAGTATCCTTCCCCTGGAGTGGGGTGAAAATGGGGATTCTAGATTATCCTTCTTCTGTCACACCCACCAAGTCACACCACACCCACCAAAGCTACAACACACCCACCAAGCCATGCTCAGCAACCCATGCCCACAGAATGATAGTAAAAAAATTTGAATACCGCCACTGATTATACATTAAAATAACAGTGTACCAAACTAAAGTATTTTATTTAGAAGGATGGCAAGATTAAGCCAATCTCATGTAAACACATAAATCTTAAACCCAACAAATAAATTTTAAACCCTCAAGGTTGTTTATTGAGTATATGAATAATAGATCTCTCCCTCTCCTTTCCTCCCTTTCCTCCCTTTCCTCCCTATCTCTCTGGAATTACTCAACATAGTTCTGGAAGATCACAGAAAATAAGATACTATTGTTCAGATCAGAACCGTGTGTCACAGTTGAATTAGACAATTTTGCAAGCAGCTTCAAAGGATAATCTCAAATCAGAAACTCTTGTGTCAAACCAAAGTTCCAATTTGTGGGTCTCCTCCTGGAACTTGTTCTTCCCACCCAAATTGCACTGATCCAACATCACCCATGTGCATGCTCATTTCACCCCATCATAAGATTGGAAAAGTTTAGGAAAGCAGATGGTACTGATTAGTACATATATGTAATGTTTGACCTTATATAAGTTAAATCAGGAATTAAAGTGGGGATCTGAACAGTGGCCAGGACACAGGAATGGGGATTAACAGCAAGGTAGCAAAAAATATCAAGACAAAGAACAGGAACTAATTTGTATTAGGAAACATCATAATTACAATTTGCAAAGTCTGAAATGCTTTAATATGGATTAATCTTCACTACCTCTCTGATAAATACAATAGAATCCTATGGGATTGCATTCGCACAGCCTGCTAAAGCATAAACAGGAAATCCTCATTTTTGGCTTTGCATGTTTGCAAATCCAGCCCATTGCAATTTGTAAACAATGTTTAAGGAATTGTGATATACTGCAGTATATGAACCAGAACAAAGATTTGCAGTTTTGGAAGCATGAACTGACTAAGAATTCAAAGAGTTTTTTGTTCCGTCCGGAAAAACGTGAGGTAGACCGGGTTCCAACAACAAAGTCTTTATTAGTAAACAGCAGTTGAAAAACGGAACATTGGCTCAAGCTGCGGCAGCCTTTTTATAGGGTTTTGTCTGCCAGCTTGTAGCCAATGACAGGTATTTAGTTTTGCCGCCTTTTTGACAGCTTCGTGGATTGGTTCCTATTGAACCAATCCCCATTCAGGTTTTGTAGCCAATCAGAATCCTGTATTAGGAGTCTACTATTCTTTATACAGAACACCCCTCCCCTCTTAGTTTAGTCCTATGTGGTGATGTAGTCGCGCAGGTAGGTGGGGCTTCTTTTGACTCGACTGGACTTGCGCGGTTCATTTCTGTTGAAGACTTCGACCAGTTCGGATGGGGTTGCTGTCTCTCTGGTCCTTCTCCATGGAACTGCCTGGAAGGGTGAGTCAGCCATTTTACTGCCGCCTGAGTTTCTTAGGCCAGCGGTTTTGCCGCTCCCTCCTGTTTTCTCCGGGCAGGTCGAGCTGGCTTGGCTGGCCCCTTAGAGTGGACTCTTCCCACAATTTTCTTCTAACTGTAAGTCTCTTTTTTGCTCTTTTTGTTTGTTATTGTATTCTGTGTTTAATTTAAATGGTTCTTTATTATTTTCTCGTATTTCCCCCCCCTCCTTGGTTTGATTTTCGTCATTTTTTAATATTTGTGGTTGTGTGTTTGTACTTCTTTCTATGTTTCGGGACCGAAGCTGGTCTATGTGCCGCTTCCATTCCCTGCCATTGTCTACGGTTAGTTGGTAGGACCGGGGGCCTGTAATTTGTGTGATTGTTCCTGGAAGCCATAATGGGTCCCCGGTAAAATTGTTTGCATAGACTAGGTCGCCTATTTCAAATGTCCTGAAACGGGTGGAGGAGTCGGGGGGGTTTTCTGGTGTATAGTTTGGGTGCAATCTGTCTAATTGCAACCTCAGTTTTCTTCCCATTAGTAATTCCACCGGGCTTTTGTTTGTCATAGTACTGGGTGTGATATGCTGGAGGGTGAGTAGGCGATTTATTTTATCTTGGACATCCCCAATGTCCATTTTTTCTAACCCTTCTTTGATAAACCTGACCATTCTCTCTGCCCTGCTGTTTGCAGCCGGGTGGGCCGGAGCGGTTATGGCATGTCTTATACCTAGGGAGGCTAGGTATTGTTCGAATTGGATACTCGTTAATTGTGGCCTGTTGTCGGACACTAGGACATCTGGCAGGCCATGGGTTGCGAAGAGTTTGTCAAGTTGTTTAATAACGGTTTCAGTTGTCGTAGATGGCATAAGTTTAACCTCCATCCAATTAGAGTATGCATCTACGACAATTAGGAAAGTATGCCCCTTAGTAGGACCTGCAAAGTCAATGTGGATTCGTGACCAGGGGCCTCGTGGGGTTTCCCAGTCCTTTATGGGTGCTTTTGGTGGGGAAGGCCTGATTCTTTGGCATTTGTTGCAAGAATTTACCCAGTATTCGATGTCCCTATCTATACCCAGCCACCAGACATAGCTTCTAGCAAGGCTTTTCATTTCAACAATTCCAGGGTGGCCTTCATGAAGCATACCCAGTACCTTAGTTTGTAATTTGAAAGGGATAACTACCCGATCACCCCACAACAAACAACCTTTTTGAATCGAGAGTTCAGTTTGACTGGTCCGGAAAGGTTTAAAGTTCTCAGTTTTTTTATTTTCTGGCCAGCCTTTCCCTACCCAGTTCAGTACATGGGCAGTCAATGGGTCCCTTGCGGTGGCTCTGGCAACATCATTCGCAGATATGGGTAGATCGGGGCATGTCTCTATCTGCAAGGTGGTCATCGTCGGTGCCGGGTCTTCCTCTATAGTTGGTAATGGTGTTCTGCTCAACCCATCTGCATGGGAAATTTGTTTCCCGGGGCGATGTGTCAGAGTATAAGAGTAGGCTGCTAGGAATTCTGACCATCTAGTCATTCGCGGGGACAAAATGTTCGGTGTTGGTTTGTTTCCCGCCAAAATTCCCAGTAGTGGTTTATGGTCCGTTACTATCAGAAATGTTCTTCCATATAGATACTTGTGGAAGCGTTTCACTCCGGCGACGATTGCCAGGGCTTCTCTGTCCAATTGACTATAATTACGCTCGGTTTTAGACAGAGTCTTTGAATAATATGCGATGGGTGCCTCTCTTCCATCCGGCAATTGGTGGCTCAGGATGGCACCGACTCCAAACGGTGAGGCGTTGCAGGTCACCGTCACTGGAAGTGTGTTACTAAACTGGATAAGAACGGTGTTTGATGTTAATAAGTTTTTTATTTTTTGGAAGGCTTTCTTTTCTCTATAACCCCAAGTCCAAATTGTTTTTTTATCCAGTAATCGGTGTAATGGTTCCGCTATTGTCGCTTTGTGGGGTAGGAACACGTTATAAAAATTTATTAGTCCCAAAAATGCCTGTAGTTCAGTTTTGTTCCTTGGTTCTGGTGCGTCTTTAATAGCTTTGACTTTTTTATCAGTAGGGTGTATACCCTCTCTGTCTATTAAATAGCCCAGGAATTTGACGCAATCAGTCATTAAACAGCATTTTTCTTTTTTTACTTTAAGGCCAGATTCTCTGAATTTAGTTAGTACCTCTTTTAGTCTTTTTTTTAGCTGGGTTGCATCTTTGGCCGAAATTAGGACGTCGTCGAAGTATGGCACGACCCATACTATTGAATAACATTCAATAGGCGTTTCATGAGGCTCTGGAAAATGCCTGGGGCTACACTCACTCCAAATTGGAGTCTGTTGTGAATGCCCCTTTGTGGGTCACTATTGTTTGTGCTTCAGGCATTAAGGGGTCTACTGGGAGCTGTTGGTAAGCTTGCGCTAGATCTAGTTTAGCGAAAACTTTTCCTCCCCCAAGAGAATGTAATAAGTGTTGTACGACTGGCACCAGGTATGCGCTTTGTTGCAATGCGTGGTTCAGGGTAGCCTTGTAGTCACCACAGATTCAAACCGACCCATCTGGTTTAATTGGTGTTACGATTGGCGTTTCCCACTTAGCATGGTCAACAGGTTCTAAAACCCCTTGGTCTATTAGTTTATTTAGTTGTTCCTCTATTTTTGCTTCCAGAGCAAAAGGAACTCGTCTGGCCTTTAGTCTCCTAGGGGCTACCTGGGGGTCTAGACTAAAGGAAATTGGGGTCCCCCGATACCTGCCTAGGGAGCCGTCAAAAACATCCTGGAACTCTTGGATCAGGTTTTCTTCCCAGTCGGTTGCGGCCACCCGGTCTACTCCAGTCATCCCGATGCCCAATGGTGCGAACCATTCAATGCCCAGGAGGCTTGGTCAGTCTCGGTCGACTATTGTCAATGGTAGTACTTCAACATGTTGCTTGTAGGCGACTTGGAAATGTCCTAAGCCTACTACAGGAATTCGGTTTCCTTGATAGTCCTTGAGGGTTAATTTTTGTCTCTGGAGTTCTTTGAGTTTGATATCTGGAACCAGTTGTTTGATGGTGTCCCATGACACCATTGATAGGAAGGACCCAGAGTCTACCTCCATTTCGCAGGGATTGCCTTCTATTTTTACAATTATTTTTACTTTCTTCCCGCTTTCCATCTGAGCGCTTCCGATAGTGAAAGTATGATGTGCTTTCTCTCGGTTAGTGGCTCACTTGTTCCACTGCCACTTTCTCTCAGTCTGTTTTGGCTCAGCTTGTGCAGGGGAGTTGTTGCGTCTGTTTGGGCTGTAATTTTTTTTATTTCTGCAGACTTTCTCGATATGCCCCCTTTTCTTGCAAGCTCTGCAAATGGCATCGAGGAATCTGCAATCGGCTTGAGGATGGTTTCCTCCGCAGCCAGCGCATTCCCGCCAATTTCATTTTTCGCACCCTTTCTTGTTGGCGTATAGGCGGTGGACTTCGTCGTCTTCCTCCCCAGATTCTGACGTCTCGTCAAAATCTTCATGGTGAGTGGTGGTGGGAAATTGTTTCTTCCCTCTGGCCAGGCTCGTTTCATCGTTGTTCGCGTTCATCTGTTTCATTTTGACCGCCGATTTTTTCGCAGCTTCAGCGGCTGTGGCTTCTGCGATGGCTTCGGCTACGGTTATGTTGGGTTTATTGATCAGCTTGCTCTGTACATTAGAGTCTCTTAAACCCAGTATTACTCGATCCCGCATTGCTTCATCTAAATTCAGAAACTCGCACGCTCCCCCTATTTGTCGGAGGGCTGCCACAAAATCAGCGATGGTTTCTTTCTGGTCTCTTAGATAAAATGCATGCCGCTTGATAAGATTTGACACCACCAGTGCATAGTGGGCCTTTAGCATTCTTTGGAGCTCTGGCCAAGTCAATTGTTTCACATCTCGGGGCTTCACCAAAGCCTTGGCCATTTTGAAGATTGTGGCCCCGCAGTGTGTCAAGAAAACAGCTCTCTTACGCTGGTCTGAGATCTCTTCCATCTCGTTACTTTCCAAATACATCTGGAAACGGTCTACGTAGGATTCCCAATCCTCTTCATTGGGATTGAAGGGTGCGGGCGGCGCATTGTTTCCAGCCATTGTTCTTCGTCTTGTTTTATTTGTCGCCGCGTGCTCAGTCTCGCGTTTAGGATGATCTCATCCTCGTCGCCAGTGTTCCGTCCGGAAAAACGCGAGGTAGACCGGGTTCCAACAACAAAGTCTTTATTAGTTAACACAGTTAAGAAACGGAACATTGGCTCAAGCCACGGCAGCCTTTTTATAGGGTTTTGTCTGCCAGCTTGTAGCCAATGACAGGTATTTAGTTTTGCCGCCTTTTTGACAGCTTCGTGGATTGGTTCCTATTGAACCAATCCCCATTCAGTTTTGTAGCCAATCAGAATCCTGTATTAGGAGTCTACTATTCTTTATACAGAACATTTTTAATCTCAGGTGCAGTAACATTTGCATAGCATGATAAGTTTATACTACAAAAAGAGTGGTTTGGAGGAAGGTTAAAGTATTGAAGTGACTGCCTTAATTATCTGGAGAACCCAGCTCCTCCTCTAAGGAAAAAGATACAAAAAATATCCCACTTTTGTTTTTTGTCCCTGCCCACTCTGCCTACAGAAGTCTTCTGCGGGCCTGTAGGGTTTTTTGGCACCTCTGTCCTAAGCTATAGCCTACCAAGGCTATGTTAGTTCATCTATGTGCATTTCTTATGAAAAGCACATCTTATTTCATCACCAAATCCACTGAAAAACTCTCACACACTTTAGGGAACTGTATTTTTCACAGTTTAATGATGCACCTTCCAGGTGGAATTTGACTTTAGTACTTTGGTTTGCTTGAGTAGTTAAACAAATTAATAACTGGCCATTTAAAGCTTTATAGACCCGATAAGATAGTGAGCTGCTGTTTGGCTAAATATGTATTTCAAGACTTTTAATACAGAATATTCCACAGAAAATATGCAGGCTGGCTGAGTGGGGAAATGGTGCATACTTAATGTCAAGGAAGCAAAAAGGAACAAGACATCCATCCTAATCTCTTTATCCAAGAGACCAGCCAAGAAGGTGTGAAAGCTCATATTCTGGGCCCCACACTTTAGTGGGGGGAAAACCTTGAGAACTTATTAGAGTGTTTGTTCAGAAAACAAGCCCCCAGCCATCTCTGCTTCTCCAAAACATAGACATGCATTCTGATCCCTGCGGATCAGCAAAACGTCAAAATTGCTTAAATGGATGCAGATGGATAGACTCTGCCAGGCCTTGCTAGAAATAGCAAAACTCCTGCAGCTGACAGGAGTCAAGACCTTTGGGAAGAACAGACAGTTGAATTGTACCCAGGTCCTGACAGCTCTGGTTATTTCAAGGAAGAACAGCCCCTGTTTGGCGGCCCAGGGGATGTCCCCTCCCAGGGCTAGGAACAGGGAAAAATAAATTGTATAAAGATGCTCTGATGATTTAAGAAACACTACACAACAGCTGGGAAGAAGAGATAGAAGAATGGCAAGATCTCAGGAGCAAACCATTAAATTACAGCATTGCCCTAGCAAGAATAGGAAGTGTTTATAACTAAAGTAGGATCTCCCTAGATAAATATTAGCATATTCATCATTTAGCTGCCATCTTCAAAATTGACAAAAGACGGCTCATCAGAATTGCCCATTATAAGGCAAAGCCTCTTAAATAAGGCAAACTGACTGAAAGACGGAGGTAGGAGACATGTTTCTCAGAGCATGCTAAGTTAACATCCACAGTTTGTGGAATACAAGAAAACAGGTAGTTTCAGGTCTCATGTTAAGCGAGGACCAAGGGTAGACATCAACTGCATGAAAGCCCAAGAATTCATTTTGCAGCCACTCATACCTCCCAGATTACATTGACAAATACCTCAGTTTTTGCAAATATCTTTGAATAATATTTGAATATTCTTTGAATAAAGAAATAGAAATGGTTTATTATGCCTTTGTGGAGGAAAACAAACCCATTCATGCATCAGATCTCTAGATTCTACCATCACTAGTACAAGTCCCCAAAAAGGCAACATTATTTCATCCTCAAAACCTAAAAATAATAAGAGGTCTAGTCTCAAAGCCAAACCAAAAACAATTGCTTGTCCTTGATGTAAGGTTTTACAAAAAAATTTATTGTATTAAAATCCATGAAATCAAAAGTTGGAAAAAAACATGGAGCCAGTAGTTCATTAACATTAACTTTATTAACTAATCCATAATTTGGCCTAACTAACAGATTGGAAAATATAGGACCAGATAAAGGCTCATGCAAGTAGTCCTTGACTTACAGCCACAACTGAAACCAGAATTTCTGATTCTAAATAAAGTGGTTAAGTAGGTCACACTCATTGTTTTACCTTTTCTTGCCACAGTTGTTAAGTAAATTCCTGCAGTCTTTGAGTGAATCATGTGAATCATGCCATTGTTTAGGATTTCCCCACCAACTGTTTGTTGCTGCCAAGCATTGGAATTTTGATCACGTGACTTAGGATTGCTGCAACAGAAGAAAGAACCAGTTGTAAGTCACTTTTTTCCAATGTTTTTGTAATTTTGAACAGTCACTAAATGAATAGTTGTAAGTGGGAGACTACATACTTCGGTAGGCCTATGAATTCAGTGAGTTACTCTCAATTAAATCGCATTGACATTGAAGGATCTACCCTTAGTCTTAATTTAGTTCAAGCTTTCCAGATAGAATTGGGTCTCTGACCCTCTTATTCTCAAATTGCTCGTCTCTCCTAGTAAAACATTGTAATCCAAGTTTGTAATCCCCAATGGCATCATTTCCTATGATATCATAATAATTTTTATTAAAAGGAATCATTTGTAAAGCAATTGTGACAAGGTGAATTTACATCTGTAATTGCCTCAGGCTGCCTCCCCAATTGGGATAATTACAAACATAATCTTTCCTCATAATTAAAGGAAGAAAATATTAATTCTTGCTATAACAAGTTTTTAAGGCATAAGAAACATAGCAAATGTTTCTTAAAACTCAAGCCATCAACTCCACAGCGAAAGGATACCCATTCTTTATTTCAAATTTCAAATTCATGTAAATTGTCCCTTTTTATTTTTATTAATAATAAATTGTTCACTTAGTTTTGATGAAGAGTTTCTACAATAGACAATATGTCTCAGGAATTTCAAAGGACCTCACAGCAAAACAATGTGGATAACAAATGTTTTAACAATATGTATTATTTCATTATTCTTTGAGAATTTGTATTCCTTTTGTAAAATCTCTGAAATTTTAAAAATTGAATCATACCAAACTTCTGACTAAAAATAATGATTTCATTATGAGCTCCTGTTTTCCACACAAAAAAAGATATAACCAGCTATTTTTAAATAATAATTATTCCCATTACTTCTAATGGGAAGAAAAGCCAATATAATTTTTCAATTAACAAGGCCCAAATATACATAAATTTTTATAGAGAGCTAGTTTGGCCTAGTTGCAAAGGCACCAGACTAGAAAGTGGGAGACTGTGAGTTCAAGTCTCACCTTAGTCATGAAAGCCAGTGGGGTGACTTTTAGCCAGTGAAGCCACTCATAGAGATTGTTGTGAGAAAAATAGGATATGTGTCTAATATTTCAGTTAAATGATAAATGATAAAGGTAGGCTATAAATAAATAAATAAACTTCTTTTAGTGCTGGAAAAGTTAACCACATTCCTATTGTCATTTCAACTAAGACTGTGACAAGATGGCTTGATAATACCTCTTGAGCTAAGACCACAAAAATCAGGGAGATTTGGAACCTATTGGCATCATTTTTCTTAATCCTGATTTGTCACCTCCTCCTTTCCTCAAGTCCTGAAAATAATGAGGGATATGTATCTTGCATACCAATCCTATTTAAATACGAGAAATTCTCTTCCATTTGTCAAAGAGAAAGGAGATTAATCACTTTATTTTAATCCCAAATACTTCTCTGCTAGGCATTTCCTAGATGGCAGGAAATGCCATTTCCACAATCTCAAGATTTTTCAGAGATAAAGCAACCACAGAACAAGAAGTGCTAGATTTGGGCATGCAGATTTCTGACAATTACAGCCAAATATTAGGAATATTTCTTATGTCTGCATTCGTACCATTCATTAATTTCTCATAGGGAAAAAAATATTTGGAATTAAAATTTGCTACTCTCATTCCTGATTCCTGTTCCTCTCCAATGATAGGCCTGATAAAACATCTTGATCCCGCTTATTGCAGGTCAAATTAAAATTAGTTTTGGATGATTCCCTGGCTTTGTTTACTTGCCCACCAACCATCACCTAAGGAAAATAAACCACCCATCACTTTCTCTAACCAACTGATGCCCAAACACAGGTCAACCACAGTACTTGTTAGCCCTTCATTGCTTAATTCTCTTTGTCTCAAAAAATACTGAAAATTAAAGTCCAGTGTGGCAGTGGAAAAGTGAAGGGCGTGATGGGAGAGAAAACTTTGTGATACCACCAGTGGTGGTGTTCAAATTTTTTTACTACCGGTTCTGTGGGCATGGCCTAGTGGGTGTGGCAGGGGAAGGATACTGTAAAATCTCCAGTCAGATGTGATATTTGCCAGTTTTCCGAACCACTCAACATTTCCGCCACTGGTTCTCCAGAACTGGTCAGAACCTGCTGAATACAACCTCTGGATACCAACCATTCTCTTTGTGCCCTAAGCAAATCTTATTTTTCTTCATGGTTAATTAAGGACTAGTCTATAATATATGGGCAAGATTAGAGAATCAAGATAGGTGAAGGGGAAGCTAAGGGTGAAGAAGGAGAGAATTCTTTACATGATGCTTGCAACCTCTCCCCTATGCTTGTCAATTACAAACATAGCTATATCACTCTCCCAACATGGGCCTAATGCTCCTTCAAAAGAGTGCTAAATTCTTAAGGTGTCATTGTAAGGTCAGACAAGACATACAGGAGGTCCCATTGATGCCTCAGTCAAAAGCTTTCAGTTTTTTCTGAAGCCCAAGCTAAGATGAACATGGATGGCATCATGCCCATAGCAATCTGAAATGCCCAAGAGAAGCTAGTCAGATTCCATGTCCTTGGAATGTGTCATCAGTTGAAGAAGCACTGGAGATTGTGATTACAGCCAAAAGTGTGATGTGAGAAGTGAAAAAAAATGTGACTTTCAAATTGGAACAGTGAAATAATGATTCCAGTTGTTTTTATTGTGGTCTAGGGAGAAGACAAGAGCAAAAAAAGAAAATTACCTAGGCACTTAGAGCCATGATTACAGGGCAGTGAGATAGACCTCTTCTATCTCCAAAATGGCTTTCAGCTAGCAGCCAATTATAGAAGTTTACAGCAAGTTTACAAAATAGATGATAATACTTACTTTGCCCCCTTTTTCCCTTCTCCTATAGCAGCTCTCTGCTGCCCTCTTTTGATGGCCTTAGTTCTGCCAAGAAATCAACAGGCTGTACTGAATTCAACTGCACACTTCAGTGGCAAGGATGAATGCATTTATCCAACTTGTTATGCTTCATGTTAACCATGTTGAGGTTTTCTATGTGTGTATGACTTGTCATTCTAACTAAGTCTGTTAATCGTCTGTGACTCAACATACTGTGCCTATTCAAAAAGTCCATTACAAAACCACAGAGAAGGTACAGGGTTAAGAAAGTCATTCATTTTGAGGATCTTACTCAGTGCAGGATTCCAAATGAAAGTATCAGAGACCCATGGCTGTCCAGTCTCAGCTTGATCCTATCCAATGAAGGGAAGTCCACAAAAGGTGTATGGAAAGGAGGGACAAAAATGCAGAGATGATGGCTGTGACTATAGCCCCATCTGTTTCATACGTGTACTGTACATGCAACATAGTAAAAAAAAGAAGAAAAAGAAATGAAATGAACTTCAATCATGCAATTGCCACCATTTTGACTTTTTAAAATTCCACCTTCCTCTTTCCCAAATGCCATTGCCTGGCTTTATCGATTCTGTAATGTTGAAGAACTTTTTATTCTTAGTTTTAACTAATGCTAGATAACTTGCAACTTGTCAGGTCATCTTTTGTCAATATTTACTTACTTAGAGAAATAAATAGAATGACTACCATCAAGTGAAAAAAAGAGAAAATAGTATGAGTGGTAGCAACTTCCAACTTCCTGCTGTCTTCCCCATTGATTTTGCTTGCAGGAAGCTGCTTTGTGGGAGCATCAGAAATCACAACCATGTCATTATGCAGTCATAAATTTATAAATACAGCTGATGTGGGGAAATTTCAATTGCACAGGAGTAATAGGTCCCATATTTTGTATACATTTTTTAAAATTAGCACATTTTGAGGTATCTTGATTCAAAGTATATTGCCCTATGATGCATCATTTTGGCGAATTCAAGTTTATAGACAGACATTTCAATGGTATATTGATTCTATCCAAATCTTCTTTCCTAAACCAAAATCCATCCATCATTCTGTCTCTTGCCCTCTAAAAGCAGGAGAACAGATCATGGCCTTTTTCTGTGTGACACCTTTACAGGTTTTTGAAGAGTGCTGTTATACCCACCATCATTTCATCATCAAGAATAGATATTTTTCAGTTCCTTGAAATTTTATTCATATCGTTCTAGTTCTCTGAACATTTTTTTACCCATTATCTAAACCCATTCCCATAAACTTACAACTTCATTCAAAATCTGTGATTTGAAAATTAAGTGTTGTAAATGCAGGCTAACATTCCATTTCCCATGTTTGCAGCCCTATTGAACTGCTAGATTATTGCCAATTTGCAATCAAGTAGCTGAAAATCAGGATATTTAATTATGAATTTCTAACAAAGCACTGTACATTTGCATTTCTACATTCACCCTCTTTCTCTAATGTATCAGTATCATTCTGGATTTTATATCTACAAGGGCAGAAGTCTAAGCTATTAGTTGTGATGACCTTCTGGAGTTATTAGCAAATATGCAGGAAATATAAATTTTGTGGTGTTCAAAGGGTTGAGAAGTGATGGACAGACAGGCAGCCCAGCACCTGTAACTCCCAATTCCTGAGAAAGGGAGGAAGAAAAGATTAAACAGATTAGCAGAGTTGGAAGGGACCTGTAGACCTCATCAAGTCAAATGCCCCCAAAACAGGAGACCCTACACCATTTCTAACAAATGGCAGTCCAATCTCTTCTTGAAAACCTCCAGGGATGAAGCTCCCACAACTTCCAAAGGCAAGTTGTTCCATTGGTTGACTGTTCCCACTGTCAAAACATTTCTCCTTACTTCTAGGTTGAATCTTTCCTTTGTTCAGTTTCCATCTATTATTCTTTGTCTGGCCTTTGGGTGCTTGGAAAATAGCTTGACCTGCTCCTCTCTGTGGCAGCCCCTCAAATACTGGAACAGTGCTATCATGTCTCCCCTGGTCCTTCTCTTTACTAAACTAGCCAAGCCCAGTTCCTGCAACCGTTCATTGTATGCTTTAGCCTCTAGTCCCCTAATCATCCTGATTTCTCTTCTCTGTACTTTTTCTAGAGTCTCAACATTTTTTTATAATGTGATCAACAAAACTGGATGCAGTACTCTAGGTGTGGTCTTATTAAGGCTTTATAGAGTGGTATTAGTACTTCCCTTGATCTTGACTGTATCCCTCTGTTAATGCAACTTAGGATTGCGTTAGCTTTTTTGGCTGCTGCTGCACACTGCTGGCTCATATTTAGCTGGTTGTCCACTAAGACTCCAAGATCCCTCTCATAATAAAGAGTCTATACCCAGCATGGTATGTCAGCTTTCTCAGTATACCAGAAAGGAAACAGATCAGTGAGCTATTTCTAATTTGTTATAAGCCTTCATTAACAGGATCTTACCAGACTGAAAGTACCAACCTCCCATGTTTCCTTTTCAGCCTGGGAGGAATTAGGGAGGACTCCTTCTGAGTTCTTTCTCTGCCTGTTATGTAGAAGTGTGTTGGACTCACTCTTATCTTATCATTCCCCAAGCAACATCTCTTCCTCTAGAGAAGGTCTTTCTCACATTCCATTATAATATCTGACAGGGAGAAGTGCAGGCCTTGGCATAAGAGTAGCTCCCCTGAAATTGGGAAGAGAACATGGCACTCAAGTTGCCCCTCGGAGCATCTGCTCATAAAAACGATATACTGGGACTTCCGGTTTGGGTCTCTTCAGTGACAAACCAAAATCTGCAATCGTGCGCGGTTTTGATCTATGCT
This sequence comes from Laticauda colubrina, assembly GCA_015471245.1. Taxonomy (NCBI): domain Eukaryota; kingdom Metazoa; phylum Chordata; class Lepidosauria; order Squamata; family Elapidae; genus Laticauda; species Laticauda colubrina. The sequence continues at coordinate 8,535,680 of BLBF01000051.1, forward strand.
CGCTGCTTTAACACCTCGATCCTTTGGATTCGGGGCTGAAGCCACCCCGTAGAGGTGGTGAAGAGGGGGGGAGATTGCTATCCGAGTGGAGGGGAGCCACATCTCTCCTCCTTGGCTGGTCTAAACTCCCTTCTCCAAAGGCGGTTATAGCGGTGGTCAGAAATAGCCACCTCAAAGAAGAACCCGACCAGATAAGATTGTGCAGGAGGAAGACAAAGAGGAAAGCAGGACAGACAGGGCTAAACAACAGAAAACATCTAAACAAGGTACCCTGAATCTAAAAGTACCTAGAAGGATACTTCTGAAAGAAGATCTTTAAGCGGTGAAGGAGAGAGACAAGGAGGTTAAAACTCCTTTTTTTACCTTTATATCGACAATTACAAATGGTATGGAAAGAAATGTATATTAATCTATTTTGACACTAATAGGCAACCATAAGATGAAATCTAAGTGTCAAAAGGAGAATAAATATCTTTTTCTTTGGTTATTTTAAAGCCCTAAAAAGGAGAAGAGTGGAGGCAAAAGGGTAGGACTGAAATAATGGAAAAATGGAGTGCCACCTGGAAAAAGAAAGAGGATTAACAGTGAAACTTTGAAAAGATTCCTGAAGATACATTGTAACTGAAATCTTATTAAAAGATACAGTAACCCAGGGGTCCCCAACCACCGGACCCCAGTTTGCCTGGCAGACAAGACACATATAAAGATTGAACTATGCACCCTGACTAAAGTACTGACAGCCAACGGCTTCCACAAAAACAGAATCACTAGCTTGATCCACAAAAACACACTAAAACATAATAGAGACCTAGAAGATCAACAGACCTATGGAACAGCTGTCCTGCCCTACATAAGAGGTACTACAGACAAAATCAGTAAAATACTACACAGGCATCACATCAAGACTGCCTTCAAAACAGACAAAAAAATAGCAGCCATTCTTAAAAACCCCAAAGACAAAATTGACCTGGAAAACCAAGGCATATACGAAGTTCCCTGTGCATCATGCTCAGCCACATACATTGGACAGATCAATAGAAGAATAAGTACCCGCCTGGATGAACACAAAAATGCAGTAAAAAAGCTGGAACACACCTCCTCACTAGTCCAACACATGAAAACCACAGGTCACAACATCAACTTCAATGGCACCAAAACCCTAGCCACTATAGAAAACCCCAGCCACAGAATCATCAGAGAAGCCATAGAGATTGAAAAAAGACCTGAAAGCATGAATAGAAGAGATGATTC
>BLBF01000051.1:8541930-8582590 GCA_015471245.1 Laticauda colubrina
ATATATATATATATTGTTTTTGTTATGTTTTTAGAATTGTTCTTTTTACATTTTCAAGGGGAAGTACCAAGCAGAGTCTGAATGATGAGATCTACATGATATAAAATAGATATTAGAAATTTGAATGTTATAATTTTAGAATGCACAAATTCAATGTTTAATGAGATTTCATATGATAATAACAATAAAGGCCCTGTCACACTGCCCAACGGATGCAAAACATTAGTAAAAAGGACACAACGGACGAGAAAAATGTTCCATCCGTTGTTATCAGCTCTCAGAAGGGGCAAATATTTGCATAACTGGAGCGGATAACACGGAAAGGAATGGACACGGGGAGGACGCAGGGCGGATGGAAAGCAGATGCGGAACGGAAGCCCAGCGGATGGGAGCGGATGGGAGCAGATGGCACATCCGCTAGGCTTCCGGGGGACCTCAGCAAAGCGGACACGGAACGGATACAGCGGATGCAGAACGGACGCTGAGTGGATGAAGCGGATGCAGAGTGGAAGCCTAGCGGATGCACAGTGGAAGCCTAATGGATGCCTAGTGTTAATTGTGCATACGGGGAGGATGCATTGCGTAAGCCCCGCGGATATAAGGGAAGCAGCTCGGAAGCAGGTCACCATTCAGAGGAAAGACCTGCTGCCGGACGGATTGACAGCCTTGCCTGCCCTGCCTGCATGCCTGCCTGCAAGCCTTGCTGCCAGCCTTGCTGCCAGCCTCCCTGCCAGCTTGCTGTCTGCCTGCCTGCCAGCCTTGCTGCCTGCCTCCCTGCCAGCCTTGCTGCCTGCCTGCCTGCCAGCCTTGCTGCCTGCCAGTCTGCCTGCCAGCCTTGCTGCCTGCCTTCCTGCCAGCCTTGGTTCATGTCTGCCTGCCAACCTTGGTGCCTGCCTTCCTGCCAGCCTTCCTGCCAGCCTTCCTGCCAGCCTTCCTGCCAGCCTTCCTGCCAGCCTTCCTGCCAGCCTTCCTGCCAGCCTTGGTGCCTGCCTGCCTGCCAGCCTTCCTGCCAGCCTTGCTGTCTGCCTGCCTGCCAGCCTTGCTGCCTGCCTGCCTGCCAGCCTTAGTGTTTGCCTCCCTGCCAGCCTCCCTGCCAGCCTTGGTGCCTATCTCCCTGCCAGCCTCCCTGCCGGCCTTGCTGCCAGCCTCCCTGCCAGCCTTGCTGTCTGCCTGCCTGCCAGCCTTGGTGCATGCCTGCCTGCCAGCCTTGGTGCCTGCCTCCCTGCCATCCTTCCTGCCAGCCTTGGTTCCTGCCAGCCTCCCTGCCAGCCAGCAACCCCACAACCATGCAGAAGCACACCAAGCCTCAGCCATCTGCTGCCAGCCCTTGCAAGAAGGACAGGGCTACCATCCCGCCCCTGGCCCTCACTCTGATTCTGCTGGAGCTTCTGCAGCACGCGCTCACTCTTCTGGGGCTGGGGCTTCTGATGCTTCTGCTTCTGGAGGAGCTGATGAGAAGCACTCCAGCACCAGCCACCTCCACAGCACCTGGACCCTTCACCCCTGAGACTGACCGACCAAGAGGAGTGCCAGAGACTCATTTTTGTTTAATAGCTTGTTGTTAATAAAGTCTATTTTTGATTCACACACTTGCTTCATTTCTTTTTTTTAATAAAGTCTTGCTGGAAACTTTTAGAAATGGTTTAAGCCTTTGCATGCTTGAGGGATGGGTTAAGATACGAGTGGGATGGGTTGAGATAGCAGTGGGATGGGCAGGGATACCTTTGGGATGGGTAATAGCTGTGGGATAGATAAACCTCCAGTGCAAGCATAGTGGGACTGTATGGTCCACCCTCCCAGGTGCCACACCTATGGCCCTTTATTATCAATAACAATGTAATCAATCATCCACACATGTCAACATAAACACAACTCTTTATTAAATGCCCTGTTCATTGTAGGCCCACCCAACATACATGGCACAATCTCATCCATGTGATGAGACAGCCTCAAGGAAGCATCCATTAAGCATCTACCATCCTGTCTTGCCACTCCACTGCTCCAGCTGGGGAGTTGCACCAGTGTTTCAGGAGGTTGCGCTGCTTCTTCCCTTCAAGTGAGGCTCTGTTGGGGCCTTGCACATCCTCAGTGTCTATCAGGTTTCGCCCTTGCCTCCATTCCCCAGGCTCCATGTCCCCATTGCCTTGCTGGAGGTCCACAAGCCTGTTCTGCAAGACTGGGTAGCGGGTGCGCATGAGATTGTGCAGGATGCAGCAAGCTTCTACAATCCTCCTCACGGTCTCTGGGCGATGCTGCATGTTGGTGAGAAGTACCTGGAACCTGTTGGCCAGGATGCCAAAGGCGTTCTCCACCACCCGCCTTGCCCTGGACAGCCTCTAGCTGAAGATCCTCTCTTCACTGGTGAGATATATGGAGGTGTAGGGCTTCATGAGGTAGGTTGTGAGGGAGAAGGCGTCATCCCCCATGATGAAGTAGGGCACATCTTGCATGTCGTTGGGCAGGGGGTCTGGATCTGGGAAGCCCACGATGAGATTGCGTTCCAGCCCACCCTTGAGGTCACTTGCATTGTATACCTGGGCATCTGAAGATGAGCCGTTGCCTGAAGCATCGATGTACATGAACTTGTAGTCAGCATCAACCATGGCAAAGAGGATGATGCTGAAGAAGCCCTTGTAGTTGTGATAAGAGGACCCTGAGTTGGCTGGCGCTTTGCAGGCCACATGCTTGCCATCGATGGCTCCAACGGTGTGGGGGAAGTTCCACCTATGATACCACTGCTCTGCAACTTTCTTCCATCCTTCTTCATTGGAGGGGCACTGGAGGAGCTCCTCCTTGTATTCTTCGATTATGGCCTGCACCACTTCTCTGACCACAATGCTGATGGTGTTGTGTGGCACCCTCCAGCCGTACTGCATGCTCCTGTAGGTGGTCCCTGAGGCCAGGTGGCGCAGAGTGAGTGCCACCTTCAGCCCAGGGTCCAGGCTGGGCCAGAAGTTGGTGTTTGCCTTGGTCAGCCTGGGTGTCAGCCGCTGCACAACTTCGTCAAACATGGCTGGAGGCATCCTCATGAAGTTTTGGAATGCACGAGTATCTTCGTTCCTGAGCTCCACCATCAGCTTGTTGTACAGTCCACCCTCTGCTCTTCTGGCCAACCATCTTCGTACCCAGACGCTTCTTGGCCGCCTCTTTTTCTTCCCGTAGTAGAGTTCACAGAGCCTGTAGATGGCTTCACACTGTTGCAGAAGGATGGTGGCTGCCAAAAGGACTTTGTTACGATCCACGATGGACATGACTGGATGCTGTGGAAGAGGAAGAGTCAGATGAAGGCTGCAGAGGTCTGCACCGCAGGGCTGCTGTTCTGAAAGTGAGATCCAGATGAGTTGCTCCCCCTTTTTATAGGCAGTATAGGTGTCCTTTTGCATCCTCTAGGCATCCTCTAGGCATCTTCTAGACATCCTTAATATCCGAGATAGGTCCCCTCTGCGAAGGTTTTTTCCGTTTTAAATGCTTTGTTTCCGTGCTGCATCTGCTAGGCATCCGTTCTGCATCCATTCCACGTCCGTTCTGCTTCCTCCCTGCGTACGAGCGGATGCGAGTTGCGCGGATGCGGAATGGATGCCTAGCGGATATAGCGGATGTGTAACCGATGCAGAACGGATGCCTAGCGGATACGTAGCGGATGCAGAATGGACGAATTGGATACATTTTTCGCGCAAAAGTTTTTAGCAGCTCAAAACTTTCTGAGCGGATGAAACATCCATAAATGGATGCTGGACGGATAGAGAGGAAGCAAAACATATGTAATGAGTACAGAACGGATACATCACGTTAACCAATGGATGGCAAGCTTTTTTGTCCATTTTACATCCTCTTTGCATCAGTTGGTGCAGTGTGACAGGGGCTTAAGATTTAAAGGTGTTGCACTTTGATTGGCAATCATAGGACGAATTTTGCTTGTTAAGAATGTTGGAAGAGAACATATGAAATTGTAAACAAGATAGACGAAAATATAAGTACAATGAATAAAAATATATAGAAATTTAGGTAAAAGAAATATAACTGAATAAGAAGAAAATGAGATGACCATTAAAAGAAAATTAAGAGAAGTAAAGGGAGAAATAGTGAGAAGTTGGAAACAGAGTAATAAGATATGAAGTTGAATACATGATGAATATGCATATAAAATTGTGTCTGTTAAAGTTTGTTAAAACTCAATAAAACTTTATTAAAAAAATAAAAACAATACACTGGATAGGCTGCTTTAGCCACAGTTTCAAGGAAGCTCAGTTGTTTCAGAGGAGCAAAAAACTCCCAACCCAAATACAAGGATGGAAATGTTGGCTGCCTCCCGCCCCCCCCTCCTTGCTGGGGTGGGCATGTATGTGCACCCAGTAGCATGTATGCTGATATGCCAGCCCTGCTGCCTGATATGCCATTTGAAGCCAATTGGCTTTCTCAAGAATGAATGATGCCAGTACATTTCCCTTTTTTCTCAAGTTCTTTTCAGATATGGGGAGTTCAAATAACATCACCCACAGCTAGCTGATTGCCATGATGGAGGGTGGCATTTTAGGCTTCTGCAGCAGAATGGAACAGGCCACATAAACTAAAAAAGACATTCTGCAATTATCACTTCCCATCTGAATTGGGGGGGGGGATGTCACAACACCATAGAGTTTCAGGCTCCCTGTTGTAGAGTATTTGCTATTCTCCCCCATCCCACCCCCCACTGCAAGATCTGCAAATTTAAGAAGCATTATTTCCATCTATTCATCCAAGTATTAATAAAAATAAAAAGAATACCCAGAAGTGATTCTTGAGTCGCTGCATAGATACTTCTCTCTAATTTGATGAACAATTGAGGATAGTTTGAGCCTGCTATGTATATATTTAATTGTGTGCTATCCAGCCCATACTTAATTAGCTTGCTAAACAAAGCCGCCACATGATACTATGTCAAATGCTGTGCTAACATCAAGATATATTTTATCTATGGATAATATATTCTCACCTTGTAAATTCCCACCTTGTAATTTTAAAAATGAAGCTAATCTTCCAAGATTGGTTTTTGATTAATCTATGCCAATTTGTGATAAATACCATATCATTTTCAAGATGCTTTCAGGAGCATTTCTTTACGATCTGCTTTAGAATTTTCCCAAATATCACTGCCAAACTGATTGGCGTGTTGTTTGCAGGATTTCATCTTTTCCCTTTTTAAAGGAAAGGGTTCTTCTCTAGTACAGATGGTCCTTGACATATGATGACAATTGAGCCTAGAATTACAGTCATTAGTTATGCTGGTCATTAAGCTAATCATCACACAACCAACCCTTTTTTTTACATTTTTTTGTGGCAGTCATTTAAGCAAACATGGGATTTATTAAATAAGCATGGCAGTCATAAAGCAAACCTAGAAAATGTAGTGGTTATAAAGTGAATGTGGTGGTCATTAAGTGGATGCCATTAAGCAAATCTAGTGTTTGGATACACACACACACACATACACACAGACACTGCTGGAAACCAGAAGCAGACATTGGTTTCTGTCAAAAAAAATATTATAGATTGCAGTCACATGATTGTGGAACAATGCAAACCAAGTGCCAAGCATAAAAACACAATCATATGACCACAGGGGGAACCCAGACATCATAACTTTCTGTTCATGTCGTAAATACCTTTTTTAAAATTCCATTTCAATTTCAAACGTTTGCTAATCGTCAGTAAGTGAGGATTACCTGTATTTTACATTTTGTATTCATTTTGTATTTGTCCATTGTTTAGAATTTCTTAGAGATATTTAGGTGTTTGGTCCTAGTTTCTTCAGATGCAATTTATCTGATCCTAAAAATTTAAACTCAAAGTTAATTGTTATTCTACCAAACAAACCAATCTTGACCTTTGAGCCTACCTCGTTCTTCCTGCTCCCCATAATTTCCTGGTAGAGTGCATTCTTTTATGTTGTTGTTGTAACTTAAGAGACCTGCTTTTGCTATGACTGGTTGCCATTTGGTTTTCTTTGATATGCTGATTCTTCTCCTTTTTTCTTCTATTTTGATCATATTTGAAGCAGCTTTTTCCATCTTCTTAGCATCCTTTACCCAATTCAGCTCACTTTCACCTTTTGCTCTCTTGAAACCCACTCTATATTTCCAGGCTGTTTGTCTGATGTTTTTTCAGCAATTCTTAGCAACTCTTTTCATTTCCTCTGCTTGGAGTTGTTTGTTTGTTTCATTTCATTTTCAGGTTTTCCCTTATGTGTAAAAACTTTGTCTTCTTCTGCTGTCCTCCTTTTCTTTCCTCATGGGAATTGTTTTCAATTGTGCTTTTAGCACTTTTTAAAAAAGAATTCCAACCTATCATCAGTTTCTTTTTCCATTAGCTTCTCTAGACATGTAGACCTACTTAGCAGTTGCTGTCCTGAGTTTATTAAAATCCACATTTCTTACATCCAAACAATATGTTTAACTATATTTAATTTCAGTTTCCCTGAAAAACAAGAATTCCAACATTATATGCACATTTTTCTTCCTCAACTAAGTCTTTCATATGGATTAGTATCAGATCCTTCAGATAACTTAGTCCTTAAACCCAGAAATCCATTGGTTTTTTTCCTGTTGATACCATTTTCATGGCTAATCACTGACTTACAGTATTTTTCTTTCTCTTTTGGGTCTTTTTTTCAATGGACTATAAGATGAGCAAACATGCTGCATGACCGGCCTAACTCTTGAGTTTCCTTTCAAGATTTTCAATGTTTTTATATGACTGCATCTATTCATTGCTGTATTCTTTGTATATTAGGAGACAGTTATAATTATCAGCGGTGATGATAGTTTCTTGAAACTTGCTTTGTCACATTTCTTATACTTATACCTCACAGCACATTTCATAAACATGCCTGTTTCAGTTTTTCATTGTTAGAAACCCCAATTACCATAGTCATGGGTTCCTTTATATTACTTGGATCCTAGTTGCATCATCTCAGTGCTTTAGAGGTCAGTTGTTCTATCTTCCATTCTGCCCTATTTCTTCTTCTTCCCCCAAATCTCATGTTTTCCAACACCAAAGACCTGAGCACTATTTCTGGTTTCCAATGGTATAAAATACCTTTTGCATACCTTGCTTCTGGTATTACTCTCCTCTATCAGTCATGCTCAATTTGAATGTCTTGCTTTCATTGCCAATTTCTGCTGTAAAGCTTTCTTTTTAAAAAATTATAAATTATTTCCTGGTATCAGATGAAACATGGTTGTTCGCTGCTACAAAAGTCTTCTGACTTTTCCTTTAGAGACTGTTATGAGCTTCCCTTTTTGCCACAAATATATGCTAGATTATTTTCAGTCAGAAAGACGAATATGCTACAAGCACTTCTGATTACAATTGCAGACTACTCTTCCCTTTTTTGTTTCTTGGGCGCTGCCAATAGGAAAGGTTTGGGGTTTGTTTTTGTTTTTACTTTTTTCCTTCTCAAAATCTGCATATTAAATATTTTGTATAACCACAATCATTGGCAGCATTTATTTGCAAGGCAGTTTTAATCCAATTTTGGATTATCTTGGACCAAATGAAAACTTAGACTGGTGTTTCTCAACTTTGGCTTCTTTAAGAAGTATGGATTTCCCAGAATTCTCCAGTCAGCATTGCCTGGCTGGGATATTCCAAGAATTGAAATTCACACATATTAAAGTTTTTAAGGTTGAGAAATACTGGATTAGGGCTTATTCACAGTCACTTTATTACATATTCCTATGCAAGTACACCCAGTCTCACTGTGTCCAATAAGGTCTCTAGTATTCCTTCAAATCTGGAACAACTGATGTCAAATTTCTTGCATAGTTAGCTGGGGACAAAGCTAACTATGAAGGTGAATGTCGTGGAGCTACACCTGGAAGACATATATCTGTCACAGTTATTAGGATATGAGAACAATTCCTTAGTCAAGTAATACACAGTCCTAATCAATATAAATAAGGAAATTGATTTTGCTATTATGGTATTTTTATCTCTACATGATGGAATAAGGAAAAGTGGTATTTTCCAATATATAGTATTGTTGTACCTATACTGTTACTCTACACCATTCATTCATTTATTTGCTTTTATTTTACTTTCTGTCATTATAACCTATTCCTATATAGGTATACCCAGAGTCCACTGAGTTTCAGTAAGGCTTAATTTCAAATACACAGATAGTAATCCTTTGGAGACTAAAATCCATAGGTTGCAATCCTAATCTCAGAAGCAAATCCCATTTAATTTAGTGAGTCTTACTTTTGATTAGATTTCCCAGAAGGATATGCATATGACTTAGAAATCAGCTTTTAAACATATTTTATTCTGGCTCTGATCTATCTCATTTTTTGGGTGAAGCTTATTTTGTTATTAATCACAGTTTTGATAAATCCCAAATATCAGCCTTTCATTGCACAAGCAGACTCTTTTTAATTTACATAAATTGTCCACTAGAGAGCAGCAAAATCCCAAGAAAAGCAGAGAAAAGATTTTATGTGAGTGCTTATGTGTGTGTGCTTATGTGTGCTGAAATGTTCATTTGGAATCACTCTGGAAACAAGCTGTCGAATTGCATCTGTCTTACCAGAAAAATTCAAAATTCATCAGATCTTTATTCTGTTGTTACTTACAATCTTAAAATATGAACAATCAAATAATTTTATCCTTAATGAAGATGTGTAGATTCCCCTTCCTACCTCCCCAAACGACATTCATAACATGTCAGAGAAGAACAACATAACAGCAGCAGTTGGCAATTGGCCAGATGAATATTTGGGATCATAGCAAAAACGAACTTGTATTTAATTTACATTTAGATATAATTTACATTTGTTTTAATAATTCTCACATATTTAATAATTCTCCATTATGAATTACACTCAGGTGGTAACTTTTGGAATAACATCCAAAGCTTTCAGGAACCATTTACTACCATATATATTGCCAACCATCCCTGTCATTCTCAGCCACTTATATAAGGGTATAAGTATATATAACTGGAATTTGGGGGATCGTGGTTTACATTCATTTTCGGCTTATGTTTGTATTCTTTTTATCTAGCAAAGGCCAAGCAATTCCTACAAAAAAGTACAAGGAATGGATTGTGAAGATGGCAGAATGAACAGAAATGTCAAAACTAGCCTGTATGATCAGGGACAAAACAAGATGTACTTTTTTTAAAAGACTGGAAAACTTTTATGTATTTTTGCTAAAAATGGGGGTGGGGGAGTGAAATGGTGATTTCTGGATTTGATGATTGAAAAATAATTGAATATAAAGTTGAGTGGATTACTGTGATGTTTAAGAGGGAGGAAGGATAAGTTTGTTTTTGACTGCTGTAAGCAAAGTTTGATATTGCTTCTTTGGGTTTTTTTCTTTGATTTGTTCTCAGCACATTTTCTCTTTTTCTCTTTTCTTTACATATTTCTGAATTTGTCTTTTATCTACGTGAAATTCTAAAAAACATATTAAAAAAGAGAGAGAGAGAACTCCCAGTTGTTTCAGCAGACACCAGTTGGTACTTGCTTATCTCTCTTAGAGTTTCTACTCTTAAAATGTATCTTCATTCACCCCAGATTTCTCATTATGAATGGCAAAGACACAATAAACCAATAAGCTATTTTTCTGGTTTCTTCCAAATCTTATTCAGATCAGAAAGCAGCCTCTGAGATCTCCACCCAGCAAGGGTCAGAGGCTCAGCATAGTGTTGGTGCCTTGTATAGCTGAGGCTCACTAGGGCTTGCCAGCAGCAGTGATTCCCTGAGGAAAGGCATACCTAGTTTCAGTAGTGTAAACAAGGTGGGTGATTAGCTGACTCCAACCAGTGCTTAGCAAATGCTTTTCCCCTCAAGCTGCCCTCTGCAGCTCTACAGTTGGAGAACTTGCCAGCTCACCCATGAAGCAGGAGTGTCAGGCTGAGACTTATAACTGTATTAATATTTCCAAAAGGGGTCCAGATGATGACAGGCAGGCAACTATCCAAAGCCCTGGAATATCCATAGCTAATTTTGAAAGTATTTTCCCCACCCTATAAGCCAAGATAACTCCAAGAAAGAAAGAAGCAACCATAGCCCATGGTTAACTTTGCCTGGATGTGGGTGATGAAACTTTTATCCATTGTAGCTTGTTCCAGAGTTTCTTACTTAATGGATTTGTTGCATCCTTAATGGATTTGTTCAGGGAAAAAAATATGCTTGTCAGTTGCACCATGGTTGAGTTTCCAAGGCAAACAAGCCACTTTGCACCTTGGTGCAATGTACTGTAGACAACCAGACCTATTTTGAAAGAGGGAATTCACAGATTCTTTGGCCTGAAAAGTTATTTCCACAATAGTTCCCTCTTTGGTTATGCTCCCTTTCATTCACACTTTGGTGCTTTCTTTTTTTGCCATAGGTGGTTTTATCCAAGGGACCTGAAATTATGCAAATACTAGCTTAAGCTGGCAACCAATTAACTTTTGAATCATTTAGGAACTCCTGTGCCCTTAGATAAATGTTTTGCCAGTTCAACCCATTTTATTGCTTGCTAATAAACCCAGGAGGGGATACACTAATTATAAAAGCCTATGCACTAGTCTTGCCCAAATTTGCACCTCTAGATTTATTACATTTGAATGGCCATGATCACCAGCAAGCACAGATTAGCTTTGCTGGTTGGAGATTATGGGAGCTGTAGTACCAATCCATTTGGGAAAGTCATCGCTGCATATTTATTTAAGGAGAAAGTCCTGCTGAACTCAGTAAGCTGTACTTCTGATAGACATGTATAGGATTGTATTGTTAATTAATCCTCAAAATAGCCTCCCTGAAATTGCTTCAAAGTTAGTCTTTGCTCCTGCAGGGAATGAAGCTTTAATTACTGGTTTTGAATAATTTTTCCCCTTCCCTTTTTTCCTCTCCCTTTCTTGTATAACAACCACTGACATTTAACTATATATGCCTTTTAAAGCATGTGTGTGTATACATATTAAGCTTCTGAAATGTGAAAACGCTGAACAAAGAGCAAATAAGAACATCTGCTCTGAATATTCAGTGCTTAATTTCTAGAAGACAAGTGGCAGAGCTATCTGGAAGTTATATTCTCCTGTCTGTAAATTGTTTTATCTTTGATTCCCCAGAAACATTACTGAAATTCAGCCGTTCTGCTGCTTTTCACACCATATTTGTTTAAAGTATTAGGAAAAAAAGTCCATGCAGGGTGGTTCAACCATAGGCATGATAAAACACCTGTCATAGTGATCACATAAGAGGGCAGCAAATTGATAGGTTTTCATTTATTATATGGTATATGTGAAGGGATTTTCTTTCTAATATTCCAGCTCACAATTGCACTGCTGCTGTAATTTCCCACTGTATGGCAAGCCACATCACCATTAGATCTCATGGGAAAAAATTGAAAGAGTTCTATCAAACATTCTTTGGAATGTAGTGAAGACACTAGGAATTGCAGAACATTTTGTGATGCTCTCCCACAATGGACTGCCAAAAAAACCTTTGATCATCCTTGAGGGAAGGATGCAGTCAGTAATCAAATATACAGAAGGCAAAATGATAAAATTGTTCCTGCCAGATTATTTCTCCTTATTTCAGAGAAGCCGTGGACATTTCCAAACAAAGAACTAGATAACTATCCACTACAGATGTGTGGACTTCAATTCCCATACTGGCTGGGAAATTCTGAGAGTTGAAGTACACACATCTTTACATTGCTGAGATTAAGAGAGGAGGTATAATTTGCAAGATAACGAGATGCCTTCTGATCAAAGCCTCATTATTGTCTCACAGATTCTGAAATACAAAATATTCCCAATATACTAGTGGGTTCTTTATAAGTTCAGAGGTTTCCCTAGAAATAAAGGCGTCTGAGGCTTGCAGTTAACTTTACAATGTAGCATTCCATCTTCCCTTTTCATTTCTTTAATTAAAAGAAATGAACTATATATGGGGAGGGGTGGAGAAGGAAGCTTGGAGGGTACGAAAGGAGGTGAATACAATGTAGTACATCCACATTGCCTATAAATTTCTTTCAATCAGTTGCTTGAAACACTATTGGCCATCTCAGCATATGAAGTTATGAAAAGGGGAAAGCTCCATCAGAAACACATCAAGCTAAGGGCTGACCCACACCTCTGCTATTTGATATGTTCCTGTTCTTTTTACCATCATCCTATATTGAAAAAAAAGTTTGCAGCTGTGCATTTTTTTAAAAAAAATACAATAGTATGGGTTTCTTTTATTATGGCCCTTTAATTTGGCATTGCTTTTAGTATTCCTGTGAAAGAAAAATAAATTAAATATTGTTATTCCTCTCATTCTTAAAGTTGACTCCCATTGGCAGGGCAGACAAGGGCATCTAAATCATTTGGGAAGCAAAAACAAAAAACAAAAAAAACCTCAGATTCAAGGATGTCTACAGAAGATGATCAAGTTGAATGCAACTGGGAAAAAAAAGTAATGGATCTTCAATGGCATATCTGCAACTGCCTTGACTTTTTTGATCACTGCCATTGCCATCATCATACTGCAGATGACAATGCTCTGGTCATAGCTTCCCAAACCCACCATTCTGTACACAGCATTTGTCAGTATCCTAAATTCTTGACTTTACTTGAGCCAAGATTCATTCTTGAAACCTGTTTTCAATTATTCAACTAAGGTGGTGCTTTACAAATAATTTATTATATTTGTTATTTGTTTTTACACCCCAATTTACTCTTAAAAAGAGCATTTAACTACACCATATCATTAATTTATTAGTAAAAAAGCTACCTTTTATTGAGGTTTTATTTCACCTCAATAAAAGGTGAATTCTAATAATAGTAACTGGAACAAAACTTTGAAGGCTAATTTGAAAATACTGCTGCATTGGAGGGACTGCAAATAGAGGACATACTTGTCTATAAGGTTCCCCCCCCCCCCAAGTGTAGTTCAACCAGATAGTCCTTCAGCCTGCGAGTTTTCCCCAAACCACCATCTCCTAGTGAATTGTGTAGTGTAGTCTTCCCCTTCTAAATCAGAAGCATTGACTTCTTGCTGGAAGATGTTGATGCAATACTGAGCAGAATTGTCCTCTATTTCTAGCATGAGGCTGATTTTAACAGACCAAGCATTTATGTGCTTGTTCTACAGTTTCAATTTTTTTTAGTCCAGTTACATCTATGTAGCTAGTTCCCCTAGTGTCTATAGATATTCTCAATCAGGTCATAGTTGCCCCAAAGATCCTTTTTCCAAAAGGGAAATGGTCTTCCTTGATTTTTCCCCCCTTTGAAAACATTTTGCTTCTCAGCCAAGAAGCTTCTTCACTTCTGCTTTTTGGAAAAGGCATCTTTAGGGTAGCTTCTGCACTGTGAGGATGTTCGGAAATGAAACTATAATTCCCAATTTTTATAAAGATTCTGAGAGTTGTCGATTCAATAGATATGACAGGTGAAAATTTGGGGCAATTCATATTTTCGGCAAAAATCAGGCAGCATTGTTAAGCTATTTGCTAGGGATAAAAATATTGGTTCTGCCAAGATACATAATACAATAAAGCCCCATTGACACTTCATTGTCCTATATAGTAATGATGCAATGTGAATATAACTGTTGTGCATATTGGCAGGACCAGCATTTTTTCCTCTTCATTTGGAGAAAGTTTGGTTTCAAATGGTGTGAAGTCTATCTTAGCATTTATGCCAAAACTGTATTTTCTGTTCCAGATTAGCAACACAAACAAACAAACCCAGTATTATCAATTATCAGGCACCATAACCAAGAGGTTGAAAATTGTCCAATAAGTTCAAGTTTCCCCCTCATAGGATCACAGCCTGAATGGGCCAGATTGGCTTCTCATGTTCTGATCTAAAAAAATAATTACCAGCTCCTTACCCTCTAATTTATCCATTTCAGTTTGCTTCAACTAACAAAATTAGATGTCAGACTCTTGAATTTTTTTGGTCATCACCAACTGATCCTTTGGCATCACATCTACCTATGCAAAGCCAAGGGAGCTTTAAAATCTTGCTCTCAAAGCTGTTCAACAGGTGAATGAGTTTGTGATGAAATATTGCACCAGCTAATATCACTTGCTACCATTTCCAAGTTTCCTCTAGGGATCTTGCAGGGGAAAGGGTATCAGGTGTACTATAGGCCAGTTACTTCAGCTAAAAATGGCAGAGAAAGATTCGTACATTGTTTCTGCTACCATTCTAAGATAAAATTAAAACTTTAAGACAAATAAACAAACCTGCCAGATGATATTTGCTAGCAAGCTGAAGAGATTCTTGTCAAGGTCAGGCTGATTTTTTTCAAATGCAACCTTCTTCTCTGCAAGCTTATTTTTAATTTTCTTTATAATATTTTATCATGCTAATATTTTTTGTGCTTAGTCTTGAACTTTCAAGAGAGGGGCTAGGTTGTGCTATGGTTATGCAACCACGGGATGTTGAACAAGCCACAGATGGATACATTCCAATATCATGCAAAGGCATCACTCATATTAAACCACAGTGGCTGGACTCTCATGTTACAGTGAGATGAAGCCAAGCAAGCCAAATTATGGTTTTGTGCAGGGATGTCAACTCTGATGCTGATAAAATCAGCTACCAAATAAAACCTTAAAAACCAACTATTTTAATATCAGGAGATGATTTTCCCACGATGCCTCCTTTGGACTGGGCTATGACTGTAGGCCTTTCGGGGGGGGATGAGTTTTCTTCCATCCCAAGGAAATGTTGGAGGGAGGATGTATAAAGTGGCTTGGACTCTTATGATCAGAATCATTTTCTACCACCTGAACAGAATTGAGACTAAATTAAATTTAGTTTATTTATCTATTTATCAAATTAATAGGGCCACCCATCTCACAAGAAGTGACTCTGTATACAGCAAAAATGAATAAAATAAACACGTAAAATACAGTCACATTTAAAAAGCTTTTTTTTAAAAGACACATACATGCATACACACACACACATATATAAGAAATTCAATCAGCCATGGAGCTAGCCAACTCAAGATTTCATAGGTCTTTGCGATTTCCAGGCTTCAGTGCCTGGAAGTACATGTCATTCTCAAGTGCAGAGTAGAAGCCAACTAAACAAGGTTGAAATGGATCCAGCTTGGGATCCAGCATGGGGTTTCAATCAAAAACAAGTCATCAATGCATCTCTCTGGGAGAGATGCTGACTACTTCTCCTTTCTCAGCTCTCTTCCTTCTTCTGGGCAGAGCAAGGAAGAGGCAGAGCAAGGCAGAGGGAATTCAGAGGAAGATCCAGGCCCACCCCCTCTTCATCCTAGGCCACACAGGGAGGAATGGAGAAGGGAGCAGTGTGAGTTGCATGGCTTATGAGGGAGGAAAGGACCCTGATTCCCTTCATTAGCTGCATCTGGGAACACTGTTTAAAAAGGGAGTTTGCACACAGCAACTTGTGGGAAGCAAATCATGAGTTATCTTTTATGATCCAGGCTTATCTGGATTCCTGGCATCTTCCCAACTGTGTGTGTTTTGCTGGCCTTTCAAGTCTGCAATTCCTTCTCCTGCCCTGTCAAGTTAATTACTGCAGCATGGTTTGTGTGGATTTTTATTTACAGTTTGTATGCACTTTGTTTTTGGACTGAATTTCCTTCATTTAAAGACTGTTCCTGGGAGAGTTTTTTCTCCAGCTGAAGGTAATTGAACATTGGGGGCAAAGTTGGAGGTATTAAAGGGACTTTTCTTACTTATATGATTGTGTTGTCTTTGTGCCACACCATGAGTCATCACACAGACGATCAGCTGGGACTCAGGAGGCAGAGAATAGATGGGGTTGGGGCCAGTCAGAGCTGGTATTTGCATGTTCCCGAACTATTCAAAATTTCTGCTACCAGAAATGGTAGCAGAACTGGTCAGAACTTGCTGAATACCACCTCTGAGACAGATGCAAGATAAAGAGAGAGTAGAAAGATCTACACATGTAAAGGCACACATATACATGACATTGCTTTGTGTCTGTGTTATCTTCCATACTTGGGAGATAATACGGACCCCACCTATAGCTGCTGCTATTAAAGAAGTTATAAAGCATTCCAAAAGTCATACTTGGCATGTTTTTTTTCCTTTTGTTTTTATCCTTTCCAACCCAACAAGAGATTAGATGAAGGAGTTCAGGCTTATGATTTACAGGCCTATTATCTGAACAATATTCTAAAAACCAAATAATAGGTGATCAAATTTAGGATTTGACTTACAAAAGAGACTGTTTCAAATTGGATGAAAAAAAAATCATAAAAAGGATTATTTGAATGAATAAAGAGATTGTTCTGGATGAAAGGAAAGAAATACAAAGTTGGTTTATTTGACCAGAGTAAAAATGAGTCATGCTGTCATTTTGCATGGTTCTCATTGGAAATTGATATCTGAACTGGAAAAATGTGACATTTTGGATTTGTTTATATTTAATATTGTACTGAAACTCCCCACCACCATAATTATTTTATGTATCTTAATTTGATAGCATAAAAACTATTTCAGTATTTTTTGCTTAAATAAGTTTTGTGAAGTTGTGTTTTGTAAAGGAGAAAGCATCATTCTTTGTTATGTTTAAAATTTATATGAAGGCACTGGGATTATTTTATATTTGCTAAATGTGGATTTGTGAATGGAAAAATGTGCATTGAAGCTTGTCTTTTTTAAAAGAAAAGATGGTCTCTCTTTGTCATGTTATATTTTAGTTTTTGTTTACACTAGGCTATTGGGACCATTTTATGCCTTTTAAATGGGTTTTGCTTTCAGCATTAGAGCTGAGCTCTGGAATGTTGAGTTTTATATATGTTAATTAATTTTATTATTTTAGAACATGTTTGGAGTTTTTCCTGAGAATTGGGCTGGTGAAGACATTACTTATTTCCCATTGTTGGGAGAGAAGTTATGGGATAAAGTGTTTTATATTTGTTAATTAATAAAGGTGAAGATATTATGAAATTGCTTCTACTTGTCATGAGGAAAGTAAAAAGTTGCTTTCTTGGGGAGGAATCTTTTTACATTTTTGCTTTCCTGCAGGTCTTTTCTTTTTTCTTTTAAATTGTATTATGTATTATTCTTATCATTAAAACTTTTAATAACATAAAATTTTTAATAAAAGCTTTAACCAAAAGAAAGAATTTTTTTGCAATTTGCAAGAATAGCTCATCATTCTTGATAACAAGAGGAATAAATTCTGCACACGTTCAGAGAGGAACCCGATTATAGCACTGTTTCATACATAAAGAGTCATGGTGCTTATGATGCAATACTGCAAGCTAATTCTGCTGACTTCCAGGGGTTTGATCCTTACCGGCTGAAGGTTGACTCCGCCTTCTATTCTCCCAAGATTGGTAAGATGAGGATCGAGATTGTTGGGGGCAATATGTAGACTCTGTAAACCTCTTAGAGAGGGCTGTAAATAAGTGAACCGGTATATAAGTCTAAGTGTTATTGCTATATATGTTTAAAAAAATGTAGCTAAACCACTCTGATTTTCCTGGATTATTTTGTTTAGATTTCTAGTCTCAGTTCATAGCGTCTGTTAAGCCATAGTTTTTATTATCTATGATTTGTTGAATAAGCTACAATGTCTGATTTCAGTCATCATCCTAAGCCATTGCTAAATAAACCATAATGTCCAGTATAATGTTTGATCCAAGTCACAGACTAATTTCATAATAGTATATTATGCTGATCCACAGTTGTAATCATGGTTTCTAAAACAAGCTGTAATGCTTCAGTTAGGAAGTCTACCTAATCTATAAACAAATTTAATAAAATTTAAACCAAACAATTTTATGTTTCAATTTAATGTATGAATTCAGGCATATTCTACCTATTATTAGCTTGGCCACAGGCTTTGTTCAATGACTGCTATATAAATGCTAAAAATGTTGCTTGATGACTATAATATTTGGTGTCACACAGGAATCCAGGAAACTATATTATACTAATTTGGATGAAGTCTGTGTTTGCAGAAAAGGCTTCTTCATGATTTTTAACTCACTTTTCTGACTTTGCACACACACTGAATCCTAAACTAACCAAATGGTCTAGCTTTATGTAACCTAGCTAAAATTTGATTGGCTATTTTGCTGCTCAGTGTGTCATGCAAACACAGTCTATTTGTCTGTCTTACTCTCACTGATTGCCAACAGTTAACCAGAGGATCTGCCCCCATACCTGCAATTTAATTGGTTGGCTGCATTCACATTATCTACTAAGTGTATTTTGCATTACCACCGTTAAAAACAGGGATGTTTTACAATTCAGCATTGCGTGGAAATCAGGCCACTATAACTTATTCAAAAAGTCAACATTTAGTGCACTGAGTAAACAGAGCCATGGAATCATTCTAGTGCTCTAAATCAGGGATATTGTGAATTGGATTTTAATAATAAAACATTCCCTATACTTGCTCTACTTTTTAAGACTTAGAGGTTAGATTTGTACAATATACCAGATTAAACTAAAATAGGTAGTACAGTATGTTATATGAATCTGACAATTTTCTTAGCATTTTGCATGAACAGGTCATGTTAAGCTATAAAATGGGTAGATTTTGGCTACATAAATTATGTGAATGCAGCAACTATGTTTTATTTGCCTGGGTTTAAGGCTTAATGAATTGTGAGAATCAATCAAGAGGGAATGAGTGAAATATAGACAGACCTCATTTAACAACCACAATTGAAACTAGCAAGTTGGTCATTAAGTGAAATGATTGCTCACCAAAACCAATATTAGGTTTACCATCTTACTTCAGCTTTCCTTTGTATTTACATTACAGAGATAGTAAATGTAAGCACTGGTTATAAAGTTATTTTCTAATCATCATTGTAACTGCAAACAGTCTTTAAATGAGGACTATCTATAATCCTTTGAGCAAATTCCTTACCTTAGATGTAGAATATCTCTGCAATTAGAATTCAGTCTTGGAAAATACAGAAATATTTTTATTTTCCTTGAGAAAAGAACCTTTGTATTGGGATACGTCATTTTAAATGACTGTATAAAATTGAAATAAAATGATAAGCTGTAATAAAAAGCCTTGAATATTGTATGTTGGAAATAGGCAAGTTAAATAAAAATGGAGGGAGAAGCTAATCTTCCTTTTGATTTTTTTGAATATAAATCTTTTTATCTGTAATCAGAGGGGGCCGAAGAAAAAACTACCAGACATGATGTGATGATACCTCTACAAGTCAACAGGCCCTAAACCAGAGTCCATGCCCATTTTATGAAATGGCTGCCACATTTCTGATCAGAGTGCTGAGCAGATCTTTCTATACAAACCCCCTTCTGCTCCCACTCCCACATTCCACCCCAATTCCACAATGCCTCTCAAGAGAAGCCACTCTCAAGTTGTCCCAACCAAAATTCAACATTGGGGAATCTGGGACAGCCTTTTGAAATGTTTAGTGGTGAGCTTCTGTGCAATTTAGTCCCAGTTTTATTTGCATATTGCATGTGCATATTTTAAACTTAAAGAGCAGGTTCCCAAACTCAATGGAAACATTGATTTCTTTTTGTAAAGCAAGGGTGATTAATTGGCTTGATCTGATGTGGGCAAAACTAGTTGGATTTCTATAGCTACCGTGTGCTTTTTGACTGATTATCTTTGTAGTGCCATGATGCCCTTAGCCATGTAATCAAAGTTGACTAAATTAAAAAGAAAAGGAACTATCAAGCAGTGGAAACATTTGTTCAGCAGTCTGCCTTCTGAGGGGCTCAGATTATTCTAGTGTGTTCTAAAGGAATGTCATCCCTTTTTATAACAGAACTTTCTGTGGGTCCTATGCATTTATCAGCTGCGTTGCAAGCAGAAATTAAAGCAATGTATTCTTCTGTACTAGAAAATTCTGCATCTGTTTAATTTTCATCTGAAATGTAACTGTTAAAAGCACAGAAGTCTCCTAATATGGAACTTACTATATATTTGCATTTGCCTTCTGTGTTCCTTGTTAGATATGATTTAGACTTCTGTGTCACTGCACATCAGGGAATATTATGTGTCTGTCTTTGGAAATGGCTGCATAGCTGCCACATTTATATTTCTATGAATGTTAATGTTCTGGCTAAGGGTTGCTTAAACAACAATGTGTCTTGTCTTTTTGCCTAACTCCCAAAGTGAAGTCAGTTCAACCAATCAGCTTGCAGGACCCACATCTCCATTCAACACAACACTTTGTTGAGACTTGCGAGGTGTTGTGCATTGGCCCATCTGCAACCATCCATAACCAATGCTTACCCATTAACCCCTTCGCAGCATCGATGCCTACATACGGTTGCAGATAAATTTAAATCAAGTGTTCATTCTCTTGAGAACCTCCATACCTCATGTTTCAGATCAGATTTGAAGCAGAATAGTTTTCCTCCAGTTGTGAGCCCCATTTATTTCCTCTTGCTCAAAGGAAGAATCATTATCCAAAGCTTATCATCTCATTAACACCAGGATTAATACCAGATTAACAGTCAAGCAAACAATACCCCAATCAGCAGACAAACAAGATAACAATAATCAATAACCTAATCAATGAACCACCAAGAATGCTGCAACCAACACTGATAGGGTAAGCCAATAGTATATAAAAATAAGAGTAAACTTCATTCCCTTCTAGCACTGATGATATTACCTAGCTTTGAAATGAAATATCTGTAAGAAAAGCACCAAGGATTTCATCACTTTTGCTTCCTTGACTAAACCATTTCTTATGGAAACATATCAATCAGTTTTGTTAATTGTGATTGATAGGAAATGAGGACTACAGTCCTTGGAATATAGCAGATTGTCTAACCCAGATCTCAACCAACCCTGTTTATCTAATGATCTGAATGTATCTTTTACAGATTAGATTTACAGAAAGCTATGATTTCTAGAGGCCATTATTTCCTTAACCACGGTGTATTAAACAAATTACAACTGATTTGGATTAATGTACTAACAAAACTAGTTGTGGAGCAAGACCAATTGCTCCATTTAGCCCATTATTTGTTCAGCCAATACCTTTACAATGGCATGGACTACAATTCTCATGTTCTACAGTGCGCGAATATATATTGAATCCAGTATTTCAGATTGAAACTCTTCCCCATCAACATTTCTCAAGAGCCTTTTAAATAGAGAACATGTAAACTGATTTTTAGACTTTCAGTGTTTTTGTGTCCATTGCACAGAAGCATCATCTCCAACTTCTTTGCATTGACAAAAGATAATCTATTTCTTTGTTTGTAGAAACCTTTCTATCCCCTTCTAATTCATTCAATGTGTAAAATAAATCATAATTGCATTGATCATCCTATCAGTGTGAAAAGTCTCCACAGTATCACTTGAAGAAAGTGTCGATACTTGATTTTCCTACACCAATATAGTAGGCTGAATTGTGATTGTTTTGCTACCTGCTAAAGAACAATCCAAGATGTAGAGAAATGGCTTGGAAATATCCTTGTAGAGAAACAACTAGTTCCTGGTTTTCTTTCTTTATTTGTTTTTCAAAGAAGAAAGGCTCATTTTTCTTAAATTCGCAAGAAGTCTATTGTTGCACTTCTCTATCCAGCTCCAATGCTGTGTTCAGCAAGTAAGAAACTGCAGGAATGCATCATTAGTCCCTAGACTAGTGTTTGTCAACCTTGGAAAATTTAAGCTAAGTGGATTTCTACTCCCAGAATTTCCCAGCCAATGGGATGTTGGGATCCCAGCCAATGGGATACTAAATATTGTGGTTCACTCATCTTACACTTGTCAAGGTTGAAAAGCATAGCCTAGACTTGCATTCTGCTGTCCAGTGGTACTACCAGGACAGACAGGGTTTTGCTAGAGGTTGGAAGCTATTGAGTAAAGGCTACTAGTTCTTTGTTTTTATTTAAGAAAAGGTACACCCGCATCTTCATTTTAATTCAGAAAAGAGAAGTTTTCTTCCGAGATAAGGCAGTCTAGCTACCTACAGTAAGTAATGTAATTCTAGAATGTATTATGAAATCAAGCAATTGATCTATTAGTTCAAGGGAATCAATTCTAGTCAAAGCATTTCTCTTAAGATTTCGCCCAAATTTGTTTTTTATAGCCCTGCTTGAAGAAGCAAATGTTGAATCTATGATATTTGGCATGCAAAGCTTCTCTCTACCCACCAAATAACAGCACTGGTTTAAGCTACATCTGATCCTAAATATATATAACATGCCATATCCAGTCTTTATTGTAAAGTGATAAGTTACAGAGAGAAAAAAAAGAGGAAGTGAAATGAAATTTTTAAATGATTATACTACTAAAACATAAGAGCACTAATGCATAAATGAATCAAATCTTAAGTGATGAGGGGGAACAAAAATAAACAATTGAGCAGAGCAAAAAGCTTAATTAATATTCAGGGTATTTTTCATATGGGTATGACTCACTGGGAAGTTCTCTTGCTCAAGCTCCTTTACAGCAAATTGGACCTGGAGCCCATAATTCATCCTCATCAAGCTTTAAACAGGAATTATCTAGATAGACGATCCATAGTCGGGGGTTTGCCATCTCAGAGCCTCAAATATTTCAGTCCAACCTTGTATCATTCACATTAAGATCCAGAGATGTGGCACAGTCCTAACACAAGTAGAGGACACAGGTTGGGAAAGGATGACCTTGAAATATGACATCCCATTGGAAGGGGAATGGTATAAGGAGAGAAAGAATAGAGAAAGAAGGAGAGGGAGGGGAAGGGAAAGAATATCAGGAGGGAATTAATGAGGACAGGAAAATCTGGGAGATGGTGCATTCATAAGGGAGTCTCAGGGGGGAAAACCCTTCCCAAAAGTGGTATTTTGCTGAAAGCCCCTTTGCCTTGGTAGCACTGTTGAACAGGATGCTGGAATGCTGGTTGGAGGTATCAGAAGCAATCTTTCAAATTCTGTGATCGGTCACATTAGGGGCTTATCTTTCCCTTTCATAAAATCCCTTGCTGAAGTAACTTGCCTATTTTCCTACATTATCATAATCTGTATCTTTACCCATCCCTCGAAACTGCTATTAAAATCTTCTTGGTCATTTTAATACTGGATAACTACAGTGTTACTGTATTCTTTCTTGCCTTTCTTTTTACTTTCTGTATTTCTTCTTGCTTTCCTCTCTTGGATCCCAGCCTGGCTGTGAAGGGGGTAGACGTGCTGGAGCTTAGTTCTCCTCCTCCTTCTCAAAGTATTATAGTAAGTTTCCAGTTCAGGGCTGAGTTTCAAAGTTTGCAGACAGGCAAGGGTTAAGGCAGGACTCCGCTGCTCCAGCAGTGGCACCTGTCAGTGGGAGGGAAGCAGCGAGAGACTGGAGTGAGTTTTGCCGGAGTCTCCAGCAAAGCTGGAAGCAAGCAGCAGCCACATGGAGATCTCCAGCTGCAGAGGGTGAGAAGAAGGCTGCGTTTTGCCCATGCCTGGCTGGAAAGAGACTATCAAGACAAAGCCTGGAATGGGGGGATCCTAGGAGGCCAGAGGCCAGATCATTCCCCCCACCCCTACACACACACACACACACACACACACACACACCAAACAAAAACAAGGAGGCACTACAGAGCTCTCTTAGATCACTAAGAAGGAGAGCAAAGAGGCGGAAGATATGCAGCTGACTCGGTGCTGTTTCATATTTCTTATCCAGGGGAGCATCTATCTTCTGGTGAGTGACTGAGGGGATGGGGAAAGGGTGATGTTAGTGCTAGTGACATGGCTTTGGCAAATGTAAAGTCAAAGGGCTGCTTCTTAAACCGCCTTCTTACATTAGTATGTCCAAGCAGTTTCATGGTCTGCTGTCTCAATAGCACTTCTAGTTTGGCATGCGCTGCGCTCTGTTCTCCAATTGTCCTTGCACCAACTTCATCGGGCAAGTCACTGCATCTTAGCTTTCAGAGGAACCTTCTGTTTAGGACCATCCTTTCATTCATCTTTCCATAAATGCCGCCTCTTTTTCTTTTGCAATGATTCTTTGCTTGTGCTTTCAGCAGCAGCCTATTAACAGTTACCAGGAAATGTTTATTTTGCTAGATGTATATACCACCTTTATTCCAGGAGCTTAAACAGAAAACTACACAGCATTCTTTTCCTCCAAATTCTCTCCCCCCCCCCCCCCAATAGCCTTGCTAAATAGGGTTGAGAGAGATACTAGTTCAAAGTCATCCGCTGAACCTTCATGGCAGAGGATCATCTTGACTAGATCTTGTTCCTCCAGATGTTCAGTACTTTAACCACAGTTCTATAAGGACATGGCTTTTGAGACAAGGAATTGGCATTTCTGCCAGAACAAACATTATTTTACAGCCACGAATTCATACAGAGAAAAGACTGAATCTATTGCTTAAAAAAACCCCGGTTTATTGAACTGTTATAGATCTCAGATAAGTGACTCAGGTCACAAGCTGGAAGTTGTAGAATCTCCAGTCAGTTTGGCTTTTGGGGGGAAAGGAAGATAAATTTATCCCTCTCGGAGCAATATCATCTGCCCAGGCAAACTTCATCCGGCATGTTTCTCTGAAGCCACTGTTAGTAAGCTACTACATATGGCAGACTGTTTTGCCCCAAAAAAGAAGAAGAAGAAGATGAAACTCAGAGGAGTGAAATAATTTTCCAAGCATGGGTGAAGAGGGAAGCTTCTGAACATAGATAGATAAATACAAATACAAAAGGCTGCCCTGAATGAGTTTTGAGTGTCAGAGAGAGATTTGAATCCAATGCCAGAAATCCATGCTGAAACAAAGTAAACGGTATGATTGCCAGACTATATTTTCTATCTCTTTGAAAATGCAAATAATTTTCCATCTATCTTCTGTAGGAGTTGTCTTCTAAGCGGTTGCTGAAATTCACAAAATTTAATTAGCAAAGTAGGCCATAGGAGCAGAACTGTTTTCAGCACTAGTGCTGAGAAGCATTGTTTACCTATCAACAGAGGAAGCATTTGCGTCAGTCAGAATGGAAAGGCACAAGCACAAAGTTAATTTTAAAATCCTCCCCCCATTCTCTGGAGTTGCGAGTTCAAGATGTGCTGCTTGGCGCTGTTTGATTGACAGCAATAGACTCCTGTGATCCAAAGAGCTTACTTTGCTTGTTTTTTTCTCCAGCCATGGAGAAGGGAGAGGAAACAGGGAAATGATCGGAGGCTTTTGTAAACAGTGATTAAATGGGAGGGTAGGGCAGGAAGTATCCTTTGCCTTGGATTGGCTTGATTAGCATCACTGAAAACTACAATGACCTCTTGCCTCCCCACCTCTCCATATTGTATTTTTCAGCTCAGGAAAAAGCAGATCCCCCCTCCCCAAACTGGGGCTCCAAGCCTCATCTCCTCTAGAAGCAGCTTGGATTGCAGCTGAGAACAATCTCATGTTCTCTGGTGGAGATGGGTACAAATAGACCGGAACTCCTCTTTGCTAAACTGCTTTTTCTTTAATGGTGGGTTGTTCCTTGCAAAAAGGAAGAAAAAACATTATAGTCTACAGGGAAAGCAGCCTAGAGTTTTCTTTGGCAGCTGAGTGCCCTTACTCCCTGTGGATCTGGTGCATATCTTTCTTCCTCCCAGCACTGCAGCTGGGCTGAACAGATTGGGTTTGACTGGTTTAGATTTTGTAGTTGCCTCCTATCTGGTCAGTGGTTGCCTCTTTTCTGTCACCTTGCCTCATCCTCTTTTTAAAAATACATTCCCTCCTTCACCGACAAATGGCTTGATCAAAATTTGTGCAGATGGAAATGAATTGGGTTGCACCAAGGAGCAAGATTGCAATCTCTTGTCCTTCCTAAGGGGGCAAGTTGGGAGGGGCCACTTGGCAGGATTCTAGAAATTAGAAGGAGCCAGTAGAGTCTCCTTTTGCAACAGAAACAACCTTGTATTGAATCAGAGCTCGAGCATTTTCAGCCAAGTATTCTCTTCTGAGAATAACAGCAGCAACTCTCCTAGTTTGCAAGGAAAGCTGGTTCCTAAATGCTGTATCTCATCAGAATCCAGGTTGGAGGTGCCTGGGATGGAACTCAGTACATTCTTAACTGTGAAGTTACATACATTTTGACTCCCTGTGTAAATGTTAGATGTGAATAAAGCAGTCTTGCTGGCTTAAAAATGAAGTCATCCAGCTCTTCTGAGAACATCAAGGGGACCTTTTGCCCATTCACTTTTTGAGACCCTAGATAGTTTGCCTTAAGCTAACTAGTGGGTTTTTACCTGCAAAACCTATGCACTTATCTTGAAAAACAGTATCTCCTTAACTCAGTAGCAAGGAAATGAAGAAGCTCCTTCAACCAAAATCTTCAAAGGTCTTGTTTTCAACCAGCTGTAGTCACTTCTTACAACACAAAACAAGCTTGAGAATGGAGCGAAGAGATCTCTTGTTTTGCAACTCTTCAATCATTGCCTTTTAATTTAGAAGGCGCAACAAGGTGTTTTTTGTACCAGAATAATATTAGTTATTTTAATTTAAAATTATACTACTGACAGATGCATTGGTAGTATCCTTTTTATTTAAAAAAATGTTGCATGAAAAGTGGTGGTGGTGGTGGTGTCACTTTGTAACACTAGGATATTTTAATGCTGCTTTGAAGTTCCAGAAGACCAAAAGATATACTGTTTTTAAATAAGTAATGAACAGGTGAGATAGCACTACTGTCCCCGTTTTCAGGATGTAGAAATGGAGGTGGTGTTAGAGGCAGATATGTAATGAATCCCCAGCAGATGGGAGATGGTTATAATGAAGGACTTTTAAATTCCACCTCCCTCCCATGTCTGCCTAGAGATGGGGCTCCAGTTTACCAGCTATGGAGTACCACAAGGGCTCTTATGTTATTCTTTGTATACATCCTTCTAAAAACTGACTCCAGTATCCAGGTCACTATAAGATGAATATATAAACAACTTGCCTGTCTTTAGACTGGGACCTGGGAAACTCACTCACTGGCTCCAATGTCATAAAAATAGCCAAGTCTTATTTGGCACCCAACAGAGGCTGTCCCAGTGGCTCCCTGGGTTAATATCAGTAGAAGTGCTGTTAATTCAAGTAAATATACAGAACCACCCAGTTTGATGGCCATCAGAGCTTAAGGTCAAGTGTTCTCACCAAAAAAGGTCTTATCCAGATGTTGCATGTGAGAATCCTGGGGATATTACTAATGGCACAGTTCATTATTTTTCTGAGTGAAACCATTCAGAGCAGCAGCATCATAACTTTGATGTGTGCACTCCAACTAAAATGATTGTGGCCTGACTGACTTGTATGGTTGCTTAGATCAACCGTCTTAATGCCATCATGGATGAATAAAAGTTCTTCCTGATGTCAGAAAAGAGGGATTTTTTTAAAAAAAGCTTTTTTTTAATGTGTGCATTTGTGTGTGTCTGTGTATTCTAGGAAGGAATCCATTTGTGTGTGAATGTGTGAGTGAATGAGTGTTCTAGAAGGAAATCCTTTTGTAATATTCAAGTAAATAGCCATCTTAGAGGACAGGCCACTATTAACATGCCATGCTGTGCAAAGGTTTATTTACCAAGTTAATATTTTGAACTGCTGCACTAGACTGAAGGTGTGCAGCCAGTATTCCTATCCCGCCCTCAGCTAGAATTCTACCATTCCTAGAAAAGGAGAACCTGCAGTCTTCTGGATGAACTACGGTTGTCAGCACCTTTCCCCAGTGGTTTTATTGACTAGGCATGCTGGGAATTGTCTTCAGTGAATGCTGAAGGGCCATGGGTTTACCACCATTACTGCACGCATCTCAGGCTGAGAGAAAGCCTCACTGAATTTGGAGATATTCTCAAAAAGCATTCATTGGTTTGCTGCTAAGATGGTTGATACCAACAAATATATGAATTGAAAATGATTCTTAGGTCATGTGAATTAGTAATACACCCTTCCAGTATATTAGTCATCCTGACAACAGTGCCTCAGGGTTCTCTACAGATCACCTTGCCCAGCATCTGCCCCTGCCTTCCTCTTCTCAAATATTTTAAAATGTTAATAAAGAAATTGAGCAGCTTTTGAAATTACAATGTTTATGAAGTTCCTTGGGGGAAGCCAGCAGGAGGTGGCCTTATCTGGTTCAGAAAGAACAGTCCCTGATGAGATAGAAGTTGGACATATAAACATATAAACCAAAAAGTGAAATATAGATGAATGTGGATCATTAGGGTAGGCACTAGTGTACCCACCAGATTACAACTCCAGAATTCCCAGCCATCAGAATAAATCTGACAATAATGAAATAGAAGACATTTTATGGATCATTGTCCGATTAAGTGTCCAATGCAGAGAAAAAAAATAGATGGACACAACTTGTAGTGAACATAGATGAATTCTCCTCTTCCTGTCCCTAGGATCTGTATAAGGATCATTGCTTTTTAACTTGTTCCTAAACCATTTGGAGGTAGGAGCAATCAGGAAAGTGGCCAAGTTTTCTAACAGCATCAAGTTATTTGGAATGGTTTAAAGAAATGCCGCTTCTGAAAGGCTACCAAATGATCTTTACAAATGAAAAAAGCAGGCATTAAACTCACACATATGGCACAAGGTAAGCAACTGAAGGGGTGGAAATGGAGAGAGAAAAATCTGATATCATTTGATAAGGTCTGAAAAAAATGTCATTAGCCAAGAAAGGAATCCAAAGGGTTTAGTAAATACTTTAATTAAAATATTTACTGTAACTGTTGTCAAAAGAAACAGCGCTTGTTGGGGATTGTTAGGGAAGCAATTAAAAACAAAACTGCCATCATAAAAACTGTCTATAAAAATATTCTGGTTGCAGAGAAAGTGAGGAAGGAATAGTTTTTCTTTTTCTTTCACAATTCTTGAAGCTTTAGTTATCCATTAATGCCAAATGGTGGGAGAAAAGGAAATGTTTTGCATGCAGCATCATTAAGCTGTGGAATTTGCTGCCGCAAAATACAGTGATGCCCACAATTTAGTTTGGTTTGAAAGAGAATTATAATACTAACACCATAAGAAAAGCATAGCTAGACAAGCTAAGGGACATTCTAAATCTCAATTTTGTATGAAAAACTGTCTAACTAGATCCAGAGAGCTGAATCCAGGGAGTTCATAAGCACAATCTGGAAGGTGTCTAGAGTAGCTACTATTTAAGGAACCGCAGTCTCTGATTCAGAAGATCTGATGCAGCCATCAAAACTAATAGCCACAGATAGTCATTAGGATACATGAATTTGCTCTTCATCTTTGGTCTCATCCTATCTTGATGTAATCTAATGATGGCTGATGACTATTATTATATAATATTGAAAATAAATTCCAAATGGGCTACTATCCAAAATCTAAAATGGTTAAGAATACCACTCCTAAGAATGAGAACAATTAACCAGTGGTACAACTTGCCTTCAGATCTTGTCCTATCACTGGAAGCTTTTAAGAAGAGATTGGACAACTTTTTGTCTGGAATAGTATAGGGTCTTCTTGTTTGAGCAAGTGATTGGACTAGACCTCCAAGTTCCTTCCAACTCTGTTATTCTATTTTGTTAATTTTCCTTATCTGCCAAATATATGCCAAATAAAGTATCAAGGCAACAGTTTTAGAATTTGCATATTCTATAGCCATATGCAAAGCCTCTTTATTTCAATTTCTGGCATATCTCAGATGAAGGTGTCACAGAGTTAATAATGGTACATGGAGATTTTCCTTCAAATCAAAATATGCAGTCCTTGTCACTTTGTCCTATTCCAAGGTAGGCTGGTGACAGTTCTCATACTTGTACAAACAACATAATGCCCAAACTAAATAAGAATAATGGTTTTTGTAAGCTGCCAACCTCAGAAAATTTGGAATAGTCATGATGGGATTGGTGGATATGTAATCTGGCCATCTATCAGGCATATTGCTTTGATGTCCTTATCATGAATACTAATGGGAGATAGGAGGAGAGGGCAACAGCTGGTAGCTACATTTCTTTATCCCTATAATATACCCCTTCTGGAAAAAGACCTTCTGATGAAATCAACTTTTAAGTGTTCATCATATTATCCTTGCTTCTATAACTATAATTATCTTGCTGATGGTTTTAAAATTAAGGATATGTCCATTTTGTCTCTGGGCAATCTTCAAACTTCACCATAAACAGACATGAGTTTGTTTTATGGCATTTCTATTGTTGATATGGTCTGTCAAACTGTAACCAACTCCTAGTGAATCCACAACGAAAAACTCTCCAATCTCACACCACTTTAGGCAATTCTTGTGGTTGCATTCCTGTAGTTTCCACTATTTTGTATATCCACTTCATGCACTGTGGGATCTTCCATCTCCTCCTCCTCTTCCTCCTCCTTCTTCTCATTTCCCCCTAGCCCAGCATTATCATATTTTCCATTGATGAATCAGCTCATGTTATATGTCTAAAGAACAATCACTATTATATAACATTTCCAGGCTGCTCCAATCCTAATAGAGAAAGATAATGAGGTAGAAATTTGAAGATATCACTGGATCATTGAAAGTGCTGGATCTGGCACAGATTGATGGGCATGATCTGGGATTTGCTTCAAGCAGGACAAACTTTAAATTGGCATTGCAAAAAAAAAAAGCATTTATTTTAACAGTAAATGTCAACAGCAAAAGTCGTGAACCAACCATTTGCCAAATGTTTGTCTATAATTCTCATAAGCTTTAGATTTGCATGGCAGTTGATTGGACATTTTGAGGAAAAACATATATCTTGGTTAATCCATGGGGAGTACGTTGGGAACATCAGGGAAATATTAGTATTCCTTTTATTCTCTTTAATAAATGGTGTGATTTCCTTCTTTCTGTATGAGACGGGTTATACTGGAATAAAAGATTAAGGTGGTCTCTGCTAAAAGACGGCACATAAATTAGTGAAATACTTTTATAGCTTTCTGAAATGTTTTTGTTTATTTATAATGATTGCACAATTTCACCATATTAAACTTCTTGTCTGCAGTTGTTATGTTATGCTCATTTTACTTTTGCTTACTGTGTTTTTAATTAATTGCTTCCGTTTTAATTTCTCAACTGCTCTTTCTTTTGATGGAAATGTGGAATACAAATCTGATCAATGAAATTTCCTGTTGGAGAAAGAAGAGGCTCTGACTAAAGAGCCTGAATTCTCTTTAAGTTTCCCCTGGCAATCCAGAAGTAGGAAGAGAAAGACTGTGGGTCAGAGGTGGTATTCAGCAGGTTCTGACCAGTTCTGGAGAACTGGTAGCGGAAATTTTGAGTAGTTCAGAGAACTGGACATTTTAAAGTTTCCTTCTCCTGCCACACCCACCAAGCCATGCACAGAGAACCTGTAGTAAAAAAGTTTGAATCCCATCACCACTGTGGAAGCCTCCTAAACAACCCCAGAATGAGGCTGCATTGGAGGAAAACCATTGAATGTCCCAAACTTGCAGTAAATGATTCCTTGTTTGTCCTGAGCTCTGCAAGATAGCACGGAAAAACCAGTACCCACCTCCCCAAAAACACAAATGGGCATAGATGGGCAATTCAAGAATTTTATGTTTATTTTTTTAAGACAGTCCAGTTTTTAAAACCCTTGTGGTACTCAAGCCAATTGAGCTGTATTGAATAATCTACAGGTCATGCTAACATTGGGCAAGAGGAAATAATCAGCATTTTGCAACTATCAGTCTGTACCATTCATTTTAATATTCCTCTTCCATTTAACGTTGACAATATCCAGACACCTACCTATTATTTTCTTTGCTCATAGCTTTCAACCCCACTCACTGGATCAGTTCACTGGTTAAAAGGCCATTCAACTAAATGCCTGGATTAAGTAATTGTTAACATGATTAAGGCAAACACTCAGGGATGGACCTTCATTCCAGAGCAGGGCTTCTCAAGTTTGGCCACTTTAGATGTCCTATATCTTAAAATTGCCAAGGTTAAGAACCCCTTGGGAAGGTTATGGGAAGAAAGAGGCTGTCCTTCCTAAAAAGAGAAGGGAGGAAGGGAGGGAGGGAGGAAGACATGCTAGTTCCTGTGAAAATTCAGAATTGGGTTTCCTTTTTTATGCACTATTTTAATTCTACCTGATGCCTTCCTTGGGTAGCTCTTAGGGTATGCATTTTTATCATTTCCTCCTGAAATTGGAGAAGAAGGGGGGTACAGAAAGAAAAGAAGTGATGGATGGATGTGTTACAACCTTGAAGGAGAAATCAAATGCTGGAAAGATTTGGAAGTTTTTGCATCAGAATTCAGAATTGGTTAAAAATAGGTTTAAAAAATATCTAGGGGGATGAATTTGGATCTGTAGGATCTTATATTCCACTTCCTTACAGAATCATAATATGTGAAGGATTTCAAAGTAGTTTTGGGGTTTATATGCAGAAAAGCGTTTTCCTAAATCAACAGGGGAATAAAGAGAGGGAAGAAGAGTGGCTTTTGTCTTAATTTAACAATTCTAGTTCCAATTTTCAACACTGGAACTCTTCAAACGTATACATAAGATTGTGCTGCTCATTACTCTGCTTATTTGTTTTCACTTTACTGCTCCTTATGAATGCAATTTTATTTTAGGCGTGGCATCACCTAGAATTAAGACATCCTGAGGAACTACCGGTATTGTTTATAATACAAAAATAACTCTTGTTTTTCTCCTTGGTCTATATCTCTTTTCTCCTTTCTTCACAATTTTTGTAAGAAAAGAAACTTGTGGCTTTTGATTCTGTTTCATTAATTGGTTTTGTAATCCTGCCATACCATGGTTGATCTTTACTTTTGTTTGCTTACAAAAGCAATTTTCTCACTGGAGTTCATGA
Source organism: Laticauda colubrina (assembly GCA_015471245.1). Taxonomy (NCBI): domain Eukaryota; kingdom Metazoa; phylum Chordata; class Lepidosauria; order Squamata; family Elapidae; genus Laticauda; species Laticauda colubrina. The sequence continues at coordinate 8,574,612 of BLBF01000051.1, forward strand.
AGTTATTTTCCTTTAAACAATTTTTAATTAATTAATTAATTAATTAACGGGCTTTTAGGGCTGCTCAACTCAAACAATCATTATTTGGATAACAATATTAGAGTATACTCTTTTTCTTCTTTAATGCTTGATTGTTTATTTGATTTAAATCCTCCAGAAGCTGATGGTTGTATACACTGTACTTCTACTTCAGTTTTTCTGGAAATAATACTGTGAGTTTCCATGTCTGGATGTCATGAAGAGGGATTAATTTGGATCTATAAGATCTAATGTTCCACTTCCCTATAAAATATGAGAAAGATCTAAAACAGTGTTGTGGTTTATATGCACTAAAGTGTTTCCCTTAATCAAAGAAAGAATCATAAAAGAGAAAAGTGGGGGGGAGGGGTGTTCTGTCCTAATTCAGTAATTCCATAATTTTCAAATTCAGTTTAACTTCTTAATCACTGAAATGTATTTTCTTGGAGTATATGGGACACATACACACACAACCTAAGGATTAATTGGGTTTAAGTTTATCATGATAAACTATAGCTCAGTGAATGTTTAAAATATGTCTTGTCCTCTCTTCTACTGTTTTAAACTGAATTTTGGACCCTTTTATTCGTTGTTTGCCTTTTTTTCTTCATATCCAGGCATAACAAAATCCAAAGTCATACAACTCATCAATTACTTTATGTCTAATTTTGGACATCTCTCCATTTGGGAACCATATTTGGGGTAGAGACCTTTTTGTCAAGCACTAAATCTATTCAAGGCATTATATAATAAAAAACCAAATTTAGCACAGATGGAAGTTTAAAAGATAATTGCCCGCATTTTTTCAGGGCACCGGGCTTGCTGTAAAAGCCAATTTTTACCTGAAATTAAAAGGTTTATAAATATATAGCAACTACTTATAGGCTACTCATATATCACAGCATATTACAATTTGAGAGAAAGAGAGAGAGAAAGGGAGAGAGAAAGAGAGAGAATATCACAATGCCTTTATCAGCTTGTAATGCTAAATTTTAACTTATGAAATCATACATATGAGAGACAAAAATTTTAACCACATCATTTTGTGAATATCTAGATAATAGTCAGAATTTTTATAGTTATCCTGAACAAATTCTCTCCATTTAGGTGCCAGATTATATACAAATACAATCTGTATACAAATACAATCTGTCATACAAATAAAATTCTATGTAACAGTCTGTATTCTCTGTCAATAATCATGTTGACTAAGTTTTCTAGGAGCTGTAGATACAACTGATCTGAAGGACTACATGTTGGGAAAGTGTTTTGCCATGCTTCTAACTATTAGTCATGGAATTGGAAGGTGGAATTAAAATCACGGAGTCCAGCTGCCTCCTAAAGGAAAAACAGATAATGAGGTCCTGCTGTCCTCTTGTTCCATATAGGTAATCTGTGGCCAAGATGAGGCAACAGAAGAGGAAGAAGAAGAAAATGGAAAATCTTCCAAAGCTCAACAAAGACCCCGAGTGCAAAAGAAAAAAGCCCAAGTCTCCTTAAAGTCTTCTGTGACCCCATCTTACTTCCAGAACACAACTCTCTTAGAACTGACCTCCAGTAATGCACCAGAATTTTGGAATATCCTAGATAGCCTGTCCAAGCAGGGAAAAGGCAAACAACCTCGTGGAAGAAGAGACTCCCTCACCAACCCTAGTCAGTTCAAGAAAATATTCGGGTGGGGTGATTTCTACTCCAACATCAAGACAGTAAAACTCAATCTCTTAATTACAGGCAAAGTGGTTGATCATGGGAATGGCACAGTCAATGTGTTCTTTCGACATAACTCCACTGGCCATGGGAACATCTCGGTTAGCTTGGTGCCACCAAACAAAGCAGTTGAGTTTGATCTTGAGCAACAAATCTTCATAGAGGCAAAAGAATCAAAGATCTTCAACTGCCGAGTGGAGTCTGAGAAGGTGAGCAAAACGAAGAAGACTACCCTGTGCACTTATGACCCTTCTAAAACCTGCTTCCTGAACCACACACAGAGCCAGGTCTCCTGGGTTTGCTCCAAGCCATTCAAAGTTATCTGTATCTACATAACCTTCTATAGCATAGATTACAGACTTGTGCAAAAAGTGTGTCCTGACTACAACTACCACAACAATGTTCCTTATTACTCCTCTGGGTGATGACATACCTCTTTTGAATTTAAAGCAACCCATGTCTCAAATATCACTTCATTGGGGAAGGAAAATAGACTATGAAAAGACTGAACCATGCTTCACCAATGCCAGGCATACCAATGCCAAGCATCCGGCTTCTACTAAGAGACATTGAGTTTGGAGAAGAAATTGAGAGGACATGAATGGACATATCATCCTTGGAACACTTTACCCTTTCATGTATACATTTAGCCAAAATATTTCAGTGCTTATGTGAAAAGCCCAAACTGCACTTTCATTTCATCATTGCTATTTAACAAGTGATGTAATCCATTAGGGGTACTACTGTTCAGGTTTGCACCTATCAACAGTCACATTTGGGGGAAGCAATCTGCAGTCATGCATTAAAAATGCATAAAACTAAAGCACACAGTGGTCATGGTCAGAGTCAAAAGTGGAAGAGGCCATATTTTGCCTTTTGACGTGTCTTTTTCTTTTTGTTATTGCTCTTTCTAGTTTCCCTTTGCTTTTTTCTCAGTATCCCTGTGACTGATGTAAGAGAGAATATTCTTGCTTGAAATCTATACTTTGGAATCATTCATAGAATTTAGATGAAATTAGATGCTTCTTGATTATGCCACATTGTTCACCCAAACATTATTTTTTATAAATGGATGCTGGTTAACACTTTTTCCAGTAACAGTCCCCATGGATCACATGGAAGATATCAGGGTTCCAGATGGGAGAGATCCAATGGAACCTTGGTAGAAATAATTTTTTTTTTACCCCATCCACTTCCTTGCCTGAGCATTTCACCATGTCATCCATCCCCTTGCATTTTATCCAGTTTAATATCACTAAGTTTAATTTTAACTCACTAAAATTAACAGCCAATAAGAGGAGCTGGATAAAAAAAGACTTGGAAGGCTGTATTAGGGTATCTGTACCTGAGTTCACAGATGCACATTACAATTTAAGGAGTGTTTTTCATCCCTTGGGATTAATCCGTCTATTTCTCTTTTTGCCACTCTTAAAAACAGCCAAAAATTTTATGCTTCCCAGCCTGTCCTCTCTACCCTTATCTCTGAAAATTTTTAAGTCTGAAACTAGAAAATAGAATGGAAACACTAGAATGTTCAGCATTCCAAAGGGCCACTGCTGGAATTCAAGTTGTACATGGTCCACTACTTGACATAGTGGTGGGAAACCTGATTCCTTACTTCTAATGCTTTTTCAGTACTATTGCCCTAAACCTCTCTCCCAATCAATAACTTGGCCCAATATATAGCCAGATCCTGATTGCATTTTTATGGGTCACAAATATAGTTTATGTGCTGTGATGATCTATCAAAACACTGATGATCTATCAAAACACTGAGTGTTTGGGACAGGTAGTGCCAGAGAAAATGAAAGTTACCCAAATGGAATCATAATGTTATCCCTTTGATTTAAATTAATCTTAATGATTTTTTTTTAATATTAAAACATATTTGAAGAAACAATTGGAAAGAATTGGACTGAGGCTAAGTCTTCGCAAAGTTCAGCAGCAATAGATATGACTTAAAGATGGAGAAACGTTATCATTGATCTATTTGATTTTGAGCCCCCTGAAATGGTGGAAGCTTGTATCTGCTTCTTAATGATTAGATTTTGCCTGCTTTGCATTTTGCTACTTTTGGGGGGCGGTTGTGAGGAACCATACCTTTTCAATTACATTCTCTCCTAATATTTGAGACAGGGAGGGTGAAACGTTGTTTAGTCAAGGAAGTAGAAGGACAAGGCACATCCTCGCATTACTGGACAAGGGAAAATTGATTCAAATCAATTTTGAAGAAGAATCTCAGGGGAGAGATAGCTTGTTTGTTAGGAATTGTGAAATTAGTTCTTGGCTGAAGACTTGCAGAGTTCACACCATTTTTCTACGGTAGAAAATGTCATATTGGAAGAGACAGGTAGATCGTCAATTCAAGGAATTAGGAAAATGATGTTGAAAATATACCCCTCAGTAGATTTAAGCTCTGCCGAAAGATATTATTTACTATTACAAGATTATGAGAAAATACGACAGATGGCACTTTAGAAATGGCTTTCCCCAAACCAACATTGTCAGAATGTGTTGGACTATAAGAGTTACACTCATCTGCATGGCACTAGGTTGAAAAATCCTGGTCTAAAGGCTACTCTAAATGAGTAATCATTTAGTTCCAGCTGTAAATGCTTTTAGAATGTTGAAAGATATAGGGGAGACATAGAGGGAGATTCCCATATATTTTTAATAGAATTTTTCCCTTGAGGTGTGAAAAGGGGATGAAGAAAGATATACTATGTATAATATCTGCATTGACAACTATTTCCACCTCACTAGTTAACCATTCATGTATTTTAGATTCTGGCTAAATTGTTTTTGGAGAGTTTCTATTTAGCAGGAAATAGGCACAAATTTGCATGCTTGGGAGCATTGTACTAAGTGAAACTTGCCCCCCAACCTTTTTCCTCTGAATGCACCACTACCCGTCTATAAAAGAGATTTAGCAAGCCTCTGACAGAGCTTTTGGTCTTGGATGGCTACATATTTTCTAGCTGTAGTTTTAACATCCTGAGAAGAAAGAAATAACAAAGGAAAGGATAGGAAGAGAAAACCACAGTCCATCTTGTTCTAATGCCCTGTTCAAAAAACCCTTTTTTAACAACTTAGTTGTTGATCATCAATATATGCATGCACACGTTGCATGAAGGTAGAATCTGGCACGATTCAAGTTCAGGTGGTAAGAAATGTTACTATTTCTCAGTTCCCAAATTTATGCTTTTTTTCCCAAAGAGAAATTCATTATTCTTTCATTACAAATGGATATACCTTCACAGCAGGGAAAGATGCCAAATTTATTTGAAATTCTGCATCTGTACCAAATGCTTTCTGATGCTCACTGGCACAGAAGCACATGGAGGGGCTGTGGGGGCAATGAACACAGCAAGTGGCAGTCATAAAGAGCTTGCATGCACCTGGGCATCTCTTGGTCCTCAGAAAAAGCATCTGCAGCCTGCCCAATTAAAATAAAATTAACATTAGGGGGGAGAAAATAAGCCCGTGTTCAGCTTCTAAAGGGTTCTTTCCTTCAACAAAGGTTTGTGTAAAGCATCCCTATGAAACTGTTTCACAAAGCAGTGTGGAACCCTTACTTACAAACATCAACAAAGCAGCCACTTTGCTTCATTTTACCTCAGTTCCAAAGTATCTCCTGGCAGTTCCAACAGACAGAAAAGATGTTCAGCACATGCCCTAAGCAGACACAAAACCTCTAATGGCTGTTGGAATGGCTGGTCAAAGCTCTAAGGCAATGTTAATTTGATTGATGAAGTGAACCATGTTGTCACCACATCTGAAGATTTGTCTCACATGCCCTCTAATATTTTTTTTTCAAAATCTAACATCATCGTCCTCCCATCTTATAAAATTTCAGCTTGTTCAAGCTCGTGTGAGAATATTACAATCCTGTGTTTCCGATTCTACTAAGAATGCAGGGTAAGACTGTCACCATTTTAGGATATCACAAATTATCTGTGGTGGGAGGGCAACTTAGGGGGAAGGCTCCCAAGTGATGTTGCTTGGGACTTGAAAAGGTTGCTGGTGCTGACACTGTGCAAATGCAGTACACAATCAAGTTATGGTTGTACATAAGTAGTTCTAATACAGCAAATTCACTGTTAGAAATATTTTCCAGGGTGTATTTTGGAGTTCCTAATTTAACTTTTCTAGTTTCAGATTCAAGGCTTTATTTTAACAGTAGAACTAGACTCATTGGATTGCCCCAGACAATAAATTCTGAATGGAGCCTATGCATTGATGACCTACCTCAGAGGTTATTGTTGTTAAAGATGAGATCATAATTTATAGACTCTTTGGTGCTATCAAGCAGCTTTCCCCAACATGGTGCCCACCAGAAGTGTTGAACTTCAGTTTTCACAATCTCCAGCGAGTTTGGATAATACTGTGGAGTTACGGTCCCATATCTTTAGGAAGCATGAAGCTTTGAGAAATTGCTATTAAAAATGTTTGAAAAAAGGTTTGCTTCTCTTCTGCTTTTTCCAAGTTCCAATGCTGCTCCCATCAATCTACCTAACATTCATCTTTCTCCAAGGATTCTCCTGCTTCTCTGTGCCAGATTTTGTGTACAATTTGTTCCATAATTTCCTCTTTTTCTCTGATTAAATGGCCACACTGATTGTATCATGTATTTATTTTTAATACTGTCATTGAAATGGACAATAAAGCTTCCTTCTGCATCGTAGGGGTGCAGTATGAAAAGTGGCTTTTGGTTTTGTTATAAAAGTTAACAGAAACCTCTTTTCTCTAGGCTAATAAATTTATGAAGAAATGGATCATGAAAATGCACCAACAACAAGTTCTAAAGTGCAGAATTTGGGGGGTTACTCCTGTCTATGGGATTTTTTGTCAAAATATTGTTCTTTAGCAACTTTGATTTGGTTCATATTTGATAGATGCCCTTCAAAAATGGTGTTCACAAACTCTATGGCTTAGATCAAGGGTTATCAAATTTTTCAGGCTGCATTAACCTGTTAGTTAAACATCATTTTGATGTTAGTTAAACATCAAAAAATACAGAGTATCTAACAGAATATTTTCCCTTATTCTCTCAAGAAGCCCCCCCAAAATTCTTATTACTTACCCCCACCATTTGTGTGTGTGTGTGTGTGTGTTTGTGTGTATGCAAGTTAGTGTTGGTGACTGCAGGTGACTGCTAGGACATGTCCTTGTAGTTTTATTGGCAAGATTTCAGAAATAGTTTGTCCTTTCCTCCTCCTTCTTAGGACTGAGAGCAAATGACTAGCTCAAGGTCACCCAGTTGGTTTCATGGCTAAGGTCTCCCAGTTTCTAGTCTGGTGCCTTAATCATTACACCACGTCTCTTCTCCATTGAGTATTAGGGATCCACAGAACATAATTTGAAAAACTTTGACTTAGATGCCATTTTTGCCAAAGAAGTACAACCAGTAAGGATTACTAACATCAGTAGAGAACATTCTAGGAGGACTTCATTTCCTCTGCAAATTAAAAGTAAAAAAAAAGCCAGATGAACATCTGTATCAAGGGTATCAAACTCAAGGCCCGGGGGCCATATCTGGCCGGCAGGGCCACCCAGAAACAGCATGCAGGACTGGCATGCAGTACCTCTGCCAGTGAAAATGGAACTCAAGAGGGTCACACACCCCTCCCCAAGCCATTTTCACTGGCAGAGAGTTGCAGGAGGCTATTGCAGCCAAAAATGAAACTCATAAAGGCCACGTGCAGCTCTCCTGAGCTCCATTTTAGCTGGCAAAGGGTTGCAGGAGGCTGTCACAGCCAAAATCAGAGCTCAGCAGCCTGTTTTTACTGGCAGTGTGCTCAGGCCACCACAGGCATCCCAGACACAAGTGATGTTGAACTAACTACACCCACCCTGGCCATGCCTCCCCTGGGGCTCCCAAGGTCAAACACAACCCTGATGCAGCCCTCAATGAAATAGCGTTTGACACCCCTGAACTTTATCAAATGATATTTTTGCCAGTGTTTCTCTAATTTTAAGGTAAGTTGTTCACAACTTATTTCCCCCCAAATAAAGATATGTCATAACCATTAAAAAAAAAAAAACACCACTTGGGTTCATTGTTCTTTTTTTGAGATGGGGTTTTAAATTCCATGATCCATGTTGAACAGCATCTGAGCATTTGGCATCAGGCCGAGAGTCTTGAGTAACTGCCAGAGTCCAAAAAAAGAAAAGAAAGAAAGAAAGAAAGAAAGAAAGAAAGAAAGAAAGAAAGAAAGAAAGAAAGAAAGAAAGAAAGAAAGAAAGAAAGAAAG
>BLBF01000051.1:8582600-8600200 GCA_015471245.1 Laticauda colubrina
AAGAAAGAAAGAAAGAAAGAAAGAAAGAAAGAAAGAAAGAAAGAAAGGAAGGAACCAAGACTTCCTACAACTCCTTATATTTTTCTCCCTTTCAACACAAAATAAACCTGAACTTCCATTCCAGCCCAGATTTAAACTCATAGTATTAATAATATAATATCCTGCTGGAGAATGTGAGCAAATAGTATTCGTGATATCCAGTCACCCAGACTTCTATAGAGGTCTACAATGTCCAGATAAACTGGGACCGAGCTCTGAAATAGGTTGTTTTTTATGGAGTCCTTCCTGCTTCAGGGGATTATACTTAGTAACATTGTGGTATCCTGGTAGGATTGGTGGGCCAGGGAGAAAAACACAGAATAAATGGTGGTTGGAGATGATTTATTAGACTATTGTCCCAATCCAATTCCACTGAACAGCAGAAGGATGCACAGATGCTATAGCATCTGTGAAGTTGCTCAGTGGCAAGTGCTCAATTGTGCAAAATTGTTATGTCCTGAAATATACAAGTAACACTTTAAGATCTACATGTTACACTACTGGATATGGTCTGTGGTATTCCAAATCATGCAACTACATTCTGAACACATCTGAGCAAAGCACCTAGTGCAAATCAGAATACATGAGCAGTACAAAGGAAAAATAAGAAATCAGAAGAGAATCAGATCATTCTCAAAATAAAATCTGATATGCAACACATTTAATACAAAAATAGCCAGTTGTACTGCTTAATAAAGATGCTGCAAGGGCAACTTGATGTCCATGTTTTTAATTACCACTCCTGGAAGGAAGAAGCATTATAATTTGACAGAATCAGCTGCTATCTTGTGAGAAGAAACTATTTTAGTCAGTTTATGAACTTTGAAGATCAACAAGAAGGGCTAGCAAAACATTGCAAGAAGTCCTTATGCACCATTGTGGTCACCATTGGACAAAAACCACCAATCATTTGTCGGAACTTATGGAGAAACCAAATTTGTATCCTTTTAGCATGCACACACACATCAAATACATATATGAGGGACCTTAAACTTATTATCTTTCATAACAGTTACACTTCTTAATTTGAATAAAGTTAGTAAATATTATGTACAGGGACATAATGTTTATATAAATCTGCACCTAAAGCTAAGCACAAATTGCTCTAGTCCACGGGTGTCAAATTCTTGGTGTCATGTTGCTGTCATGTGATGTTTCTTGTTGTTTTATTCCTTTAGTGGAGCTGGGTTGGGCATGGCCTGCACATGAAGCATCCAGCCTGTTCTAGTTTATACTATTTATCTCCTTGACTGAGATATGGCTACCTTTAAGATAAACATTCATTCAACTCATAATCATCATCTTTGTGTGAAGTACAATAATGCATGAAAACAATTCCAAGTAAAAAATAAGCTTCAGTTCAGTTCCTCCTAATAAGAGAAAATAACCCTGGGTTCTCCCACACATTCTATCCACCCAATATGTTGCAACATTAAAGACTTCCTAAATTTTGAAAATCCTATGATGTGAATCCCAATTGTGTTTTACTGTGACAAATGTTTTGTCCTCTGTCTTAATACTCCCTCAATTGGGAATTGGGAACAGCAAAAGCTCTACCCAGCTAGGAAGCAAGGGCAGGGCAGAGGAAATTTTTTTTTAAAGGTGATTAATAGCACTATTAAACAAAATGCAAAATAAAAGATCTCCAGACTTTTTATTCCCTAACAGTTGGAATTACTGTATATTACATTGAAGATTGGGGGGGGGGGGGGGGGTTGTAGGTCTAGAAAAATGAATAAGCCAGTTTTCAAAAAAAAAAAATCTAGGGGAGGCTGATGCAGAAAATCCAGTTTCCAAAATTGAAAATGTCAGAGCTTGATGGTCCCTCCAGCTTTCTGATCACATCTGGAGCAAAGACTGTATTTATTCCCATTTACAGAGGATGCTTCCTGCTCATTTGCTAATAAATAGATTCTCTTATCTCACTGAGAAAGGAGGGAGGAAAAGTCCTCTAATTTAAATTTAATGAGCCTCTAAAGCTAGAGCCTCCAATAACCTTTGCTCCAGCTTATCCAGAAAAGCAGCCGCTTAGAACAAACACCTAAGTCAAATCTACCATGCTTAGCTATTAACAGTGAAAGGAGCTAGCACAGCTGCCCACGCTCACTACAACCATCTGCCTGGCTGAACTCCTTATAAAGGACAAGGGAAAAGAACAAAAATCTGAAGCAACTGGGAGACCAAAGGGGAGTATATTTGTGTACAAGGAAAAAAAAATATTAATTATGTAAATGGAAAATTGGGGTTCACTTCTTTAAGATCTTATACTTCTATATTCACAGCACTAAAGAAACCAACTTCTACTCTTCATGTCTGCATCCGACTAAAGATGAGGACCACATCTGCAGAGTGATTTTTTAAAAAGTTTCAAGGTACTCAGCCCAAAGGGGATGAATTAAATTACTCAGAATTGGCATGGCATACAATTAGGTAGAGCTGCCAACCCAAAGAGGGAAACGGAAAGAAATGTAAGATCATGAGCAAGACAACACATCCACTTTGCCTAATACTGTCTGATTCAGGAGCGGCTATCCTATTTTAATCTGGGATTTGCATTTTCAATTTCTTTCTGGCCTAGAAGAGGCAAGGAGCATGTCAGATAAGGAAGTGAGACCACTGGAGTAGGGATGAAATTTTTCAGTCCAATTTTCAGCAGCATAAATCAAGGGTGAAGAACCTATAGTCCTACAAATATTGATGAATTGCTATTCCTAGTAGCCAGTCAGCATGGCTAACAATGAAGGATGTTAAAAGTTCAGCATTATCAGTTCAAACAATACTAAAACATTGTTCCCTAATCTTTGTTCGGTTCCAGCTAGCACAATTCTTCTACATGGTGCAAAAATAACTTGATATCCTTTGGCAAATTTAACTGCTTGCTTTCTATTTATGTATAGCTGTTATGCACTCAAATAAGAAAACAATATAGCTATGCAAAACTTTGGACAACACTCAGCCAATACTCTAACAATAACTTTGTTTCTCTTTGTGACACCTTCCAATTTTTTCCTGTATCCTTTCTAATCTTGTTACTGGATTTTCCCCACTCTTCTTTAAGGAGCTCTTTTTGCTCAAAAATATTCTGAAGTTTTCTTGCATGCAGAATCTGTCAACCATGTTCAAATCTGGGAACTATAAAAGCTATTTCCAAAAAATTATTTTTATTTTCTGTAAAACCTCCATGGTTAATTTGAAGATACGTTTTGGATTGCTGCCTTATTGAAATAGCCAACCTTTTTTCATTTTCAACATTTTTACTACAGAGGGATATTTGCTTGAAGGTTGTGATAAAATATTTCCAAAATTGCATGAAAACTGGTCAGAAGTGCAAAGCAGAACCCATAGAGCAATGCAAATGACCTTCTGAAAACTTTGGCTGATGCTGGAATATGTTGTAAACAATTGTACAAATATCGTTTGTACAATTCTGCTTGGGAGAATCATTATCAGAAAAATATCTTTTCTCTGACTTCATTAGAAACATGACTGTCTAAAATATGCAAAAAAACCGGAACCCCTCAATACACTTGAAACATTTTGTTGAAGAAATCCTTTGGACAGATAGAACAAAAATGGAACTGTTCAGCCTCAACTGTACAAGTTATATTTGGGGGAAAAAGTGATGCATTTGAAAAAAAAAATCTTCCAAGTGGTTAAGCATAGGAGTGGCTCTATTATGCTTTAGGTTTATGTGACAGCCTGTGGCACAAAAAATATTGGGTGGATGGAAAGAAAAATGTGTTTCACTAAATATCAACATAACTTCGAAACTAATGTTCCAGAGTTAGGGAAGAAACTGAAATAGAAAAGACGGTGGATATTTCATTAAGACAGTGATCCAAAACATACCTCCAAATCAACCATGATGTACTTGTAGAATATTCCAGCCTGAATATTGAAATTCTGGAAAGATTTCATACTTGCAATTCATGCAGGGGAAAGTACAAAAATTGAAAAACAAGATTAGAAAGGGCTACTACAGGAAATGTTGGAAACTGTTAATTCTGCCAAAGTATTACAAAGTATTGACTGAAAAGGTTCCAAACTTTTGCATCTGCAAAAGTTCACTTATTTCTTATATTTTCTAACATGTAAACAACTGAATATAAATAATAAATATGCATTCATATTTGCAAAAACAATGTCAAGTTACCATGTGGTGGTTTTACTTGCTATTGTTCATTCATAGATTCACTAAAACATACTGCACAATTTCACCAGGGGTGCCTTAAAGTTTGCATGTAACTACATAAGCTATGTAGTTCAGTCATAATTAAAATGGATATAAACCTACCTAAGTGAGTGGAGTGAGATTTCCAAGAATATTTTTCTATAAAGTCAAGTGGTAGAAGATAAATTTCTGAATGTTAATGGTTTCAACATCCCCTAGCATGGCCAACATTTCACAGATAAAATATGTTGTGTTCCTATGGCCTTTGCAGAACCATCGTTTCCCCATCTCTAATGAAAATTTTCTATTGATGAAATGCTATCAACCTATTCAAGCTTGCAAGTTTAATAAGTTTATTAACCAAGTACAGAGTACCACTAAATAAAGTTTTAGCATTTCCAAGCAAGTGTTATGACATAATTGCTCAATGTCATGCAATGAATTTCATGAACTAGTAATGTAGATAATAACCCCACCTATTTCCAATATTCTAATATATTTACAATAAATTCATTAAGGAGGAAGTAATATAATGTTACCCAATAATGTTCTGAATGTTAGTATAGAAGCAAAGGTACTTGGAATTGGCTATGTGGAAGCATATTTTCCCTACAAGGAAACAAAATTTCTTTTCTGTAATATTATATCATATTTTACAAGTAAAAATAGACCATTAGAGACATGCAAGATATTTATCATTTTCTATGATGGAAGGAGAGACCCCATCCTCATTTGTGCTGAAATTCCTCCACACAAGGAGGAATTTTACTTACTTACTGACTTACCTACTTACTTACGTATGTACGTACATACATACATACATTCAATGTATCATTTCTATTTCCTGCCCATTTCTTAGCTCAAGTGACAATGCTCAGCTCCCAACATTATATAGTCCTTGACTTGCAACCAGTCACTTAGTAACTGGAAAAAAGGGACTTATGTTCTGATTCCAATGGTCAGGGATCCATCCAGCAGTCACATGAACATACATTGGGTGCTTGACTCCACAATTGCATTTACAGCTACTTGTGATGTCATGCTGTCACCTGAATTTTATGATGGTTTTTCCATTAAAAACTGGCATCTATTTCTTGTTTTTGGTAAAACTATGTCACAGTGAACAATGGATTCACTTAACAATTTCTATATTTGCATTTATGATTATTGTGTTCACATCTTTGACCATATTCACATAATGATCACTGAAAAAAATCATGGAATTGGGTAGGCTCCATTTATGGCCATACCTCAACAATTAAAAATGAAATCCTGTGTGCAGCTGTTCTGGGGACTGGAAAAAAATGAGGTATGAGATTGTTTAATTAAGCCTTTTGATCTGTAAAAGGGCTACAAGAGGACATATGAGGACCCAACATAATCACCAAAAGCAATTTTTTTCAGTATGTGTTTGGATATTAATTTCCCCCTTAGGAGTGGGAATTGTCAAAAGAGATTTCAATAAGGTAAATATTGTACCTCTTGAACTCACTCTTAATATCCTTGCTCCTAATTCCAAATTATCTCACAAGGTGCTTATTTCAGGTTGGAGTTTTGTTTTTTCCCCTGGCTTTTTAGAGAGTTTTTAAACAGTTAGTGGTTTGCTTCCCAGAAGTCTCCTACTAACTTCTGAAATCTTGAGGGGAAAAATGCGATCGCCACAACAAAAGCAAGGCTTCCATTGACCTGGAAAATAGCAATTTTGGGATTTGTACGGAATAGGGAGGGATCTGAGGCAAGGAAAAAACTATGCAGCTGAAATTTGGACATTTTGCCACCAAAATTCAGTAGTGCAAACTCAAGAACCTAGGGAGCTAACTGGAGATCTGACACTAAGGACAGTAAGTAGCTTGTGGGTTGTCCGCTTTTATGCTACTGGATCTTTTCCTCTTTAATATAAGTTTTTGCAATCGGGAAAAGAGGAAGCAATGTGAAAATATTTGCCAGTGGAAGTAGTATCTTATCTCCTCTACCATTAAGATTCTATGATTGAGGCCTAGCAATGATATGATAGGTTTCTAATCTGATAGGCTTCTAATCTACTGTAGATAGTTATTTCGTCCTATTACAATAGTGTGTTATGTTGTGCACTTGTTTCTAAAGCAAGGCCTGTTAAGGTAACCATAGTAGCATGGTTTAAATTTTCATAGTGGCAATTTGAGGGAAAGGGATAAAAGGAATCTATGCAACATTATCAGTTTTATTTTATTTACATTGATTTTTGTTCTGATTTCTCAAAAAAATTTAATAAAGCAGTTTACAATAGCAATTCTGCAGTAAATTAAGCAAAGTATATAATACAATATAAGTAAATAATAGATTAATTATGATTATGTGCCATGTCTCATCTCCTAGCACGCACATAAATAAGATTTTCTCTGTGATATTCTGCTAACCTGGTCCTTCAGTTTATTCATTATCATGATTTAGTCCATTGCCTTGCTGTTGGTCATCTTCTTTTTCTTTTTCCTTCATCATCATTAGAACATTCTCCAGGGAGCTAGATCTTCACATAATATGTCCACAAGAGGATAATTTGAGCCTGTTCATTTGTGCCTCAAGTAAAAAATCTGGGTTAATTTGTTCAATGATCCATTTGTTTGTTTTCTTGCTGTCCACAGTATTCCCAGGAATCTTTACCAATACCAATGTTTCAAAGATCAAAATTCATTCTATCCAGCTGCTTTAAAAAGTTCACTTCCATAGACTGTCACTGGAAATACCATTGCTTACGGTGTTCTGGTAGATTGAGACTAAATAATATTTCCAAGGTCTTTCTGGTGCTCTCGCAAGTGCTAGTCTCTGATATATGTCTTGACTACTTGTTCCTTTAATATTGATGATTGATCTTAAAAGCCAGAAACTATCCAGCATTTTGATATCTTCACTGTCAGTTCTAAAATTAGTTTTTATAAATGTTATTGTGAGTTTGTTTTTCCTTATATTTTATTTTAGTCTCATTTTTATTGGACATCTAGATTTTTATTACAATAATTTTGCTAGAATATATATTTTAAAATTTGGAATGTTATATTAATACATAGCCTGTTCATTTTATATTTTAATTTTCTCTGATTTTCCTCCTAAGAGCATTCATTCTTCACCCCCAGGTGACCAGTAGCATCACCATCATCATAAATTTATGATAATAGATGATAACTTAAAAACAACAATAGCAACAACAAAAAGTGGGGAAGGAGAGGACCAGCCTGCCAGTTACCTTTGAAGTATAAATTATCTCCCATAGATCAACAAGATGGCAGAAGGAATTGCAAGTTCATCCATGAAAACAATGTGTGGATTTCAGCTCCTAGGATTCCCCAGTCATGCTGAAGCCCATACATCTTAAAGTTGCTGAGGTTGAAAAACACTGTCCTGGAGTTGAAAAACACTGTCCTTTGAAAAATTATGTGCACTATGTGTACATGTGCAAAATTATTTACAAAAATAAGGTATCATCATGATGAACAGGAAGACCTGGAGACAATAGAAGCCTTCACTTTGAATATAACTCTATAGAAGAGACACTGGGAAGCAAAGTCTACTTTCATTGTGTCCTGTTCATTGTGAGCTATTCAGGGCCATCTGGCTCTCCACAGTTTGGAGGCTGAGTGCTGGCATATTCTGAGTCTTCATCAAATGCAGCAAACAACTACCCAAAAAAAATATCATGGGAAAAAATAGTACTTATTAGGCAAGCAACTTGCCGAATAAGAAACTGCTGCCAAAATAATGTGTCATATTGCAGGAAAAAAGTTGAAGAAAAAATTATCCGCCTCCACATCTGGGACTGTTTCTTTTCTCTTCAAGGGCCAAAGAAGAGCCGGACAGAGGTGGGGATGTCTGCACAAATCTCCATATTGACAAAAAAAAAAGTCATCCTTCACAGAGGGTGGAAACTGGAGAGCTGCCACCTCACCGTTCACAGATTCCAATTTTGGCTGGTGCAGTTTGACCCTTCAAAAGTCACTTTCCTGGGGTGATGCAAAAAATAATAGATTCCTGTCGTGTCTCTGACACAGTGGTTTATTTTTGTGCTTGTAAATGGAGCTTGAGGAGCCGTAACAGCCATGTCGAGTGCTAGCTCTAAAAGATATGGCTAGTGGTTAAACTGATTGAAAAAGGAATATTTTTCTCTTCTTACAGAATATTATTATGAAGTGAAAGATATGTATTTTCTCAAAACAGTTGCATTACACTCTTTACTTCTGAAATATTAGAAGTTTAAAAAGTGTCCTAATTTCTTGAAATGACGCTATTCTAGGCTGGTGGTGATTCTGTGAGGCAAGAATTTTTATTTCTCCATATATGCTGGCAGTGAGGAAGAGGATGGATATGAATATTCCAAATAGGTCATTTCTCCCCAGCAGTTCTTGTACTAATGTTGGGGCAAGTCATTAGTGTCTTTTTTTCTCTTCTAACATTTTGTTGTTTTTCTATCATAGACACATTTCTCACTAAAGTTAAATATTGCTAGTTCAAATAAATGTCTGGGACTATCAACACTGCACCTAATCCTCCCTTAACCCAATTTACCACATAAAGTTGATATTCTGAGGATGAACTGAAATCAATCCCCTATGTGCCTCACTTAGAATTTTCAAAGCAAAGATAGAATGTAAAGGTAAACCTAGAATTAAAATAATAAACAAATAAATTCTTGAAGGTTCTCTTTATACACACAAATGTGCAGGGATTGGGAAATACTTGTAAAGATTATTACAATATTATATTATTTTTAGACTTCTCTGAAGAGGAAGTGAACAAGGCAATTAAAGTATTGATTCAAAGTCATGCCAAGAAGAACTTTCTCCATATCTTAACCTATAAAATTCACACCATATTTTCCTTCTGATTTTTCTACATATTCCTATATGGTGATTAATTCATACAACATCCTTACTCAGCACAGTAAAAGACCTTAAAACTACTCCTGTAAAATTTAAGCTTGATTAATTTTAACTACCTCGTCTTTTTCTTGGTAGCACAAGGCTTAAAACAATATCATTTGATTATTTAATTATTAAAACTATGATGTCTTGAGCAGGGGTGGATTTCTACTGGTTCTGACCACCTCTGTACAACCGGTAGCTCTGAAGAGCAGCAGACATAGAACCAATTCTATGTCTGCTGATGTTTTTGCCCACCTGGCCACCCAGGCTCTTACCTGACCTTTAGTTCCTGATTTTTTCAACTTCAGCTGCCATGCGAGGCACAGCTGCAGTTAAAAAAGCAGGGGGAAAAGGGCTTTTTGAAAGGCTGCTTCTCTGCATGCAGCATGCTGATGACGACTGGCAGCCTGCAGGGAAGCACATCGTAAATCACTGAACCTCGTAAATGGCCGAACTGTAGTTAACCATGTCGGATCGTAGTCTTAAGGACCTAGAAAATTATTTGATTCAGTTACCAAGTTAAGTCATAGGGGTGTAACTCCCAACAGTAACACAGAGCAAAACCCTTTTTGAAAAGATAGCAATTAAAAAATGCTATTCGAGCCAGGGGTGTATGTGTCTGTCCCTGTTTATCTACTGAGTTATCATTATTGTATTGGAGTTGAAATTAGAAAAAGGTTTTGCCTCCAGCAAACCTAAACAGATTAATCCACCCATCGATATTACAGAACCACCAACTGAGTTTTCTAATGCGTTTCCTTATTGCAGAGATGGATAACCTTCTGTGCCTTGAAGTCTGTATTTACATTTTTGAAGAAATGAAGATCACATAAGTATAAGGAAATGGATACAGTATAAAAAACATCCTTATCAAGATGTTAGGAATTTTTCTGGGTTTGAGAGAGGGACTTTCTGAAGCCTTTTGTGGCCTTGGTTAGTTTTCTCACAATTACTTTAAGCAGTTTGTAGGATTTTCCTCTATATAGTCTTTATAGCATCACTGATACTATACAGCCTTTATAGCATTACTGAGCCATTGCTGAGGTTATACAAATCCTGTCTTCATTTCTGTCCTAGCAGTACATTGATAGTTGCATGATACTAGACAGTATAATTCTCTGATGAAGAAATGGCCTGTATTCCTGCAGCATAGTTATTTGTGTCAATAAAGACCATGGGGCAATTTGGAGTCAAGCACCCCCTAAGTCCAACTTAATTTACAGGTTGGTTGGTGCAGTGATAAACTGAGGGAAAAACCAATGTTTGTTTTTTAAAATAAGAGGGAACAATTTAAATAAGATACATTACTAAGAAATGCTAAACTTGATCAGTGTTAACTGGACATATCTGGGGGGTTTGGGCATATTGAGATAACCTAGGTCAGGGGTTATCACCTAGGTCAAACTCAAGGTATACTCTAGGTCAAACTCAAGCCCGTGGACCAGATCTGGCCTGCAGGGTGCTTAGATCTGGTCCATGAGGCCACCCTGGAAACAGTGAAGGACTGGCCCACAGTGCCTCTGCCAGTGAAAATGGAGGTCCAAAGGCCACTTGCAGCCCTCCTGGGCTCTGTTTTCAACTGCGATGGCCTCCTGCAGCCCTCTGCCAACAAAAACAGAGCTCAGGGATATCCATTTTCTCTGGTAGAAGGCTGCAGGAGACCATTGCGGTTGAAAATGGAGCCTTGATGAATGACATTGAATTAGCCATGCCCCCTGGCCTTGGCACTCCTCCCCCCAGCTTTGTGAGGTCAAACACAACCCTGATGTGGCCCTCTATGAAATAAGAGTTTGACATACCTGACCTAGGTCATTTGATTAGCTTATGGCTTAAAGTCATGCATGGATTCAGAAGATGGGTTAATGTAGAACCAATGCCGATTCTATCATAGGTTCCAATTTTAGCTGGTGCAAAATTTTGGCTGAGTTTCTCCCTCAAATTACAGAACACCATGCCATCCTTCTCCGTCCTCTTTGCTGGAGTGGATGGTAAGATGAAGAAATGAGGCTTTTGGGGGACATAGGTGGCCCTGGGTCTCCCACTCCTCAACAGGGGAAGATGTGTGAAAATGGCATGATCATGCAAACAATGTCATTTATATGGTTTGTATTCGGCACTTCCTACATCATCCCCTTAAGAATTATCTTCTTCATTCATCAAATAAATCACCCAAACCCAAAGCCAGGGCTTATAATTCAAATTAAAGTGAGGCAAGAGGGCTATTCACCAAGTGTACAAGTACCCAAGGCACACTCCAAATGCAAACTATAGCCTGTAATTACTATATAACGAGTTCAACTCAGCATGCTCTTTTACTCCCACTCCTAATATATTAATAAAAGAGTCAGCAACACTGAAATGTTGATGGGGAGGAATGTGTGCACTCTCAGTGTAGGAATGGAAGCAAACAAAATCAAGGCTTAATTTTTATCTAAACTATGGATACAATATGGAATTCGAAAAGTGTAGCCTAGCAGCCTCTAAACACGTGCAGAGTGGATTTTTTCCATTAGGGAGTAAAGGCAAGCAGTCAGCCAGCCCCTTTTTTTTGGGGGGGGGGGAGGCACTTACCCCATACTTGACACACAGAGATGCAATTGGGCCCCGTATAATATGCTGTAAGCAGATAAACATAATCAGATGGATTGTTATTTTAAATTCAAGAATTAAATCAATCAGTATAACCACAAGAGTTATTTTTATATTTTGGTTTCCTTACATACTCCCTATTATTGAATATTTGACTTTAATGAAGGAGTAGAAAAGAGAAAAAAAAAAAAGATAGGCACAGGATGCATAGAGAAGAAAGGGAGGAATAAACAAATTCAAAAGCCTCTCCATTTTCAAAGGTCTCTTACTGCAACTTATTTTGGGTTTCCACACGGTGTATTTTATGAAGAAGCTAAGAAAGCAATGATGACCTTTAGGATTGTTTATGGCTTGGTCTTATACCTCAAGTTTTATGAAATTAGGTATTAGTTACAATATAGGAGGCAGGGGAGGAAAATGTATGTATGGATATAGATACACACCCTAGGAGATTGTTAAAAGGAGAGAATAATTTAGGGGGATTACAAAAAGTCAAAGTCACTTAGCAACCGTTCAGAATTATGATGCACCTCCCAAAAGGCATTTAGGACCTGATTTCAAAGTTCCAACGGTCCTTCCTCATGCTCATATGACAGCATTTCAAGCATTCGGCAAACAGGTTGCATTTATGGCTGTTTGTAGTACCTTTGGTCATGTGACCGCAATTTGCCAAAAACCAGCATTTACTTCCAGTTTTTGGCAAAAGCCCATACCAAACAGTGGCCTCACTTAATGACTGTGGCATATGCCTAATGAACATGACTTTTACTTAATGACTACAGCATTTTTTAACGACTGCAACATTTGCTTAACAACTGCCACCCAAAAAGATTCTAAAATCAGGTTGATCACAAGTGGTCTTCTAGGTGTTGTTGAACTCAATTCCTGGCACCCATTGGAATTCTGGGAATTGTGGCTTAATTGGCTGGGGATTTGAGGAGTTGAGGTCCATACATTCCAAAGTTGTCAGGGTTGATCGAGCAGGTCACAAATGCCATATTCTTGGGCTATTCTTGCCCCAATCTTCATGCAAAGCCTTAAAAAAGGAATGAATTAAATATCCCGAAGATGCAGCTACAAATGGACAGGTCTTTTTTCCAGATAATTTGTATCCCTTGAGTCACCCATCTGCTCTACTACAAAATGTTTTCTCATTGCTAAAGAGGGAAACAGAAACAAGGAAGTTTAACTGTACTTTCTGCCTTCTCCTTTCTTCCATAGCAGTGTTCCCCAAACCTTTTCCTTCATTACTGAAGACTGCTTATCAGAAAACCCTTTTTACAGCCTGTCAAAAACTCCATATTTTAACTTCCCTATTGTGATCATGGATTCATATATCATTATCCCCCCCTCCAAAAAAAACCCTCCCTATTTTTACCCAATTTTAGCTAAGTTTGGGAAACATTGTCCATGGAGTTAAATAGAAAAATGGTTAATTACTTCTTTAAGATATGCATATGAATGTCAAAGAGCCATTCTAAATCTGGAATTATAACTGATACAATTTTTTTTTTTTTGATGGAAGACTGCGGGAATTAAAGGAGGAGAGAAGGGCAATGAAAGATTTTGGATTATTGAACAGACTATTTCTGGATAATATTAACAACAGAACTTAAAGAAAAATGAATATACTCGAAGAGGAAAGAAATGAAAAAACTAAAGCAAGCATAGAACAACTATATGAAGACCAAGTAAGAATCTTGAATTTATTATTATTCA
Organism: Laticauda colubrina; assembly: GCA_015471245.1. Classification (NCBI taxonomy): domain Eukaryota; kingdom Metazoa; phylum Chordata; class Lepidosauria; order Squamata; family Elapidae; genus Laticauda; species Laticauda colubrina. The sequence goes on from BLBF01000051.1 coordinate 8,596,011, forward strand.
TTTACCAGATTTATTTGCCACCCATTTTTTTTTTAAAAGACTCTGAGCAGCTTGCAGAATTAAAAAACATTAAAACCATAAAAGATAAGTATTCTTCAAATGATAAAGATACTGAATTACAATCAAACATAGAATTATAGTTAAAATGGGGAGGGAAAGAGCAGGATGTGCAGCAGAGCAAATAGCAATAGTACTTAGACTTATATACCACTTCATAGTGCTTTACAGAACTCTCTAAGCGGTTTAAGGCCCTGTCACACTGCCCAACGGATGCAAAATGTTTGTAAAAAGGACACAGCGGACGAGAAAAATGTTCCATCCGTTGTTATCTGCTCTCAAAAGGGGCAAAAATTTGCATAAGCAGAGCGGATAACACGGAAAGGAACGGACAGGGGGAGGACGCAGAGCGGATGGAAAGCGGATGCGGAACGGAAGCCTAGCGGATGGAAGCAGATGGAAGCGGATGCAGAACGGATGCGTAGAGGATGCAGAGCAGATGTGTAGAGGATGCAGAGCGGATGCGTAGAGGATGCAGAGTGGATGACGCAGATGCGTAGCTGCATCCGCTTTCATCCTTTCTCCGTCTGTGCTACTAATGCTGCATGTCCGTTCCGCTTCCTCCCTGTGTCCATTTACCACTGGAACGGATTTGAGTTGCGCGGATGCGCAGCGGATGCCTAGCGGATATAGCAGATGCATAATGGATGCAGAACGGATGTCCCCAGTATGCCTAGACGATGCAGAATGGATGCATTGGATACATTTTCCGCTCAAAAGTTTTGAGCAGTTCAAAACCTTCTGAGCGGATGAAATGTCAATAGATGGATCCTGGACGGATAGAGAGGAAGCAAAACGGAGGCAGTGAGTACAGAACGGAAGCATCGCATTAACCAACGGATGGCAAGTGTTTTTCTCCGTTTTACATCCTCTTTCCATCCGTTGGTGCAGTGTGACAGGAGCTTAACATACAGAGTCAGTATATTGCCCCGAAAAAAATATTAGAAGACTAATAGATTAATTTCACAACCAAATGAAGGAAAGTGGACACAGAGAAGAAGGACCTGAAGACTGTCTGGACAGAGTGAAAAAATATGTTCCACACCAAGAATGTTATGGAAATGTGAAGATTTTTGCTCATGGGAAGATTGAAAAAGAAGAGTTCATCAGATGAGAAAATTAAAGGGATTATGGATGAAGAAATAATGTAAATAAGAGAATGCTGCAAAAATGAGGATGAGATATTTTATACTATGTGTAAATAGAAAAAGATACAGACTTATATACAATTGACCATTTCCACCCTGACATTAGACAAATAATATAAATTACATCATTTGTATTGTGCAAGGAGCATAAAAAAATTCCAAAACATATAAATTGTTGGTATGATGGAAATGACTTAAACGGGCATAAATGCTATAATTGAGTCTTTTGCATAATGAAATCATTACTTTTGCATTTAATGGTCATTTATAAATAATGGACACACCTTCTTCTAGTTTAATTGTTAAAACATGGTTTCATTATAGCTGCATAAAATGTAGTCAAAAAGAACACGAACTTATTATTATTAAAAGGGCAGAGAAAATTCAACATACATTTAATGGAAATAAAACACTATTTGAAAATGAGTAAAAAGGTCTAAGCAAGAAGCTTTCAGCAGAGACAATAAAATTAAAAACAACCAGAAATTATTTGGGTGAAATTAAAAAGAGAAAATTCTAAAAACAAGCAAATATTTGAATTGGAATTACTGTCATACATCAAAATATAATTGCCCAAAGGGGAAAAAATAAATAAATAACACTCTGGTAATTTTGTAGTAAGGCTGTGGATATAGACAGTGTAAAAGGAGAATATTAAAATATAGATGGGTCTTGCTTATGATTGTATGACTTTCAAAAATGTTTCTGAAGATTAGTGATATGCATAGAACACATATATAGTGATTCAGAATCATGTTAGAATATAGTCATTTCTAGCTGAAGTCACAATTCAACCAAAGAAACATCTGGTACATTCGGATTGCTTGAGATGTATAGATTTGATGGAAATTAGGATGATTTGCAAAGACAAAAGTATAAACAGATATAATGATGATATAGAAGAATACAGAGATGGCTTTTTTAAACAATGATTTCATGAAATGTTACAATTAAAAAGATAAATGCTATTACAAACCAAAAAGAATAAAAAGAAAAACACATAATGTTGGGGGGGAAATATGATAAACAAAAATGAGATAAAGAAATAACTTTCCTCTTTTTCACAACAAATATAAAGAATTTTAAAAATTGATAATTTTCTCTTGGAATACAACAAATAATTTCTTCTTCCCATTATTCATCTCAACTATAAAAAATTAAAGCTTTATTATTCAATCCTAATCAGCAAAAGTCAATTACCAGAGGAACATATCTATTTTAATCTTAATCAAATAAACCAACCTTTATATTCCTTATCTTTACTTTTAACAACATTGGTCTTTAAATCTTCAAATACTGTCCTGTATTTTATTTCTTTTCCTCCTTTCTCTTTTGTAAATCCAGTGTAGGAAAAATTCAAATTAATTTCAGATTTGTCTGGCAGAATTCGTTCCTATTCCATAACATCATTTACACACAGTCTATCTACAATGGCACGTTATTAAAATTAACTTCTGAATCCATTGTTCACAAATATTCTTTAATGTGACCAAAGTTAAAGTATTTTGCTCCTTTCCTTGTTGAACTTAAGTGTTTTCTTCTCTTTTAATTGTCATTTTATTTCCCTCTGTTTCCATCTAGTATCTTAGATTTTGTTTTTTAAGCCTTAAACTCTTTCTTAAAACTTCTTTCTCTAATGAAAACTCATCTATTCAGTTCCTACAGTCAACTCATGAGGGACAATTGTCCAGAGTATACATGGGTCATCTCACAATCTCTCCTTTTTCTGGGGAGATTTCTCCAGGCAGCATCTGCTTGCCAATTTAGTGGTAATGCCATTCTCACTCCTTCATGGTAATACCATTCCCACTCCTTCAGGGATATTTAGCTTGCCATGTCCTCACTGAAAGTATCACAATCAAAAGTATAGAGATGGATTTGAAAAGAGAATTCAATGTCCATTGTATAAATGTCAACTTACCTGGTTAGGCAGCACAGAATAAGGACAAAACTCAATATTACCCCAATTGATTCTTTATAGCATAAGAATGGAGAGAAAGAATCTCTGGCAGATCTTCAAGGTTTTATTATTATAACCTAAAATAATAAAGTTTCAGTAATTCATACCATGCCTGTTTCCTGACATGGTTCACCTCAAAGGATTTACATCTGATATAGCTAAATTTAAAATTTGCTTTTTGTTTTCTCATCTCATGTATTTAATGATTTAGGGACATCAGCTTCTAGGATATTTTTAGTTGAATTCTTTCATTTTCCACCCACACAATATTTCCTATGCGACTGCCTGCCATACAATCTCAAAGCATGATAGAGTTACCTGTATGCTTAACAGCTAGCAAGATATTCTTTTATTCAAATCTTCAACCTTCCCCCCCCAAAAAAAATTATCTTGAGTAGTTGGGTTCTAAAACTTTGATTTTTGTCCCATCAATTCAAAGTACTTCCTTGTTCCCAAATGTTTCAGGTTTACTTTCTCTTAGCAGAGTTTAGATAGACAATTTTCTTATGAGGTTGGAAAAGAGATCTCCTGACAACTCTCACAAAGCAGAATTATTATTGAATAAGCAGCACTGATTTTATAGTTATAGTGTGCAGAATTACTCTAGGTTTTCAGGTCATTTGGAATGATCTGATTTGCAGATATGACCAATTTTCAGAGCAGTTCTGTGAGATATTTTCTTGGTCTTCAAGTTAATGTCCAACAATCAGTGAAGAAATTGGCGTTGAAAAGAGGTTGGAGATGTGGTAGCTGGTGATGCAGCCATGGTCTGGTTTCTGGATGCTGGCTATCTTTTGTTTATGGGATGGGTTGAAACAAACAAGTCCCAGCCACGAAAACCAACACTGGACCCAAAACAACACATGACACCACCACCATTCTCTCTCACCAGACTCAAACCCAAACCCATCCAATAGACGAAAGACAACCACATTCAGAAACCAGACCATGGCTGCATCACCAGCTGCCACACACCCTAACCCCCAAACCAAGCAAATGGACACACGCCATGAACACATATCCAG